>VYZM01009751.1:751-92171 GCA_013398915.1 Dromas ardeola
ACCCCCCTCCCCGTCCCCGCGCTCCCCGGACCATTCCCGGTGTTTAATTACTCCTTGCCGTATTAACGCAGCGGCGCAAGGAGGGGTTGTTCGCAGGACGAGGCCGTGCGAGAAGACGCCACGGGGCAAGGTTCCAGGATTCCATAGCGCTTCAGAAGAAAACTCGTTGGGGTTTTTGGGTGGTTTTTGGTTTTTTTTGTTTTTTTTTTGTTTTGTTTTTTTTTTTGAGGGGGGGGGGGTAGAATTACATAAAAACATAAAAAAGAGAGAACGCCGGAGGAGGAGATGCGCCGGCTGCCGGGTCATTGGATTGCAGGTTTGCTTCGGCTGTAGTTGAAGCGCAGATTGGGTCATGGTGCAGCCCCACGGTACGGCGCCGCTCGCTCTCTGCCTGCAGAGGATCCACTACCAGCAGTCGCCGTTTCGAGTGGAGGTTCGGGGCAGGCCGTGATGCCTGGAGTGCAGCAGGCTGAAGTCATCTTCACTGTCTAGTTTTCTTCTTACAAAAACCATATTTATTCTCATTTTTTTGCAAATTATATATTCTCAGGGTGCGTCTTGTAGAATCGTTGGGTGCGACGTTTCTCTTAGCATTGTGACAGACATCAGGAATTGCTTCTAAAATGTTACAAAACCAAAGAACCCAGTAAAATTCTCAGGGTAAATTTTGACTTTGGGGATTGGAAGAGTCTTGAAGTGAAGCAGATGTGTGCCACCTCGTAAGTGTTTCATCTGGAAGCCCTGAGCCTAATTCAGAGGGTGTGTTAAAGATGGACTGTTTCTCTCCGCTCTGTTCATTGCAATAAACAATGTCTGAATTAAGTCCAACAGAGAAACTAGGAGTAAGCATAGTGCTTGCTAGGGAAAGAAGAGCGACCACTAATTTTAGGATGCCTCTGTACAAAGAGTAGCAAAAGCTTCTCATAGTGCAGCCATTTACCTATTTGGCCTATCTCTTCCCCTCCCTTTGTGGCAATTAGTGTCCAAGGAGCAGTATCAACCTTCTCTTCACAGTTAGGGCATGCAGAAAATCCTGTGGGCAACTGGCTAAAGGGCTGTGGGGGCCCTGAATACTCTTTATTACAGACTCCATTCTTGTATCTTCAGAGTTGAAACTTAAAGTCTGGGTTCCTACCGCTGAAAGTATATTTCAAGTATTACTTGCTGTGTGCAAATATTTAGAATGTTAAGTGTAACTTAAGGCTGCCTTTCCTGGATTTTTTAGGCTTTTTTTTTTTTGGCTTTTTTTTTTTTTTATTCCTTTGCTTCTGAGCCATATTTTGTGACAAAGATCTAAATTTAAGAAAACAGACTGTAAGGCTAAATCCAACAGTACAAAGTAGAACTTGCTGTTAGTTCAGTGGCGGATTTTATTTGTGCCCAGGAAATACCTGTCCCATCGAAGGCAATGTCTGAATTTCTAGTGTTTTCAAGAGTGCAAGAATTTCCTGCTATCCTTTGTTTGTATAAAACTGCCCAGAGAGAGTGACAAGCATTGCAGAGTTTCAGCGTTATTCCTGGAAATAAATTGACCAGAAATTCACAGGTGTTATGTATGCTCCTGTGTATTATTTCAACATATGAATCACTTTGGGGACTGAAGAAAGAGGCTCTATATGCCTCATCATAAGGTTAAAGCTAATGTATAGTAGTGTAAAGGCTATGTACTATCTTGGTCCATGTGTACATCTAGTTTATGAACAAAGCCACTTGTTCATAGCAACGGAAAAATGCATAAAAAGATTCATATTGAAAGAAATTCAAACACTGCAAGCCAAGAGAGAAAGATACCAATGCCATGCATTGCCTCCACATGGAAGGCAAGGACCCCTCGTATTCTGGAATTCAGCAATGACCCATCTTGTGTATCTGAACATCTCCACTCTACTTAGGGTTGGCATTAGCCGAGTCACTTGCTACCTTCAGTTATAGCTCCCTCATAGAGAAGGTATATTAGAAAAATCAATAGAGAAATCGATACATTTTACCCAAGTTATCAGATGTGCTCCAGATGCTTAAGTTGCTAAATAGCATTTGATTCCAATAAAACGTATCTCACATCCTTTGTATTAAAGTGAGAGTTGGCATATATTTCTCTTTCCTCCCTCTCCATTCCCAGTTGAGTAGCATTTGCACTCTGGCACCAATTTATGTGGAATTTCAATGTGTTTTTGAAATAAAATTGATTAGCATTTTCTCTCCTGAAAAACTGTCTTAACATCATCCCAACAATTATGGGAAATTAGGTTGTATAAAAATACTTTTTAGTTTTATTTCCCAAATGAAGAAATAATGCGGCATAATGAAGGGTTGTGCGAGAGAGCTCTAGGAGTACTTTGAAAAAGCAACAGGCAGTGAAGTGGAAAAATGAGGGAACAAAGACTGGGTTTCACAGTAAACTGTTTCCATTGGATTTCATCTCTAGATATTACATTGATATTTCATGTGCATACAAATTATATTCCATGGGAACACTACGGGGTAAATTAACAGTGCATTGCACATAGATTAGACATGCAAATGACAAAAATGGGAGGTAAGTATGTAAAAAATGTATCCCTAAATCAGCATGTACTTAACTCATTGACAAACAGGAGCATCAGGAAAGCATTTTAAGACATACTACATTTTGCAGGAAGGTGTATAGCGTTTGGTAAATATGTTGGTAATGGTCTTCTCAAAATCTCTCACAATAGCATTAGTCTTTAATGCAAGACTGATAAGCACTTTTTTGGCAAGCTATTTCTTACAATAAATCTATTAAGAAAGCCAAATCCAGGGCTGCGTGGTTTCATGTTGATAATAGGACACAGTGCCTCTTACCTGTAGGTTAGAATCACATCTTGGTACCCCGTTAGTGAACTTCTAGTGAGGCAGGAGTTTCAGTTATTTCCAAAGCTTAATAACCGTGTCACCAAAGAAACCCAGCACTGCAATTTGCCATGATGATAACCCTTGCTGACAGATCTAACCAAGTGACCAACATTTGAAGGAATGGGAACACTGACATATGAAAGTCTGGGTGAAAGTTATCTACGTGTGTAATTTACTCATGCAGTATGAATTGCATCTATTTAAGCAGAGTTGCATCCACACAGTGTAATTGCAGTGGTGTAGCTGGCAAATCAGTCTGGTGGTTTTATTCCACTAGAGTCATCAGAGATTTAATCTTACAGTAAGTTAGATGATTTCTGAGTTTGATGTTCACTCTAAATTATTGTCCTGTCTTGACCAGCTGGTCTGTTTACCTGAACGATATTTACTATGGCATCATCATGGTGGCTAGAAGTTACGTCTCATTGAGTGCTGGCTCATATCTGCATATCATATCTATATTCATGCTTCCAGTGAGACCTCTGTGAGCATCTTGCAGCTCCTCAATTTCTTTGTAAAAGTACAGACAAGGAATTCATGGAGTCCAGAAGTAGTCGCTCAAACATTTTGGAAGAAGTTGCTAAGAAAATGGCAGTGCAAAGCCTTCACTGCGATGTCATACAGACCTCTACTGAAACAAAGGGTATGAAGATGTTGTCAGAGAAAGCTAAGGACTGGTCATGTTTGAGCAGGCAGTTAGACTGTTGTTGACGCAGACTGCCAGCGTCAGCCAGTGTCTTGTTTCAGACATGGTCAATGCACAAAAGGATTGTGTCTCCTGTCTCAGTCTCTTGTGTCAGTCTTGTGTCACTTGCCTCCATGAAGAAGACTGATATCAGGCACAACTTTGGATACCAGGATGCTATTGATTCACCCAGACCCAACTGGGACCTCAGGAAGATTGACCCAGCATCCTCCCTTTAGACCCATTGCCAACCAACCTTCTGCCTCTGAAAATATCTCATTTTGAGCTGAATATCACTGCTGAGAGGACTGAAGAGCATGATTGCACATGCTTTAATTAAAGGTCACAGGCCTGACAGGCTGTGACGTTATCTAATATATAGCTTTTCCTTTAGAGCTGCAGATCGCTGCTTTGTGAGCCGGTACTTTTTCTGAGCACCGTCCCCAGTTCCCTGACTCACACCATTGACATGGTGGACCTAAAGTAGTGATGAAACTTTGTGAGAATGCAGTAGCTCAGCTCCTGCACTCTTCTGACTGCCGCTCTTCTCTTTTCTCCTGCCCTCCTGTCTGAGCAAGGTTTTTAAGAGGCAGCTGGAATCTGTGATAAGCCAGAGAGTGAGCAAGCTTGCTGATTTGGGAATGGACAGATTTTCTGCCAGAGTCTATCCCTCTTCACCCCATTTTCTCTCTTCTCCCCACTGAACAAGTGTCCTTGTTCCTGCCGCAGGCTCAGTGTGGTGGCTCCATCTGTACAAAACCTTGTTTGTCAGAAGTCCTGGTCTTGGTTTCTTCAGTTCCCCGTACACTGACCATGCTGTAACATCCAAGTGATCATTGCAAAATATTAAAAAATAAAAATAGAGATAGAAGTTCCTGGAGCCTTCTGAATCCAGGTTCAAAGTGAAGAGAAATTCCCAAAAACAACAGTTCAAAGGACACAGAAGAAGGAGGAAGGACTTTTCCCCTTCCCAGGGCCTCTTTGCGGGCAGCTAGCTGCCAGGGAAAGGATGCACTGCAAACCAGGACTGGAGTCCTGTCATGGCACAGGAAAATGCCACAAATGGCCAGAAAGATGCTAAGATTATGAGGTAAAATCGAGGTAAACTTTACTGAGGAACATGCACCCGCATGCTGCTGTTGTCCTCTGCACCTCTTCACTTTGGCGTCCCTGGAAAGTCACATCAACATCAACCCTCACTAGCTCCCATTCTACAAACTTGAGAGCGTTTCTTTTGTTCGCAGCCTTCAGTGCACATGCTGTCCTTACTTCTCTTTCCCTCATGACATGCCCCCTTTCGACTCCTCTGATCAATCAGTGTCATTCGGTGCCATCTCAAGATTCTGGCCAGATCTGACATGTCTCCAAGAGGCTGTGAGATGATCTACACTGAACCAAGGCTAAAGCATTTTGAATCTTTCTTTTATTCAAAATCATGGTGTTCGTACTTTAAACGGAGATGGTTTGTTTCAATTGTCAGATCATATGTTTGCCAAAAAGCCAGGTATATTGAATACGTTGAATACATCTCTGACACAAAGTTAAGGAAGTATACAGTTCTACATAACAGGTACAGCAAACCCTTCATTTAGTCTGTCTCCTCTTACAAGTCACAGAACATAAAAATTCCTAAAAGTCTATTATTTGAAACAAGTATCTTCACTCACGTAGCCATGGAGGGCCAGACTTTTTGTCATCACTGGCATATACCCTTCAATAAAATCCTGGACACCATTATTTTCCAGTAGATTTGCATATGTTTGCATATGTCCTTTGCCTGTAAGAGTGAATCCCTAATCTAGAAAAGTTTTACGTATTTTGCTAAGATACTATAAAGAAATTTACCATTCTGCAAACAAAGGGGTAATTTTGCTTTTCAGAGTAGCTGCTGTAATGGTTTTTAGAAAAAAACCCACAAAGTTCTGTTTTCCAGTAGAATTAAAATTTTGTTTCTTCTTTTAGTATTTGTCCCCTGTAAGGCACTATTTAAATCACAGCATAAGTGCACTGCAACTGGCCACGTTAGGCCATATTTCTTCTTTGGTCTTTCAAGTGAGAGAATTCTATTGAAGTACAGCTAAAAAAATTAGCCTTTCCAGTTGCTTTTCACATGTATACATCAAACTGCCATTGTAGGAAACAATTAATTGGCCTGGTATGTTGGATCTTGGAAACTTGTCTTTGCTTTTGCTTGCTAACAGATTACTTTGTTAATTCCAAAGGTTTAGCAAGCACCTTGGTTTTTTTTCCAGCAGAGTTTCATTCATCCGTTCTTGTTCTATATGAATAGATGTCTTCTGGTCACTGAGAGATAGGATTTGGCTTTCACATTCATACGTTTTCCCCTGGCTAATTGTTTGAAATGTTCGATACCCCAGGTGTACATTGGCCTCTGTGGAGTTTGTCAGACTGCACGTTGGCAATGGGTTTAAGAAATGCATTCAGACATGTTTTGAATCTGTAAAACGATGTATTCACTGTAGTACATTGGGCCTGTTCCCTGCTGCCCTTCACAGTCACTCACATTGGCACAGGCATCAGAGCTGACTTCCATGAGTTAAGGATCAGGCTATTAAGGAAAAAATAAATCATAGTATGTGTTTAACAAATGGGATTCCAGTTTGTATTCTCAGAGTTATCATAACCAAAGTGTTTTTGTTTTTTTTTTTTAATTTTCTGCAGCTTAGATTATTTTTTTAACAAACTACAGTGTTACCGGCAATCTCAGCATTCACAAGTCAAGTCCCCAGAAGACCAGACAATTGTCTTGAATACAGTCCATTTTGATTGTGGTCTGAAACAACCAAAGAGGAAAGAGAATCGGAGAAAAAACAAGAACGAACAAGAATCTGGCTTTGTGAGTATGTTTATGAAACTCCCTTCGGAAGCAGACAACATCTCTTCTCCGGCCCCTGATCTACTCTGTATTTGGAGTAATAGTGAATGATGTGCTGCAGCAGGGACTGCATTGCAGGCTTCCCTCCTTGCAGGAAGCTGCCCCTTGCCACTGGGCTGTAGGAACATCCGATATCTGGTTAAATTCTTACTGACTTTGTATTGCGTAGCTTTGCAATGCAGAGAGGAACGGCTTCAGCAGGAAAATCAGGGTGCCTGGGAAATATCCTGTGACCTGTTGGGTGGTGCGTGCTCCTCTAAACTGAGGTTCAAACCTTCTGGAGATACTAGAAAAGCAGTTAAATGCTTTGAAATTGGTAGAAACCAAATTTTCATTTTTAATTTAAATAAATACACACCACAAAATAACACTATTTTCTCAGCTTTAAAGTACAGCAGGTTTACCGGAGTTTCTATGCTTGTGGTGCACAGTAGTCATCTAGCTAGCTGCTGGATTATTTCCTTATAAGATCATTTAACTTCAAAACTTCATATTATACAGGTCACATGTTCTGGTGATATTCAGAAGGGAATTGTCACTTTCAGACAACTAATATCAGTCATTCTTCTATCTATATTTGGATTGCAGGCTCAGGAAAGTGTGATGGCAGTTATTAACTGCTCTCAAGAAATCCACTTGCAAGATGGATTTATTTCTTGATTAATGATGGAGATTATTCAAGTATTAATTCCAGTTTTTTATATCGCAAACTTGATATCATCCTTGTTCTCTCCACCCTTAAAATTACTATGATTACTCTAATTGTTAGAAAGCTATTATTTGATTCAGATTTGCAAAGTAATTATCAGCTAGTAGCACATCTGCCATTTCTTACTAAATTTTGGTATGTATTGTTGTATCTCAATTAACAAAAGATCTACTAACTGAAGCATTGCTGTATGAATTCTAGTAAGGCTTTCAAGCATGACATAAATTTTGTCCTGATTGATTCTGACTCTTACTGTGTGCTGTTTAATTTGTTGCTTTGCATTTCAGAATTGTTCTGTGAACCCAGTGCTTGATGTTTTATGCAATGATTTCTTCGTGTGCAGCAATCAGATGTACATCTAGAGGTTTTAACTGATGGAGCATCCTTTATGACATTATTTTTACTTTTGATTTGCAAGTTGTATTCTCATTACCTTTTTTCTTTGATTGTGTCACAGGCTACAGGGATTAAACAGAATTACAGTTTTTAATCTCATCTTTGAGATGGTACTACTAACATAATGGGATAATTATCGCCACATGTCTAGCTTCTCTTTCATGAATATGAGGAGCAGTGAAGGCAGCAAACATACCAGCTATTAATACGGCAGCATCACTGATTTGCTTTTTACATCAGCTGTACCTCATATATAAAGTTGTTCAACTTGTTGCAAAATTATAAACCATTTAAGAAAGAGATTTTGAGCACTCATAACCATGCACACGTGCTTGCGTGTGCGCACACACACACATACTGCAAATGTCTATGAGCATTTCTATATTAGATAAACAATTTCACCCACTTATTACTGAGCTGTTTAAAATGTGTTTTGTACTGAAAATATACTAATAGGTCAGTCCATGTGCAGCGTTGCTTTAACAGCGTAAACTCTTCTGGATTATGAAGTTCAGTTTATGTGTGTTTTCTGTAAAAATACTTTCACAACATTTTTTAGAAGCTATTACCAGACAAAATCTATTTCAAAGTGTCTGCAAGCTTTTCTCAAACTTCTTCTGCAGTCTCCAGATTTAGAACAATCTCTGATGACAAGAGTTTTCCTTTACAACTTCTTATTTCAGTAATTTTACTTACTGGTTTTACACATAACGATAGCCATGAAAATATTCTTAGAAAGTTGAAAGTTAGAAAGGAAATTAATGTAATTTGTGGAAGCCACGTGTAGGTTGGGAAGACTGGAATATATGCTGTTTCAATTGCATTTAATGGCTGCTTTACTTGATTATTTAGATATTTTTATTGTCCTTAGTATTTAGATGTATTACTGTCATTTAAGGAACCTCAGCATATTGCGTGTGTATTAGAATTACTAAATAATTCCAAAAGCGTTGAACAGACTGCATTGTGATCCACAGCTTCAGAATTTTTATGGAAGAAGAGCGAAGAAGAATACTAAATTATTCTCCTTTAGTGGAGCTGTATATCCCAGGCTATAATGATATTGCGCTTTTTTTAATTGTTATCTAGAATTTTTGTAATTTGTTGGGTTTTGAAACAGTACAGTATTCTGATTTTATATTTTGATTTTTTAAATGCTTACTTTAAAAATTCAGTTTCATGTTCTATTGGTAATAATTCTGGTCTGAGCACATATGGGTAAGACTAATCTATTTACAGCACAGAAATACATACATATCTGTCAACATCAACACTAGAAGACTGTAGTATTTGAATTTCTTGGAGCAGAATGAGGTAACACTAATCATTTCCTTCTAGACTTGCTGTGGAATTGGCTTCTACAACAGCAAACTGATTGAATTACGTGTTAAATCAGTTTATTTAGGGTGAAATTCCTATTTCTCATGTCCAAAATTCTGCTGTGTCCCTAGAGTAGCTATTTGCAAGCGGAACTGTGTTCCCCTGGGCATGGAGAACTGGGCTCTCCTAGGGAAGGCCAGCATGGGGGAGAGCACTGAGGGTCAAGAGTCTTCAATTTCTCAGTCCTGCATAGCATTCAGGAGCTGCAGCTTCTATTACAAGTCAGATGACCCTCTATTCCCTTCCCTCTCTAGCTGCAAAATTAAGTATACACTAACTGATACAGAGGGTTTCCTTTCTTCTTTTTTTTTTTTTTTTAATTTTCTTTTTATTCTGGCTTTATTGTGTTGTAGCCTTACTTTCTTACTAAAGATTTCTCTTACACCCATTTGGACAGGATGGAAGCATGAAAACACTTTCCAAGCAGGCAGATTAATGTCTTTTTTCTTACTAATGAAAGTGCGAAAGCTGTTCTGTTGCAACTCACTGCTTAAAAAGGAAAATGCCTCCTGCTCCAAAACAAAACCAATACTCTCTATAAGAAGCCATTCTCAGGCTATTTTTCACTGAAAGTTCAAATTTATCTGATGTTTTTTCCTGGTGTGAGGATTCCCCCATTATTTTTCTACTCCTTCGCTTGGAGAGAGGCAGCCACGTAAACACCCAGCAGACCTGGCATTTTGTCGTGTTTCTACCTGATCAGATGTTCATTCTCAGCTCTAGACATACCACAGCTGAGACGCATTAACACTTCGCAAGTGTAGTGTCAACCACGCGCTGCCTGCAAAGGCCACAAGTAGGTAAGCTCTGTGTGCTGAAAACACAGTACCAAAATGAATGTTCAAACATTTAAATAAAAATGCTAAATGTTGAAAGTTCCAAAGGGTTTTTGAATAGCTGACAGCTCTATCTGGAGACAAGAACTTCCCAGGCGCAAGTCCATTAGCTGAGACTTTGCTTGCTGAGCTATCAGTTTGAGTCAAGTCTACCACAGATTGTGCTGAGAAATCTGTTGGGTGCACAGGAAAATTAGTACGGTATGGTCTTATGGTAGAAATAAAGTCCGCAAGTCTGAGTTTTACTAACTTTATGCTCTGTTGTTTCCAATAAAATTAGTTCTTGTTTCCATGGTTGTTAGTAGGTTCAGAATCAGGCTCTATATTATCTTTCTACATTGTTCTTACAGTAGTTGTTAAAGTCTTATTCCAGTATGTTGACATAAGCTTAGTTCTGTCTCTGATGAACTGGGAATATTGGGATTCAGGATTCAGCTTTCACAGTGTTGGCTGAGCCATACGTAAGAAAGTAACAGAGTAGGGCCACAGGAAAACTTGAAGTGGGAAATTCAGTTTGGAACTGGAAGACAGCAAAGTGAACGCAGACACAGGAGGACGGACTAAACGCTACAGGAGGAGGAAGAGATGATGAAATAGTCAACACAGCTGGCCAGGTCCTCAGTTGTACTGGGAACAGGTAAGAGGCAGAGGAACCATTCATGGACTTTATATCCAACTTCTTACCTAAACATGGTGTAAACATAGACTATGACAGCCTTAAAGACCGCATGAGAGTCTGACCTCCAGTTTTCAGCCACATCCTCTGTGCCAAAGTACCGTTGAGGCAAGGTGGTACGTGAGGTGCCGCAGTGGCTTTCAGACATTTGAGGTGGTCCTTCCAGGGCATTTCTCAAGTGCTCGGATGCACCTGGTCAGGGGTCTGTGTTGGCTAAAAAGACTCAAAACTTGGTTTATGGTACAAAAAGTGTGTATTTTGACCCATGTCTGCATGATCCATTTGTCAGAATGCTGCACCTTACCAACAGAAATGGAATTAAATTTGTAAGTAATTATCACTATTCGGTGTATAATATAGATTAAGGATGTTACAGTTGTTTCTTGTTTTAACATACACAGGACAGATAATACAAACCTGCGAAGGTCCTGGTTAAAATTATGCTTCAAAGAAATTCAAAGGTTTAGGTACAGGAGGGCAGATTTAAATCAATCAGCCATATCTGTGTCCTATAGTGGTGCTATATTGCTCCCACGTGATTGTGGTTGGGGAATTTTCATTTTCATTATCTCATTTCTGATTACACCAAGTCTCAAAGAGGTTTTAAGTGTTTCCTTTTTTTTCTTTTTTTTCCCTCATGGTGTCACTAAAGGCCGAACCTGACATATCCTCATGCAACCATATACAGAAGCCTCACCACTCTGGAAGAGGGATTTGTGCTCTGCTGCCTCCACAGGGAGAGTTGTCTTCCATGAGCTGTTGCAGGGAGTACAAGCAATGGATAACTGTTGGGTGAGCATAAATTAGTGTGCGTAGGTTTGAGTGACTATACAGTTTGGAGGCTTCTTTTTCTACAAAGATTTCATTTGTGCCCCTGGACAGTGGTTATTTTCAATATGAAAGAAGACAAGCCTCAGAGTAAGCAGTTGTGCCAGGCAGCAAATGTATCAGAAATTAAACTGTATACTAACTTTCTGGGCTTTATAGGCTGAGACATTTTACTGAACTTTTAGAATAAATATTTGTATAAACTGGTGAAGGTCAACTGCAAAGGCAATGTTATTATCTGGCTTAAAATGATTACCTGTAAAGTGTTGTTAGTAAAAGGTTCTCATGTTCAGGCCTAGTTCTCTTACTCCTCATCGTTAAGATGCAGTTTATTGAAAGTGTTCGCAAATGTATGGTTCAAACATAATTTCATTATATGGAAGTCATTTTCTTTAGTGCCAAAAGAAGAGGAGTGCGATTGGCAGTATTTATTTATGAGAGCGTACGTGACCTCCATTCCAGCTATTTATGTCATATGCTGGCATTTCATCTGTGTACTCCCAAAGTAGATCTGCTGTAAAAAGATGACCTCTGCCTTATTTATGGGCAGAACAGAGGTGACAATGGTCAAAATGCTGAGATTCTGAGTTCCTGACGTTTTTATCAACCCTGGTAATGCATTTCAGCTGGAAAACGCTGAAGTTGTTAACAAGCAATTTTTGGATCTTGTGTTCCTGTCAGATTTTCTGTAATTCAGCATTTGTAACTGTTGTTTTTACTTCTAAGGGAGTCTCTTGCACCACATGTACTGCCTCAGATATTCCTGTACAAGCATGTAATTCATCCGTTTAATTTTCAAGAACCTTTCTGTCTTCTCATTAAATGGTAATTTCCTGTATCAGAAATTTAATGTCTTCTCTAATTGTAGAATGATATTTCAAGATCAGAAAATTATTTAATTTTATATGCTAAGTGGATTAGGGGGTTTGGCGTTCAGGTAAAATACACAACTTGATTTGTTTCTTATTGCTTTTAAATTTTTACTTCAGGTTGTTTGCAAATTAGTACTTTGACATTCTCATCACAAAATGACATACTAACCCTACCCCTTCAGCTGTGATGAAAAACATTAAGATTGCAATGTCAAGCTTTCAGAAGCCAGGGGAAAGAAAAAGGCATGTTGTCTAAATTGTGCATTCCTAACTTGGCCCTAACCTCCGTTTAAGGCATTACAATATTGCCCTTGATTATATGAAATAGTCTATTTTTCTCTTGCCATGTTTAATACCCAAAGTAGACCTGTTTTATAGATTAATTAGAATTGCATAATGAAGAAATGCTGTGTTTTGTTGCAGAAGTTGGGAGGTATTTAGCAAACTCAGTTGGCCATTGCAGGAAGAAAAAGGGTTGTCTGTATCATGGCAGTTGCAGTTTGCCTCGAAGAGATGGATTCCTCTCTTTCATCTGCTGCATGTTTCTGGACAATTTATTAAAATCAGACTTTTCACAGATGGTCACTGGTTTCCTTGTTGCTTGGTTTCCTTGGAAATGTTCTGAGCACCCAGAGCTGACAGCCAGGGCATTGGGAGCTGGGCTCTGAGCACATAAAATGCTACACAATGATTTCACCAACGTGATGTCCAAAATAAGTGCGTACCTTGGACCTCAGTCTTTTTAAGCCTATGTTTCAAGATGTTCTTCATCTCTCATGATATTTTGAAAGTAAATTATATTATGGCTTTGGAAGATAATAATAAAATAGTGGTTGGGCAATGTTGTCTTCAGAGCAGTGTTTGAACTATGCACAGTAAGAAAGCCGCAGGTACCCACTGAATGATGAGGACAAAATAAATAGTTGCTTATTACATGAAAAGAATCCTCCTCCACTGTGGCATGCAGGTGCTATACAAACGAACAAAAAGTTAAAACACATTGAAAAAAAAAATATAAGAAAGCATACTGTCAGCTACATAATCAGACTGGAAATATCTAAGATGGGAGCTCTCAGGCTATGGTATGCGTACCACTAGTGGTATGAAAACTATTTCAAAGTGGTCTTCAAATAAAATCTGAGCATCTGAGCAGAAGAATGTCTCCTCCTGCATGTGAGTTCCTCTTATCGCATTCCCACAGGAAACTGGGAGAAAGATCTGCAAGCACGAGTATGGTTTGGTTCATGTCACATTTCCAACCACCGTCACTAATCTGGTAAAATGCAATTCTTTTTCCAGAGCAAACTAAAATGGTTACTCCAGGCTTAAAGGATGTCCTGTTAAGCGATAGGTCACATTACCTCAAGCAAAGTGCCATGTTATACGCTTACTCCCCTCCTCCAACTCTTATTTAGTGGGGAAGGTGAAGTCAAATGGCATTGTCTCCTTCTAGGAATATCCTCAGGTGCACTTCACAAGCTTTTGCCAAGTAAGCTAATGGAGCCAGCGAGAACAAACAGGAGTAACTTGTTGTCTTGTGTAATTTTAAAGTAATTTGCTGACAGCTAAAGAACTGTGGGTATTAAATTCCATCCCAGGCATTCTAGTACATAAACTATAGCAGGCAGAGACTTTTCCCACCTGCTACTCCTTAAACCTGCCCTTACTCTTCTTATCACTAGCTTTCGTTCTCATCTGATTATAAATTCCTGGCATTCACAGCTTGTATTCCTTAGGCTTCTCACAGGTCCTTGCTCAGCACGTCTGGGCTTCTTGTCCCAACCCCTGTTATCTCCATCATTTCCTCAGCCTGCTCTCCCCATCTGGCCAGCCCCTGGATCCCACCTTCCCTCGTCTTCACCACCCAAGTCTCAAGTTTTGTCCATACGCTAGGGCTTTTCGTAACTAAGGCACAGCAGAGTCTTGAGGGCTTTACTACGCAAATCTACATTTTCAGTGAGCAAATATTTCAAAGCAAGTTTTTCTGAAAGTTTATAACTTAGCAAAAGCTGAGTGTTTTCACCATAACGCTTGATACACTTTCCTGATTAAAAGTTTCTGTTACAATGAGGTTGCTGGATTGATACATACATTTAAAAAGTATATTTAAGTGAGCACTTTATATCATCATATACTCTATAGCTATGCAATTAACCGTGTCCACACATATGACTATGAAAACTAGAAGTATAGATATAAGCTTGAGCAATTCTGCATAGGTAACGTTATCTGAAAAATGAAAATTTCTTAAATGGATTATACACAGATAATGGGTAAACTCGTAATTAGTCATGCTGTCATTAACTGATTATTTAAGTAGGTTAATCAATATGTGGCTGTGCATTTAAGAACCAGATTTGAACTCAAAAACATATTAAGGATAATACTGCAATTCTATTTCACTCAGAATATTTATTCATCTGAACGTTTATTCAAACAGAAGCAAGTATCCACTTAACTGCTCAAGATACATAAGTGTTTTTTGAATCAACACAATGCATCAGAATTAATAACGCCAAGTGAGTCCTAATCAATGTATAAAATTAAATGAGTAGAAGAATAACTTACTTAGTATTTCCAACAGCATGGGAGGTGACCAGTAGCATTTCAAAGGCATTCACAACTGACAAAGGAAAAATGTATTAACTCTTCCTACTCAATATAATACAAAAGTAAATATATGGGTGTACATGTTTGAATATATAAATCCACATGCATGCGTATTAATTTGAATCCAATAGAGCAGTAGTATACAGTAATATGGTTAATACAGAACAACTTAAAAATAATTTTATTGGGCAGTCAGTCCTAATGGATTTACTCTCACACTAAGTTATCTATGCACGGCCATTGACTAGTAGAGTTATTAAAACCAGTATTCATATCAAAGCTAATACACTTAGGTAATAATCATTGGTAATCACTGGCTTACATAAATAAGTAAGCTCTTTTGCTGTCTTTAAACATATACAAACATTCAAAACTGTGCAATATATATCAATACATTGTATCTCGACAGAGTCCCAAGCTGCATGCAAAGTTACTACGCTTCAAGTACTTTCTAGTACTTACAGATCTGTCTGAATGCTTCCCTGTGCTGCTGCTTTTGAGCAGAGAAGAGAAGGGAATTAGGGAAAGCCTGTTGAATATTTAGGAAAATATTCTGCTGCATAACTGAAGTTGCAGGAGATCCATAAAACCGGTCCACAGAAATGTGTGGTTTATCACTCTGCAGTGGAGGTGAAAACTTCCCCATGATTATATCGCTGTTTACATTCCATTTTTGGTATTCATGCACAAACTGCTGTCTGTCAGCATACAGCATTTTCCACAGAGGATCCAGAAAGTAATGTGTTTGGCAAAGCCAGTTTGGTGCTGGGTAGGAAGGATAGTGTCCCCATGGCATGAAGTAATTCACAGCAAGGCAATGCTCTAGCTCCTTTTGATGCCCCCGCTTTCGTGACCTTCGATGCTGCCTGAAGTCGCCGTGAACAAAGTCATTTAAGTTTGATGGGTGAATGCTCCAGTAGTTTCCTTTGCCATCCTCACACCTTCCCACCTTGATGAAACAATCGTTTAGTGAAAGGTTGTGCCTTACACTGTTCCTCCAGCCTCGACCTTTGTTCTTGTAGAAAGGAAAATTATCTTCAATGTATTTGTAGATAGCAGCTAAATTCAGTTTATTTGTAGGGGAAGAAAGAATTGCCTTTGCAATTAATGCTATGTAAGATAGAGGTGGTTTTTCCAGAAATCTTGCTTCATCCACAGTCACAGAAAGACCCGTTTTGGGATGTATGTGAGAGCTGGGAATGTGGGGTGGAATCCTGTGAACCAGTTTTCCTTCTTCTTCTCCTCCTACTGTAGAGATGTCTAGACTTCCTTCATTGTTTTCGGAAAAGTCTTCACTCATTATAGCAGCACGAAGCCTAGCATTTATTTTAAGCGTCCTGTTATTTTACTGCAAGTAGTCGGTTGAATAATTGGTCCGCTGAATATAACTAGCAGGAGAAATAAAGCTGGACTTTAAATGTGTTGCTCTCACGTACCCAGATTCCTATTTTATACTCTGTTAAGTCAACATCCTTAACAATGAAAACTGAACTGCCTATGTTTACAAAAGTCAAGGTGCAAGTCCTAGCTGAAAGAAAAAAAAAATACAAAATAATTACACTATGTTAAGTATGAAGATAAACAGACCATGACGTTAGCCTCTCACTTCATTATAATCTGAGAAAACACCCTTCAGTGTTCCCCATTGAAACATAATGATTAATGAAAAATTGATGGTGGCTAGATAGAGTTGTGAAAGGTTTAGACCCTCCAGTGATATGCAGAACAAATTGAAACCAACATGTTGGTTCCTGTGTTCTACACTTAGTCAAACATGTTGTATTTAGTACAATAA
The DNA here is from genome assembly GCA_013398915.1 of Dromas ardeola. NCBI lineage: Eukaryota > Metazoa > Chordata > Aves > Charadriiformes > Dromadidae > Dromas > Dromas ardeola. Next base: position 17,309 of record VYZM01009751.1, read on the forward strand.
ACATTTGTTTTATGCGCTAAAAAGAAAGTACTGTGTGAAATGAAACTTGCTATCAATTTTTGTAGCTGCAGGGTACCTATTCTTGGTGAAATTGAATTGAAGCACAAGCCGTCCAAAAATTGCTCCCTGTTTTTCTTATTAACTCTCTGATCACAGTTGTGCAACTAGTTTTCATGCCGAGTATGCGTGTGACCAGTCCTGCTGACCCAGAAGACCACTTGAGGGAGCAAGTACCACTCAGAGCAAGTGAGCACTGGGCTCTGGGACCCTCAAAAGCATGAACTGTCGCTCCAACTTTGACATTGCCCTCCGCCTCCTGAGGTCTGACACTGTTAAGGAGAAGATGCTCATATCATGTGATTAGTCAAGAAAGCTAATTGAATATGTTTAAATATGTTCCAAAACAAAGCAAAACAAAATGGTAGAAGCTTTGAAAGAAGAGGTATTTTCTTATTTTGGGTCACTTTTGCAGTTCAAAATATGTATTCCCAAATGAGATCTGTGTTCTGAGGCATCAACAACAGCCTCAAAGATTCAACCTTAAGAGGCTGAAGTTGATGATATTGTTCAGGCTTTGATGGGTTCTGAAAACAACCCTTGGATGCTTCCTTCAGATGCTAATAATGGCAAAGAGAGAGAGGGACTAGGGCACCCATTAAACTGATCCCTTTCCCTCTGAGCTTGAAATTCACATCCTGGCTGATCATCTTAATTGGACGCTTGCAAGCATTTTCTCAGGCTTTCAAATCCACCAGCCAGTGTTTCAGTTGGTAACCACAATGTTTTTAGATCAGGAACCAAGACTCAATATAATGTTATAGTTCATGTGGGTTAGCCGGCATTTCTGTGTCAGGGCAGAATTGCCACCTACTTGCTTTCAAGATTTAATAGAGGACCTTTCCACTAACCATTGTGAATGGCATGTAATGTACCTGGCATTTTAACAGCCTTGGCTGTTCAAAAATCCTGGTGATGACATGATGAGCTACTAATTCTTTTTCCTGGGTCTGAAATCTCAGCAATGACTCCTTTTGAAGGCATTCGACCTGCTCTATCCCTACCAGAAATTCCCTGCCTGGCACATCCCAAAGTTGCCATCATCTTTCCGTTACTGGTGGCTTTTCATAACCTTCTGATGACTAATTTACCCAGTTTGTTCTCATCCTCTCTTATTTGCAACTGAATGGTTGCCAGATCATAGCAGAAATCGTTGAGATTAGCTCTGAAATATGTGATTTGGCACTTTAGACTATTTATTGCAAATCATTCAATTTCTGTTGCTGCAACTGTAAGCAGGTCATGCCTAGAGGGGTTCCTACAATAATAACATCAAAAGTTTGATTTCAATTCAAAATACTGGATTTGCTATAGATTATTAGGTTATTTCTACTGAGATTTGGGTTTTTTTTTTATGGAACGCTGCAGTTGCAGGCTGCAAATGCCATTCACTGTGACAAGGACTATGTATTCCTTCCCTCATATTTCCAACAAAGAAACACAGAATCAACCACGCATTCTGCTATTTTAGTAGCAACTTTGTCAATGGAGAGGATTTTAAAGAAGGACTAGGCACAGAGATTAGGCTTTGAGTGCCTACAAATACCCAAATTAAGTCAAGAATAAGAAAAACCATCTTATTGAGGTTTTCAATTTGAAGGGCAGATTTTCAGAAACCGAGAAAACTGAGGTTGTTAAAGGGAGCCAGACTGAAGAGTTCAGAAATTTAAATGTGGCAAAGGCCCAAAAGTCGAAAGCATAAAACTTGAACTGAAATCCTAAGCAAGAAGAATAAATGTGTAGGAAAGGGCTCCACACTTGAACAGATGAACAATCCTTTCAGTAAGTAAAGGAAGATTCTACAGGGAGTGAAAGATAAAAGGGTGAGCAAAAAGAGCTACATTTGGAAGGGCTGAAAGCCCCGGTCTCCTGATCTCTCTGGTTGTTTTTTTTGGTTTTTTTTTGTTTTTTTTTTCAGACATGCCCTCAGGGAAAATATTCATCCCATACTTCTGGGCATCTTGCTTGTTCTTCCTTTCTCCACATTATTTCTGGAATTAACTTTTGTTTTCCTCTGAGTCCTATCTTTAAAGGTGAAAAATCACTCTCTTTCCCTGAATCAATGTTCCTTCTAAAAAATGTAAGGCATATTCCCTGTTTTATCCTTATTCTTTGTGGGAATCTTCTTGTCACTGCCTGAAATGTCTGCAAAGATTTCATATTAGAGGGAGAACCACCTGCACTGGCTCAATGTCCAGTTTTATCTGAAAAGAAGAATCAGAGGCAGGGAAAGCATACTGTCTACTCTTACGATACAGACTTTTTCCAACCTGGGGAAGCAGACTATTCTTCAAATATCCTCACACACACCCCCTCCTTATTAAAGCAGCATTTCTGTTACTGCATTCTCTACAGTGCTGCTAAAACAATGGATAGTTAGAAATCTGAGATTTCCCACAGAACACTGTAACAAAGGAGGGGCTAACTTTATCAGACGCACTAGTTAAATTGTTTATAATTTTGATTTGTCAATAAATGAAATGTTCTTGAAAAGATGAATGGAGAAACCAGAGCATTTGGAAATTCTGTTGCAGTAACATAATCTGTTCTGAATTTTCACTGTGCAAAGATTGTCTTTTCCCCTGTGGGTGTTTGGCTCTCTCACCAATTTAGGCCAAAGGGAGTTTTGTCAGTGAATTAGCTGTGATTGTATGAATGCAGGCTATCCCCTTACAACAATTCTAATGTTTCCTTTTTATATTTACAAAGACTGCAATTTTTCTGCTTGGCACTGTGAAAACAGCACAAATTTTAAACAGTGAGCTGGTTCCTACTCTGGGTCACAGAGTAGACCAGTTACAGTCATAGGACAAAGTTTCATAAAAAAATCTGACAGCACATAGAATCTGTAACTAAGAGCAGAAAACAATTGACAATAGCTTTTGTCTTCACTCAGTCTGTATTACTGACATTTAGCTTCAATCAAGTGGAATTTAGAGAGAAAATCTTGCTTAAGTGAAATGCTGTGCTTTCTTCCTTAGCTCTACATACTTTAAGAATGAATTGCTGTTTGAAAACACCTCTTGCAATACGCCAGCAATGTTTTTTCTAAAGGATATAACCTTTAAAATCTTTCTTTTACCTCTTGTTCAGCACTTCTGACCATCCAACAGTCAGCTAGAATAGTGTTCTCTGCAAGGAGAAAATGTTTTTATGCCTTATCCTAATAGATTTATTTAATAGCAGTGAAGTAAGTAATACATCTCATACTTTCAGCTGAAGAAGTGCAGTTTTCTAGGGCACAGGGGAATACACTGTTAGGAAGCCAAGTGGAACCAGGTTTTATACTGCTCATCTTTAGTCCACGCTTAAGACATAATTGTTTTTCAGTTGACAAGAAAGGTATATTCTCTCGCCTTCTGGTTAAGGCCAAGAAAGATCAGCTGGCCAGTGCTAATAATAGATATGCCAAAAACATAGGCAGGTGCAAGTATTTTTTAATTAAAGGTCTATTTGTCTATCACTTTTGTTACCCTGCTGTGTGTCTAATTAAGTCCCAAGCCTGCTAAATCTGTGACGTTTTTCCCTGTGATGTTTACTATGCTGTTCAATAGAGAAGCTATCCCATATAGACCTGTCTTATTTTCTACACTATCTTCCTTAATTCTACCTGTTGTTTCCACTAAAGAGTGTTTAAGAACACCTGGAAACAATTTGTCTTGATTCAACATTTGTATTTGGTGTGTTCAAAAACAGTAAGGAAGATGAGGCTTTAGAAAAGAAGTGATTAGAGAAGTTGTGGCTCAGTGGTAGCACTTAGGCTAAACTGCTGAATAACCCTTTGATTCCCAGCTCCCATGTTTCTCTACAGCCAGGACAGAAATAAAGGATTTGAACTCAATGAATGGCAAGACAGTTACAAGTGCACGGAATAATCTGAGTCAATTAAAGTCACTGATATTACGTGGTTTATAAAATAAATGTTTGAATACATCTTTGTTTTCACAACATCCTGCAGTCCTTGTCATGGCATGTAATGATTTGATGGCTTGGGCAGAATGTCTAACCTAGCACCTGCTGAAGCCAATGGAAAGGGTGTCCTTGACTGAACTGGTGCTGGATAGGGCAAAGACAAATCACTGTTTGGTTTCAGCAAGCATAAAGAAAACAGAAAATTACAACAAAAAATAATCAACAGATCAAACCCCTCTTTAACTGGACTTTAACCTATTTTCATACAGTCTAGCAGTGATAGTAGTTGCCATGGGTTTTCTTTTTCTGCATTTCTCTTTCCATTTTCAACTAGAAATTCTCAAAGCATGCATTGGTCTGAGACACATCCTTCTTTCCCTCGAGCGGTGGGCAGCCCTCCTCCTTCCTGCATCTCTTACCTCTGTGACCCACCAGAGTCCACTGGGGAAGTTACCTTCCCATTTGCATTTCTCTATGCAGCTTTTTGTAAAGAAACCTACAGAATGAAAAAGGGGAAATGGCTTTTCACAGAAACAGGTGTAACCATTAGGGTAACAGTGTCATAAATAAGTTCTCCTTGTTTGCATAATTACCGCAGTAGTATTTTCTTAGATTATGTTGACAGAAGAAATTGAGTTGCCATTACAGCAAGAAGCCTCCTTTCCCAAACTGAACCTAATTCACATGATACAAAGCCAAAACGTGCATGCAGCAAATCAGGTCTGCAGCTACGTGCAGAGCAGTAAGTGGGAGCAGGCAAAAGTGATGCATCTGGGGTCCCACAGAGTGAGAAAAACTCTGAACTCTTCCATGGGCGCAGCTCTGGAGATCTCATTCCTTTCTTAGCCACTCATGAATACATGGCTGGGTAGCACTACCATCTATCTTTAAACAAGAAGTCTTGAATGCTTTTACTGTTGGCCCTGGTTGAAAAATATAGCATTGTACTGTACTGGTTCGAAACGTAATATCCCTGAAGTTTATGGACTGTGGTAGGGCTTATGTAGTTTATAGTAGAAAACTGTTTTATAAATCTCTTCTTTTTGCCATTTTGTCAAAGTATGACAGTACTAGGGAAGCATCAATGTTTTTATAGTAGCAGGTGGGACAGCTGTCGAGAGGTTAAGATGGAGAAGCATTGGAAAGACCTGAAGATGCTCTCACGGTGTGGGAGGACACCTCATCATAAAAAGGAATTCATGGCAAGATGTGGCTTACCTTGTTGTCTAGTGATAGACGCACCCCGATCATCTTTAAAGTTACCAGTGTCACCCTAACAACAGGGGAAAGTATTCAAGGTGGCCTGCAAGACCTGAGCCATTTGATAATGTGTATGAAGGTTTCTAGCCTGCACTGAGATCCATGATGATGCCACTAATGCTGTCATTTTCTAATATGGCTCATTCCAAGCCAGTCCTGTTATACTTCTTAGCTCATACTGCACTCTTAGATTATAGCATAGGCTTACCTGTTGAGACAGACACAGGAGAAATAGGAGAGGTTAAGCAATGTGAAGGAAAAAGGCGACATGTCAAGTTCATGGTCTTTGTCCCATAAAGACTCCATCTTCCCACGTGTGGAATGCCATAAAAGTAAAAGCCAAATGCTAACTGATTAAGTTGATTGAGAAGCCATGGTTTTGTTTCATATGATGGGAAGACACCCCGCACAAATGTTGAAAACCCTTTAAACAGTGCAGTGTGTTTCTTCCTCCTGTTTACAGCTGTGTGGCACAGGGTTTGTGTTTCAGGGTTGGCTGCACAAGTTAATTCTGCAAGTTGCTTTTCTCTCCGTTTGGCTGGATGTTGCTAAATGCAGTCTAACACTAGATGATTTCATAATCTAATTAGTGGTGAATTCAGTCATATTTACAATGGTGCGTTACAAGTTCACCTCTAGTGTACTCACTTCAATGTTTTATAGCATTCCTGCTTCATTTAGGTTGTGATGGCTAAACCTTAGCTAGAAAAAGCTGGCATAGTCCTAGGATCTGGCCCAACAAGTCATCATGTTATAAAGCCAGGGCAGAATGTGACATTGCACTTTCATATCTGCAAACATTGTAAAAAAAAAAAGGCCTTGAAAATATATGCAGGTATAGTTTAAGATATAGAAACTACTTATCTCATGAAGTATACACCCTAATCAGAGATGAATAGCTCCTCATTTGTGCAATGTGCTGAATTTGTTGTGCAACATAAGTTGATCAACTAAAAATAGCTCAATATGTGCAGTTCAACAATGCACAGAAGTTAGTTTTTGAATACAATTTTTCTTCTTAGCATATAGAGCCACATAAAAATAGGGAATGCAATATTTGAAATGTATCGTTGAAATTATAACACCTAATACTGTCAGACGGAGACCAGGCCAACATAGATCACACACCATAACATCTATTAATAGGTCTGACTCCCTTTTGCAATGTCAACTGAAACATTAATCCTTGTTTTAAATCACAGTGTCTCAAATATCAGCTGCTACTAGTTGTACAGTTGTCTTTCAGTTTATATCAGAGAGCCCAATGGAGTCTTTTGAAGGACCTAGTCGGGTTAGCAGGGCTAACTTATTAGAAGTCCCCACTGTAAATGATTTCTCTTCAGAGGATGAAGATGTTAAACCTGACATTAAACATCGTTTCTCTCCACTTCCCCGAAGGCGGAATTCTGCTTCTTCAGAGGAAGAGGAGGCAGAACCCCCCCACACCATCACAAGAAAAGTTTCATTTGCTGATGCATTTGGGTTTGATCTTGTGTCCGTTAAAGAGTTTGATACCTGGGAAGTTCCAAATACAGGACAAAGCAATGACGTAGAAGATGAAGTTTTCCCTCAAGAGGAATATTTTTTCTCTCAACTGTTTACGTTACCTGCTTCGCAAGAAGAAGTTTTGCAAAAAGTGCGAGAGCAGAAAGTACTGTTGGAGTCAATCGTGTTCCTGCCTGGGATTACCTGTATGAACGGCATTATACGAGTCCTCAATTTATCCTTTGAAAAACTGGTGTATGTTCGAATGACACTGAATAACTGGCTCAGTTATTACGATATCCTCGCAGAGTTCATGCCTAATTCTTGCGGTAGTGAAACCGATCAGTTCTGCTTCAAGATTTCTTTGGTGCCTCCTTACCAGAAAGATGGAGCTAAAGTGGAGTTCTGTATACGCTACGAGACATCAGTTGGTACCTTCTGGGCAAACAACGATGACAAAAATTACACACTGATTTGTCACAAGAAAGAAACTGCGCCCAAGGCGGATAATAAACCACACAAAGAGGTTGCTGATAGACATCTTAAAGGCTGCTTAAAGACAACACAAAGCAGGTGAGGTTACACCTTAACTTTTGGTAATTTACAATATAGCTGGCTAATTCTGTATAAGTGTGCTTGCTGGAGCTACAACTGCCCATGCTGTTTTCTTCTATTTTTTTTTTTTAATGATAAATTAGACCAAGACTTGTTTTCAGTAAAGCTCTTGCATATATCAGCCAGTAGTTTTCTGCAGACAGATTGATACTGCAGACAGTTTTAATACATGGCGTGCATGCCACTCATTTGAAAGATAGTGTGAGGGTCTATAAATTATGGGCTGTGTACCGATTTTGACCTCCGTAGGATATAAATTGAGCTGACATCAGTGAGAGCCTTGCTCCAGACTGAGGTAGCTGTACAGTTAAAACACTTTACATCCATTTCCTTGGTAAGTCAACAAAAATTTAAAAGCAAAAAAAATCCTGAGTTTTCACATGATTTATTTCATATTTCATTCTCTACATGCGATTATTAAAACAGAAACGGCACTGGTAGTTCAGGAAGCTGATAACTCAGGGAAGGACCCTATTGCAATTATAATAGCTGGTACAAACTTTTCTGCAAGTGATTGGGCTATTCTGCAAGTTGTATATTAGGGTAATAATAGATTAATAATTTTCCTGCCACTGGTTGATGGTTCTGTTTCCCAAATGGTGAAACCAATAATGATTTATAAGGCAGAACTGGTAATATATTAAAGAAAAAAGATACATAGAATTTATCTCATATATATTATTCTAATTAAATGTAGGCAAGTACTATGTTAATTATAGAGTAAAGTGGCAGTGGTTAACTTACAACTTGACCCCACATGAAGAGAGGCTCTCAGGAATAGTAACTTTTGGCTTCCTAGTCTGTTCTTAACTCCTTTCTGTAAGCAAAACAATGTTGCCCGTGAAAATCTAATTCTCAGTATTTTGCTCACCAAATTTGCTATCAATCAGGTGGAGTTCTGCAGAACCGAATCCATATTTTACCTGCAGCATCCTTAGCAATACTTAGATCTCAGAACTGAGTTCACGTGGAGTTTTTAGTTCCTACCGTGTTTCCAAGTGGGGCAGTGCTGTTTGATTTCCCTGGTGCTCTTCCACTGGACTGAACTGTTGGGGAAGGGGGATCAAAACTGCAACAGCAGTGGGAGCTTCAGGAGAAGGGAGACAGCCAGGGCTTCCCCTGTGCAGAACCTTCTTTCCCAAAACCCAGACTTGCTGTGCTGAGAGCCTCTGCCAGCCCTAGTCCCACGTCAGCCTGGTGAGGAGAGGCGCGAATACGGCTTAGTGCCTGCATCAACACCATGGCGTGAGAGCAGCCCCGGGGATAACCTGAGTCCACAATGCTCTCTTGATAAGCGTCCTTTGGGCCACAATGATGCTTCCATGGGGGAACACCCTAGCATGTCAGAGCAGAGGGAACGATGCCTTTACCTGCCGTGTGGTCAGACCCTGACATTTGTGCCTGGTTCTGTATGTTGTATCTGTCCTTCAAGAAGTGTCACACGACCCATTCTGGGTAAATAAGGTAGCCTGAGATCCCCTGCAGAAGGTCCGTGATATCAAATGCCACAGGCATATGCAGGCTGTGTGACTTCAGCCTGAGTTCAGGTAGCCCATATGGAGCAGATGGTGGACACGGAGAGCTGAGTCTTAATTTAGTGAGCCCTGGGCTTCCAGATGCTTTAAGGGCTAACCTGCAGATTTAGATACAATTGGGCATGTAAGGTCAAATGAATCCTAACAGCTTCATTCCCTGAAGCCTCCTGTGACTTACCTAGTGCTAGCATAAGTTGTAGAAGTGTTTCTTCTGGGGGATCCTCTTTTACATTTACATACTAAATGTACTATATGTAAGTCAGACAGAGAGACATTTTAAAAAATGGGAAAGGAGGTAACATATCTACTCCTTAACATAAAATTACCTTGACTCTAATCAGAGTGTAAAATTGTCTCCCCCAATATCAGTCTTCAGAGGAATGTATGTATGTATATATGTGTGTGTCTGTGGGTATACATATCTATAACATATCTATATATATGTATATATACATATATGTGCATATTTGTTCATATATACCCATACACATAGGTATATTTGCAATATTAAAAATGAAGTGGTCAGATTCTCATTTACATTAAGATCTGTTGCATATTTTTGGCAAACGGTTAACTAGCGTGCACTTTCAAGACCCTCTTTAGTGGCAGAAGGATGTAAAGAGACCTTACAGTAAATGCAAAAATGGGCTGAAAGTATTTTTGGAATATGGTTTCAGTGGTCGCCAAGGCTTCTGAAAGACAGTTCTGGCAGATTGTAATCCAGGACCAATTTTATGCTACAGGGACTTCACTGACTTCACAGGAGTTACAGCTTTCACCAGTGTAAATGAGGTCAGCATCAGGGCCTTTCGTTTCAGAAGAACTAAGATGCCAACCTCCATTGCTCACTTGTTTTTCAAAGTGTCTTTGTACATGTTGCCCCTTTGAGTGAGGAGGAACACCCTGCAGACATCTGCAAAAGCACCTCATTATTCTCCTTCAGACCCTCATTAAAACTCCTTTGCTTTGATGTCTAGAAAAAAGCGCAAGAAAAACAAACCCCCAAAAATTGGCAAAGTGAGGCTGCTGATGTGCTATGACTCCTCCATATCACGTTGAACAGTGCTGCCTGTTTCCCTGCTCTCCTCCACCAGCCTGTCTCTCTCTTGCCTCATGTTTCATGTTCAGATGGAAAACTCTGCAGCATTTATATATGCTGTGCTGGATGTTCACAGGACGTTTAGCAAAGTAGGAGTCCTGCACCATAACTGGCTTGTCTTAGGAGCTCCAACAGCATGAACAGATATACAGAGAAGTAATAATGATTTTACCTATGGTACACATAATAAATACGCAGGCAAGGAATGTTACTATCCATGCCCACGAGCTGGACATCTTCAACTAAATATTTCTTTCTATATTTCTTCTGTAGCAATCTGAGAATATTTTAACAGGGCACTTGTTTAGGCCCCTATTTAAAATTTAGAAACATGTTATAACTTTTTTTTATTTAAATCTTGGCTCTGAGATATTTATACTTTCTCTTAAAATGTGCCATTTACCTCTTCAGTTAAAAAATAGGACTTAAAGAATTATGTTTTTTAAGCAGAGAGCCTGATCCACTCTAGGGCATACTTGTGTGGCTCATTAAATGTCATTAGTGAGGATTAGTTGCGTTAGTTAAGTGAAAGGAATAATATGCACTTTCAGAGGAAGTTACTGAGGAAACACAATATGACTGCATCGTGTTACCCTTAAGAATATGAGCCAGGACAAAGCTGTGTGAATGAGGGCAATGGGGTGGCTTCTAACACCATTATTAAGAAATAAAATAAAAATGGACTTAAGTCTCAAAAGTCGCACCTGAAAAAAATGATGGCAAAAAGCAAAACTGCGTGGAATAATTAATGCTGAAAACTGCCCAGATTTGAACATTTAGAACCACATGACTTAAAATCCTGCCCATTCATTCCATGTTTAATTGGCTTTTGCTTCTATGTCTAGGTATGAGCAAATAATCTTCTCTTAAAGTTTCATAAAGTATTTGCTTCTAACTGTATTTGTCCGAGCTAAAATTCTTTCCCACATAAATTTTAAAAATTTTTATGTTTTTCAAAAACCTTGAAAGGATTCATAGACACAAAATGTAGGCTGAAAAAATAATGTTTGAATTAATTAATTTACATTTTAGTCTATCTGAAAGTGTGCATTTGACTTATACATGCTCATAAAAATACTTTGGGGAAAAAAATTGACTCCTACAATTTTAAGGCTGTCTCTGGAAAAGAAAAATCTTCTGTCAGTAAATAGCCCTCATTTCTATCATAGATATACATAAACATTCAGAAAAATGTAAATTAATTTTATCAGCTCCACTCTTTTCTCTTTTTGTTTGACTCTTGTGCTTTTGGGACATGGATAATGATTCTGAACACAAATTTCTCCTGGTGCTCAGGTTTGGACCACATGATTTTGTTGTGGACCCCAGGCTCCTGCATCGGTCTGATCAGACAGGGACTGGTTGTGTGTTGCATGAGGCAAACTCCCGTAGATCATGCTGCACGGCGCAGTGATACCGACCTGCAAACCATTCCCCCCCGTCACTGGTGAGGCTGCGCCCCATTTCTGTGCTTGGTCCTGGTTTGCCATCGGTCAAGAGAGCAGCGGGAGCAAGAGCACAAGGAAAATGGCTGATAAGCATGAGAATTGTTTTACAAAAGGGTAAAATGTGCATTTGGGCTTCTGTCCTCTGACAAGGAAGGAGGAAGCTAGTATTTTTATCCTAACTGTTAGAGTTATCTCCCTCTTACCTCTCTGAGCCCATGAGTGTATCACCCTGAACTGTTGTTGGTCCTCTGCTTTTTTTTGTAATTGCCAGACTGCACTTTTCTTTGAATGGTAGTGCCTCAATTCACTTCCCTCCGTTATGCCACTTTAAAATAGAACGCAAAATAGGGCAATGCCTCATACAAGAGCTGCTCTATGTACAGTGCACGATGAGAAGGAAGAGATTAAAACCCCCGGGTCTGTGGGCCACCAATGCCAACTTCAGCAGCACAAATACTGAATGGTCTTAAAGCAATTGCAGTGAGAACATTTCTGTGCATGAGCGCTCTGCCGTCTTCAGCTGCTGTCTCGTCCCCTTTCTGATGGGAGGCAAAGGAAGTAAGTTGCTGAAGATCCAGCCTGTTGGGACTGCGCTGTGCTCAGTCAGTCCTCCCCAGGCAGATGGCAGACCAGTGCCTAGGTTGCCTGGAGAAATGCAGTTTTGCATCAGCTCCTCCCAGCCTTTCCCACAAACCCATAATGTGATTAAAAAAATCAAAGACTTCTGAGGAAGATGTTTGGAAATAGCTTTGCCTATACTTTGCTATGAGGAACAACTGTATTATTCCCAGCTGGTCCATTTAAAATATGGCATTTAAATTATGTTCCCTTTTAATCCTTGTTCTTTTTATTATTGCATATCATAATCGGAAAGGGAAAAGGAGAGCAGAAAAGGTGTTAAAACACACGTCTTCTTTGTGTACTGCTATTTAATCTCAAGGTTGTTTCTGGCATCTCAAGTCACAAGTTACACCTTGATCAGCATACAGATATGGGATTTGACTAAAGTTTATTACTATTATTAGGAAGTGACTGCAGTCACTGTTTTTACCAGGAGAGCAGCTGCTAGAGAAGCTATCCATTCACAGGGAGCCAGCTAAAAGCAGCGCTCCTCCGCTGTTCAATCTGACCTAGTATTCCCAGCCCTTCTCTTGCCTCCTGGTCATTGCCAGTCTCTGCCAGTTGTAGAAGTAGGTAGCACTGGCACCAAAATAAGACTTCTCCAGGTACTTGAAGACCACGATTATCGGGGACAGAGGATAACTATTCAAGGCGATCTAAAATATATTATTCAGGCAAGTGGGGTAAAAGCAAGCTGTGGAATTGAGACTGAGCATTAGGAATACTTCTTCATAGTGACTCTAGAGTTATCTTTTAAGGAAACTGCTGTGGCCTTACTCTCCAAAGTAATTTAAAATAAGCCAAGATAAACCATGTGAAAAATGTTCTACAGGGAACAATCCTACTTGGCCAGGAACTATGCTCAATGGTCATTTTCGATCTGCCTAATCATAATATTTCAAAATCGGGCATACTTACTATTTGAACTATGAAAAACCCTAAAGATAGGTATCTAAGCTAATGGCACAAGGTTTTGAACGCTATCACAGAAACGCTGAAGAAACAGGTGGAAGTTACAGATGAGAATGGCCTGCACAGAGCAAATAGACACCTGCTAGCCATACTTGTGGTCTCCTAATTTGAGAGCACCTGAGGACTGAAAAACTGTCTAATTTTTGCTTTGGTGACTGTGAACTGTGCTACCCATGTGCCATCCATTTATTGCGCTGGAAATATTAAAAGAAGCTTCTAAACTTTTAAGTAACAATATGTGAAAATAACACGTTGCTTTGTCGGCAATATTAGCATAGTATTTACTCTGGATCTAATTAGTATTACTAGTTTCTTATTCACTTCCATGATCTACCTTAGAAACTGCTCTCACCAATGTTATGGAACAGAAATTTGTGCTCTAATGTATGGGAAATATTGGTTGCTATAAAGCTTTTTCACTTGTTCGCATAAAACCATATAAAACTGATGCTTTGTAATCTGAGTATCATTTCTCAACCACGTGGTAAGTAAGTATTTGTAATTATACATGCAGTGCTTGGCTTTACACTTGTAAGATTTTTTTTACAGTTGCTACAATTTCATCAGCTTATTTATATATGCCAATACTGTAACACTATTACAACTGACTCTTAGAGCTCTTAAAAACAGCAACTGGCTTGATCCTGCAATAGGCACAGTAAATAATGTAATGAACATCAGGAGTCTCACTGAACTTTGTAGAACTCTGCATGTGTAAAACTATCCTTGAATGTTAATATTTACAGGATCAGACCTTATTTCTATGTTCTTTCAGATCACTGATTAAGGACCTTCGGACAAATAGAAATATATTGCTAAATGAACTCCTGTATTCCTTTGTTCAATGACTCTTTTATTTAGTGAGAGATCTGTTTTGCAAATTGAACCAGGCTGGTAATGACCATTTCAATACTCTGCCTCCTGTCCACTGTTCAGGTATCGCAGTTCATAAATGTTCAGTTGGGTAAAAATTGTTCCATTACATTCACCTTGACTTGGCTTAATGTTAGTCTTGAAAAGAGGTTTAAAGTCAGTGAACTTTAACTGAGAGCACTGGAGTCATATTTAATCAATGCATTCACTACCAATGTCATTTGAGCTGTTTATTCTGATTATGAACTTTAGCCATGATCCAGCCACAGCACTGAAGCTCTGGAATTGAAGCAATCGATTCAGCTGCAGTGTAAGTCCAGAGAACCAATCGCCCATCGCATTTTTAAGATAAGATGTGGATTATCTTCTCAATTAAGAAAGGTAGAAAAAATGGTCCAAACAAATACTTTGCAAGTTACATGCAGTCCCTGCCTTAGGGTGAAGGAAGAGATAAGACCTTTTAAACACCATGGGAGCATGTTAGAAGTGGCTATTTGATCCCTAGGCTTTCAGTGACACACAAGAAAGTATTAGTTGATATGCCAAAGCATAATGGGGGGCTTGGTTTTCTGACTCTCTCTCCACTCTCCTCCTGATCTGTGGGACCAGCTGATACTCTGACACTAAACCCAAAGATTTATTACTGCTGGTTACTAATAGCAGTCCTAAAGAGCACTGAGCTACACAACTGAATGTGAACTAGGTAAAACCTTACCTTGCACTTAGGTGGATTTGCACTTACATTTTGCTTTGATGCATAATAATTGTCCCTGCAATAGTGTTTACGGCTGCTGGGCGATAAACATAAGATGTTCAAGCCTGGATCACTTCGTCTTGTGGCAGAGGGTTGGGGAGTTTGTCAGTCCTTCTCTCTCCCCAGCTACCCTACTAAATCTGTACCAGTGCCTCTCAGGTTATATTCCAGGCCTTCTTGATAAAAATATTGATACATATCACACAGCTGCCTTCTTGCTGTGTTGTAGTAAGACATCACGTAAAAAAAAAAAAAAGTTATAAAAGTCTCTTCTTGTTGTGATAACACCTGGGTGTTTCATCCTTTTGAGATACTTACTGAATTTACAATTGCTTTCCAAGATTTGGATCATAATTGTCCTCTCTCAAGAATGACTGTCTAAGGCTTTTTGTGGTCACCCATTCTGTTCTCCTCCCCAGGGGTGATATCCGTGTCTTAGTCTCACCTGACTGCCATCTATCTATCTACAGTCTCTCTAAGGCATCTGTCACCTTCTTGCATGCATGCCTCAGCCTGTTGCAGTCAGCCTCTAGGAAATGACTCGCTTCTGACATGTCAGTAGGGGACTGCTCCTTCTCTTTTTTTGTCCACGTGCGATCCAGGGAAAGACCAGGTGCCACACAGCTAAGGTCTTTTTCCTCTTAGATGTATCCAAAATGGAAACAACCTGGGAGAAGTGCAAGACCTGTTGATGGTTCTTGGTTTACTCTCCTTCCATCTTTTAAAACAGACGGAGAAAGAAGCAAGAGAACAGAGGGTCTCTACCCCCAACTCCTTTCTATAACACCGTTTTGATATTTGACCATTGGCTGTCCAGACAAAATAGCAACCTAAGAAGTGTCTCCTCTGACCTCAGGCCAAGCCTAGCCCTTAGGAAACTTGACTCCTAACTCATCTTTTCCTCTTTTTCAGTAGCCTTGCCCTGGAGATTGGCATCCCAATAGTAAGGTGCTGCATTACTAATTCACAATGGAGCTGTCAATAGATCTTCTGACCTTGTACGGGGAAATCTTTCCTAAAGAATTTCCTTGTTTCTCAAATAGTTTGCCCATTTTGTCGAGGGATTTATGCAATTTTCTGACCAATCTGCGTACAAAACAGCTGTGTAAAAAGACTTCTGAACTGGTTTCCTTTCAACATTGTTGTGTGCGTATCATAATAAGGTACAACAATCATGATAGAACTATAAAATGGTCTGATAAAAGTTGCAATCTCCTGTTCATAGTTTCTGTAGTTTCATTTGAGATATAGCTGACTTATTATGCGTGGGTTTTTCTGCAGTCTTTGTACCTATAGTCATGAGAATTGGCAATAGACAGGGCTATATTAAAGGTTTCAGCCTGGCACCAAATTGGTGTTGGGCTCCTGGTTCAGACTGTATGGAACTAAAATCTTCAAATGGACAGATATACGTCTATATTAAAAAAAAAAAAAATGTACGAATGTTTTGCCATTAAAACTCAAGGTCTTTTTTAATGAGCTAGAAAATAAAGACTAATTTCTTGGGACTCTGTTTGCTTTGAGGCTATGATTATTCTCATCCCAAACCAGGCCAATGCATTTTGTTCTGTGCCACCTATGTCCCTGCTTCAATCATAAACTAAGACTGAAAAATGAAAATATTAGTAATTGGAAAATATAATCCCCCGGATAGCACCAATCCAATAATCTTAATAAAAATAGGTTTATTACAAACATTGCCTAAACCCTACTGGGAATTACCTTTTCAGAAAAAACACTCAAATTCCCTTAAAGCTGCTCTCTTGATCAATTGTCCCCCTCGACACTATTAATCATCATACTATATACCGCTTATTCTGAGAATCTTTTTCCACATTGCTTTCCAAACTTCTTTTCCAATTTCTCCTTGTTTAGAAGCTACTGACAGTCCTTTCTTGTCCTTTTGCAGGCCCACCTCTTCTCCTCTTCTGGAGTCAGCCGCTTTTCTTAGATGAGATGACCAAAACTAAGGGGTATTTCCTCAAGGTGGGGAAATACCACAGATTAGTATTATATTCCTCAGATTTCAAATATTTAAGTAGAGGTTCTTTGTGGCTCTATTTTTGTGCACGAAGCTTGTGAAGGTTGCTAGACTGGCTCTCTTGACAGTGCAGTCTTCTATTCAGAGCGTAGTTTCAAAATGGTGGCTGCAGTACGAACCTCCATTGCCATGCCAGCCTGCAAATACCCTCACCTACTGATCTAACGACGAGTGGGTCACTCCGCCTCCATGCCTCTATCCTCTGCCTCCTGACTATCAACAAGGGAGCTAATTAGTGTCAGTCCTGTTTGTTTGGTGACACCCATTTACTAAGAACTAGACCGAGCCTTCTCTAACACTGCTGGTAGTTAAGGTCATATAAGAGAATCAGTCTTGCCTAGGTTTGTAATAAGGGCTCTGATTTTATGTACAGCTTCATTCTAATAGGATCACTTGTAATGGCATAATATTTTAGAATATTATTCAGTGATTTCTACTTAATGTTCACACAGCTATTAATTTATGGCTGTTGATTTTCTTTGCAGTTTTTGCTTTAATTTCTGAATCTTTTCCTGTGCAGTCTCAATCAGTTTGGAATCGAACAATGCACTTTAAATGATTGTTTTCTGCATTGTTTAAATTAAATTATTTTTCTGTTGTGCTTTTATTTTTTAAATACCTCCTGAAAAAATTAAACATATAAACAGAAGGCAATGGTACTGGCACACGTGACAGGCAATAGCAACGTCGTGGTTCAGGCACACATAACATGACATCTCCACAAGGAGGTATCGTTTGAAGCCAAAATGCTCTTAGGTAGGAATTGGCCATATTTTCAGGTAAAGCCATCTGGCAAGTAGAAATTCGGGTGTGTGCATTAGGAGCCCAGAACTGAGCTCACTGAGCTTCAGTCGCCCTCTGCTTTGTTGCCCGCACAGACAGCGATGCTCCGCACTCACACCACACTCTGCAGTTTCTTGGTCTGTCTGTAATTTGTGCAGCTGATGGCTTCTGCTCTACCGAAGGTCTAGTTTCCTGGAGTCTGCCTCCGGTTTTCGTAGGAGGCAGTAAACTCAGCCTGAGGAGGCAGCCAGGTGCCCAGGCCCACAGCCCAGCCACCTCCTGAGCTCTGCTCCCCAGCACCTCCCTGAACTTCAGCCCGGCGCCATCGGTTTCCAACACAGCTGTGGCGCCCCTACCTAGCATTGAGATCAGCTTCTCTTAACAGTGTGTAAAAGCCTGAAAACGACTTAGAGCATTTCCCTGAAAGACGGTACAGCTGAGTACTTATCTTCCCTGAAACTTTCTTTCAAAGCCACTTTACTGCGCTTTTTTTTCCCCCCTACTAATGGATTTGGTACTTCAGAGCTCACACATGCTGCAGTGTTGACACTGACTGCCTTTTGCTGGTTGCCGTCTTTGCTCTGCTGCTCATTTTGTCCTCTCCTCGCAGGGCAGACTCTCCCCAGTTCCAATTTTACGTGCCCAGCACCTCTGCCTTCTTGGCCAGTCCTAGTTCTGTGTCCAGTTTTTTAGTGCTGTTAGACCCTAAGGTCTAACATTTGAATTTTATTTCATTGGGTTTTATCCCTGTGTCGTATCTTAATAGAGCAGAGGACCATTTAATTTTATCATGTCACTTTTCTTGTATTTTCTTCATATCTGCAATAGTCTATCACAACACGTCTTCTTGTAGGTGCACATCTTTTTTTATGCACCCTAGTCTTCATATGATGCAAATCTGTTTCGAATGAATGAAATTCTTTAGCAATCATATAAAACATTACTCTTTATTTAGGTGATTCTTAAGAAAAAAAAATATTCCCTTAATTTCTAGCAAATTCTTATCAATACCTTTATATACAAATTGTTACAAAGATAAGCTATTCTTGTCTAATGGTTTCTAGGAGTTTAAGACTGTCTCAGCAGGAGTTGCTGAGGGATGAAACTTCTAATGATGATTTAAAGCAGTGAAGTGTGTAGGCTGAAACTGAAATAATTATTGCTGTAACCCTCTAAGCACTCTAAGTTTCTCAAGAGAAAATACTTTGTTCAGAACAGACCCTGAACAACAAAATGCTAAAAAAGTAAAATAATAAAAAAAACCCAAAACACAAAACCCTTGGAGCAGGATGATAATTTAGAACTAGAATCAGTATAATGTGAGGATGTTCTCAACAACTGCTCACAAATGCATCAGACATCACAATTAAAAAGGAATAATAATTATGGCCCCATTCTAAAGTATCTAATATTCTATTCCATTCAATAAGCCATGAACACTTTAAAACCATCAGTGTAATCCACAAACCTATATTTACAACATTAAACTGGATGTTCTGCCTTTTCAATAACTGTCATCTCATCTCTATTATTTTCACCTCAGACTCTAATTGTTTCTTTTATAGGAGCTAACCTACCAGTGTCCTTGGCAGTACAGTTTATGGCTCATGCATTTACAGTAATTGTTTGGGCAATTTGCCACACGGTATAACAATCTTCACATCACAATCAGTTTTTGTAATAAACAGCATTAGTTGTGAAAAATACAAGTGATGCATGATTCTTATGGTAGATAAAGGGCACTGAAGATGCCCTTTAGAAAAAGAAAGGAAAATGCTCAAGCCTTGAACTGCTTGAGAAAAATACTGATGTCACAATAGAGCTAATTAATTTGATGGTACAAACAAGAGAGGGAAAGGGCCTTGCATTCATTAGTGTCAATTCCAAATAAGAGCATATCGTTCATAAAAATAATATTCTGCCTTCGTTTAGACAAAATGTGCAGGTAAACAAATCAGAAATAAACACCAGTTCCTGCAATAACTATGATTTCTCTCCTTAGCTTTCTTTATCAAGGCTCTTTCTCTTCTTTAGCCGCAGGGAACAAAAAGCCTGGGTGGGTACAATTTGCAGGTACAATTTGCAGGTAGACCTCTGGACGAGGTTGGATCCTGTTGCCCACCAGCCTGTCTGGCTCCAGTGTGGCCAGCACTTCTGGGTGTTACTGGGCACTGGAGCCTCTGTGCATAGTACTGGTCTGCTCCTGGGAAGCTGAGCACTTACTTGATGGCTTCTCTCTACAACGCATAGGTGGTTGCATATAAAGGCGCCCCACCACATGCGACTCTGCTGAAGACATTTTGTGCCCTCTCTATTTTCAAGCACCCAGAAATAACAGGTCAAGTGTTGCTTGGTGGGGAGGCTGTTTGACACACCTGCAGCAGGCACAGTCTCCCACGTTAGAAGTTCTCCACAGGAGAAATAAGGTATATGCCCTCTTATGCTGGTGCACAGGCAGGTAATCCTCAGCCTCCCTGTCATCTCCATGCCACCCGAGAGCCCTGGCTTGTGCTGAAGCACAGTGAAGTGAGGCCCCAGGAAGCACAAAGGTGGCTTCAAGCCAAGGTTGTACCTTCAGTTCTTGAGCTAGGCTGTGAATTCTCCAGCAGCACCAGGGCTCGAGACCAATATTTATAAGGTGCTGGAACCACATGTTACAAGAAATTGTGGAGTGGTTGTATTATAAGACTGTAACTTCCACAGTTGATAACATGGGCATCAATTTAAATCAGCAGGAGACTTGTCCCTTTTGTGAGTTTTGGACTGAGCCTTATGGAGGCAAGGAATGAGTTTATCTTGTTAAATATTTGGTTCATATATTCAGTGAGGGAGATAGAACAGAATTAACTATGGACAACCCTTCACAAGAAAAGTCAAAGTCTGCACGTTGGACATCCACACTGGGATCCTTGGCAGCCCCTGAACCCCTTTTGTGAGTTGTTGTACAAAGTCAGAAAGGCCAGGACACGATTTGGATCTAGATCCCAGAGGGTGGGTGGGATGTATCTTCTGTGGTGGTCTCACCATGATAATGACACCAGAATCAAGCTTATGTTTTTAACATTTTTTTCTATAGCATCAGAATTTTTTCCTTTGTTGCATTTTCTTCTCTCCGTGAACTGGTTTTGCTACTATTTTCTCTCCTGTCCCACTGGCATTTTAAGACCAGTATAAATAGAGCAATATTTTAAATGTAATTTTCCAGTTTAGGAAGGGTTATGTTAGTGAAAAAAAAGGTGGAATATCTATTGCGTCTTACAAACAATTTAATAGAAACTTAAAGCTCTGTTTAGAACTTTACACATACACAGCCTTTCCTACTGCTTTCCAAAATTCCTTCTTCCTTAGAAATTTATTTTTCTTGTATGTTTGTGGATTTTGAATGAGATTGCATAAAATACTACTGGAGTTCAGAATTACAGGTGGAAAATCCTTTATTTAGTTTCTCATAAATGTTCTTTTAACATTTTAACTTTTAACATTTTTAACTTTTCCAAAACTTTTAGAAGCTTTCTGCTTCCAATGCGCATGTAAAAAAAATTAAATAATTTTTGTTGTTTTTTTGTTTTATTTAAATACTTGTAGTTATTTCCTTTTCTACTTCCTTTTGACATGACATATACTGTTAATGATACAAAAATAAGCAAACCAAACTACAACGTCCCTCCTCACATGCCCCTCCTCTCCCCAGCTCTGTGGGGTTATAGTTCTGTGCAGGATGCCTGTTTGGCTCCAGTGACATCTCAAACCTGAGCACTTACCTGCAGTAATCTACTTTTTGCTCTTCTGCTTCTCAGTAAAGCATTGCTGACACATTTATCTACTTCTTTTCAAGGATCTCGTATGTTATTTACATCCCAGTGGCATCGTTCTTCAGCAAGGCTGGCTATTTTCAGCGCTAGATCCAAAAGCACTAGTTGTATTGAAGGTTGCTGCTGTATTAGGCTCCTCTTAGGTTTAGAAATCTGACCTGAAATTAAAATAGAATTACTGTTTGGTTAGCAACTTCAATCTTGTCAGCTTCTTTCATGAGGACTTCTTAGCTTCACCTCAACTTCAGGGTAGAAGAGGATTATTTTGATTTTGAATTCACCTTGAAGTAAAAACCAGAAGCATGAAAGATTCTGTGAGAGCCTAAGCCTATCTGGATTTTTAAATAAAATTGTATTGAAAACTTTCTTCCCTCTTCCCTTTTAACTAAATATTTGAGAAACTTATTTTTTAAATACCTTAACATCCCCATACCTCTCTAAATTTCAGACTAAATAATACATTCCCACCTTTTCTTTTAAATATGAGTTAGTATAAAATTTTTCAGGTTGCATTAATTTCATGAGTTTTACAGGCACATTTTCATCTTTCCATACTCTGTAGTCCAGCAATTTTAGCCTTTTCCTACATTCTGTAAAATAAATAGCTTGTGATTTAGGTATTCAGATCTAGCGTAAATGGGTATAACACAGAACAATGTGAATGGTGCTGTGGGTTATACAAACACATAGACACAACTTTTGCCAAATATTGGTCTGTGAATTAAAACCGCAACAAGCTATAACAACCTCACCTATTATGAAGAGACTAGTAGCTCCTGGCTATAGTCCCAAACCTATTTCAGAGCAGACCGAATCACCTGCTGTTCCACAGTGAAATGTGTGCTCCTGAAGGCATAACTCTCAGGGCATATAGCTGCAGACGAGCGTTTGAAATAGGGCTGGACTGGTACCATGGGACCATGAAGTCTTATCCCCTGGGAAATGTGTTGCATAATCCCGTTCACAAAAATATATCCATGTTTCCATACCGAGACCTTCTCAGTTTCTTGTGCCTGGTACTTGCACTGAAAAATGACAGGATATACTTTTCTAATACTTACAGATCTTCTTTTAAGTTTCCACGAGAATTTTTTTGTGAACTCTTTCTATTAATACATTAGCAGAATCTTGCTGCTTAATATCTTTTCTGCCTTCTCAGTATTTACCCCTTTGCTATATTAACAGAGGGCATTTATTTCTCCTCTCAGACTTTATTTTGCTAGGCTGAAAATAGAAATACTCAATTTGTCTCCTTGGTTAATATAGATTTTTCATCCTGACAGTCTTCTTGTAGCCCTCTTCTGCACCTGTTCCAGTTTGAATTACTTTCTTGAACATTGTATACAAATATTCCAGAGGAGTTCTTACTAGTGCCGGGTGCTGTGACATGAATATTTCTTGGAAATCTTTCATTACCGGGAACACCTTCTTCAACACATTACTGCAGAACTCTGTTTGCCTTGTTGCCACAGCCATCTCACACCGGTGGCTTGGAAATGTTTTCTGCCAAAAAAACCCTCAGATTTTCCATGTCACCTGTTTCTTCCAATTTCTAAGCCCTCATTTTGTTGCAGAAACTCTTTCTAGTCCCTAAATGTATAACCTGGTACTTTATAATTTTGAATTTCATCCCTTATCTATTATTCTGATCCTCCAGGCCACCCATTTCTTTCAATCCTCCTCTGCGTTGGTGATGTCTCCCAACTTCCTATCTGCCTCGGATTTAATTTAACTTTGACTTTTTGTGCCTTGGTCTGTAATAACATGACTGAGTAAGTCTGATCACACGACCGGTCCTCTCCAATTCCCTGGCAACGTCTGCCAGCTCCGCACAGCCCAGCTTGGGGGGCCCCACTTGGCACCGAGCCCCTCTGCCACCGCCCAGCTCTTGTACTCATCTCCCTCTTCTCCAGTTTAATTAACAAATTTCCCATGTGGCTGCACAACAAATGCTTTAATGAAGTCCAGATAGATTAGATAACTGATTTTTAGGCAAGGGAAATACAGTAATCTTATCAAAGACAGATATTATCAGGTGAATCTGTCATTTTTATGCCATTTTCCATTTATCTGTATTTATTCTCTCATTTAAGTTTTGTTCTAAATCTATTGTGAAAACTTTTTGAAGACACCTGGGCCTGTAGTTGCGCTGACACTACTTCTCTTCTTTTTCCTAAATATAGCTTATACTTTTCCTTCTCTTCTGATACCGTTACAGTAGTATTAGGACCAATTTGATAGATTTGAATAGCAAAGATTTTAAACCAATGTGTGATTTCTTCTGTTGGGTCTCTCCAACTCCATTTTGGGTTGGACATTATCTGCTCCTCCTAATTGGAGAATATTTAAACATCAACTTCTGCTCTCAGACTGGATGAAACAATATGATTTTCTAAATCTCTGTTCCTATCAGTTATGCCCTGGAAGAACTCGATTCCTCTAAGATTCTGCCCCACTAATAGCACTGTGGCAGAAAAGTTTAGGAAACGTCTTTTGATTGTGGGGTTATACACAGAGTACCTGAAATCTTGATCAAACATCACTTCTAAAAAATTTCCTATTTCATTAAAAAGATTTCAAATTAATTCCAAAGCCTTGACAAGTCTCACTTTATCCCAGCCTTTTCTGAAGTCAAAGAAATATTGTTTATTGGCTAATTATTTTTTTCTTCTCATCACTTATACTTGTCTATCCACCCCTCACATATTTAGGGTTCAAGTTTAACATTTTTTTCTCTGTTTGGAATGCCAATTCCACATAACTTTGGGACTTCTGAACTCCTTCGCTTAATGTCCATCAACATTTAAGCCCTCTCAGTCCTACTAACTAATCCCTGAACTTCCCATTTGTTCTTTGTAAATGCAAAATTATAGTGATAACGTGTTTTCGTTCCTTCTTTCTTTTTATCCAAGTGAATGATAATTCCATCAAGAATGAATCATATGAACATAAGTATTTTTTTGAAGCTGGTAGAAATTCTTAAGTTCTAATGTACTTTATGAAGATGTGCCCCATTCAGCTGAAGGAGAAAAAGCAACTGCGCTTCTGCAGGTGTACGGGTACTTATGTTGGAGGGGAACTGCATCAGCTGATATAATGAATTTTTCTAGCTCACATTGTTGTCAGAATGCCTGCATCACTTAAAAATAAAACGAAACGTTTTTAAACAGAACACAAATTTTGTCTCTTTCACTATACAATGTAGGCACATTCACCCTCCGCAACACAGGGCAATAATTAATGTAGAAAACAAAAGCTTAATTACTATTATAATTAAAAAATCTGCTCATGGAATTCTGATAGTGAGCTAGGAACTTCTCAGAGAAATATGGAGAAAAAACAATCAGCCAAAAAACTAACTAGACAAACGCCTTCTAGTTGCCACTGTTTCGTGAAGGGGCTAATTTTTATTGGCTTTTGGGAAGTATTTCAATGTTTAGGGTGAACATATATTTTTGAGATTGTTCTGTAGTTTTATGCACCTCTAATCTCAGTTTCTTCATATCATTTCTTAGATTGAAGTGGTGCTGTTAAATGACTGCAGTACCAATATCCTCAATGCAGGTTAATTTTAGGTTTCCCACTAGAATAATTATATAAGGACAGATATTTCTGATGTAGCATTAAAATAAGGAAAACAGCTGTTGTGCTGACTTTCCCTGTACTCAGATATTTGCAGGACCGGTGTGCACAAATAATGGGCTATAAACCAACAATCTTTATAAAATTCAGTGCAAGCCCTGCTGTGTGGATCCCGGCTGTGAGGCTGTATTATTTATCTCTATTTATTACCTATGCTGCAGTTGTGAAAAGAAACTTGCGGACCAGGTACCAGATGCTACTAGAACAAGAGTTAAGGACAAATTCAACTCTAATCACAACAAAAAGTAAAAGTGAGGGGCTCAGGTCACACACTCTGTATTGCAGTCCCAGCCACTAAAACTCAATAGCTGCATTCCAGTTTGAATTTAGAGTTTAGATTCACTCAGCTCATTTCAGTTATCTAAAACTTATGATTCCAGCCTGAGGCAGTCACTGTAGGTTCCCTTTATGGTCAGTCTCTTCCAGAGACAGAGAAGATCCTTCGAAGGATACGTCACTCCATCTTGCTCGTGATGTCCATGACAGAGGGAACGGATCTTCCTTTGGAAGTGTTAATCCCTCACTGCTGATGATATACACAGCTGCCTCAGTGTAGGTGCTTAGAAAACTAAGGCTAGGTAACGTAAACCCCATTCTGGCACGTGCCCATGAGAATCCAGTTTGAAGCAGCTTTATACGTGTTCATTTAAAGGTTCAGAAAATAGGTACTCCTCCTTTAGCATCCTTATTCAAAGACCGTGTCTATATTTTACACTGAAAAGTTGTTAATGAAAACAAAAAAATAATCACTGGATAGGGAACACAGGGAACAGGAGACAGAATCCAGTTTCTCTTTTCTCCAAGGAATGAAGAGTAAGCTAAAGAGTAAGGATCCTACTCGTACATCCAACTGCAAGAGGACTAGGCAAATCTGCCTTCCAGTTTCTCCCCACATGCTCTGCATCCTGGTAATTTGGGTACTTTTGGGGTATGTGTGCAGTGGGATTTTAAATTGCATCAGGGTGTTATAGAAGCGGAAAGAGCCACTGCATCTTGGATGCGAGCTCTGGCTGCCAGTAGACTATTATGTTAGATGTGGGCACGAACATCTCTTCTTCTTCTGGGAATGCTTCTTGAAAGAAAAAAACCGTGTCAAACTCCATGGCTTTAAGAAGTAGATTAGGGCCCCTTCTAGCAGCAAAGCATGCCATCCTTGCTTCCTAAGACTTGCATCCACATGGCTGAACGCTGCAGGTAGACAGCTACATTCAAAGAAAAGCTTTGAGACACTCTTTTTTTCCCATTGGATGGCATTAGAAGGTTTCCTGCTGTGCCCATGTGGTTTTGGGATCATTATTTTGGGGTGACTGAGTCAGCTCATGTGTTATATATGTTGTGGCTCCTAATTCGGGGCCTTTGCAGGCACCCTATTAGCACCTAAATGCTTTAATGCACCTGTCTCATGGTTAAGCTTCAACCCACACAGTGTTTAGGCTTATGGAAGCAGGTGGGTGAAAAAGATGCAAAAGGGCAGAAGAAAACTGGGAACTAGATGTAAGACTAAGACAAGCATTTGAACAGTAAAAAAACCCCAACAAACAATAATGATGTATAAATAATGAGCAGTAATGATTTACTTTAAAGCCCCCACAGATCTGCTGAAAATAAGGGCTGGCTCCGCCAGCCTTTTCAGGATGAAATGCAGATTATAGCAACTGCTGGCAGGGGAAAGTACAACTCGGTGTGAGTAGGAGAGTGAGAAACGTGCGGAGGCTTTGCATGTACCAGAATTCAAGAGTGACAGGACGTTCATATGGGTAGCAAGAATATTCAGCATTATTGCAATTAATGGTGAAAAATAGCTGTTGAGAGAGCATTAAATCTTGTCCTTCAAGGACAGCTTCTAACAACAAAAGGCCAAGCGGAAATTTAATAGGGCAGTGCAAATTACTCCAAGTATTTTCCTGCAAGAACTTTTCATCTTCCCCTGAAGTATCTGATGGTGGCCAGTGTCAGAGATCAGATGCTAGACTGGCAGGATCTTCTGTCTGCTTTAGTCTGGCAATCCCTATAAAGGCTTGATTTTAAAAAGTTGGTGACAGTCAATGTCTAGGTTCTTTTAACAGAGTATAAATTTAGCATCCTCCTTCTGAATTAAGCATTTACGTGGCAGAGTTAATGTTATATCAATTCAAATGAAAGACACTAGGAGAAAATAGAAGGGGAAAAGATTAATATTTGAAAATTAGAAAGTAATTTTCAGTAACAGAGGTGGACGGCTGGTTGAAAAATGCATAAATTAAGACCTACAGAAAAAAAAATTGCTTTTCATAGAGAAGTCATTAGGAGTGATACAATAATTTACATTTTATATAAGTGACATTCTTTCTACATTTTTTTTTCCCTTTTCCACTAAAGGTTACATCCCTGTAAGCAAGCAATTCAAACTGCTATCACTTTGCATTGATATTGATGAGGACTGCAGGCACTCACCATCTCTCTGTAGGTGTTTGTCGTGTTGGACCTGGCCTTTGTTTTCACAGCCAGAAAAGCAACAGCAAAAATTGCACCGGGTGCAGGGAAGCAGAATCCATTCCTGCTGGACAGGCATAGCTTAGCAACAGGATTTATACTGTATACATGCAGGGAGAATCTTTTGATTTATTTCAGGTAACAAAGATGTCTTTTTCCAGCGATCTCTGTACACTTACAAATATTTGAAAAATATAAGCAAGAGAGAGGCCCGGTCTCCTGAACACATATATCCTTCCAGACCCTTGCCTGACCCCAAAGTTACGCTCTCCTGTCACTGACCCATCTAATCACCTTTGTGCTGCTTTCTCAGAAAAGGCCTGGGAAAACCCATCAGCTTTGCGATGTAATCTGAAGGTCAACGCATTTTCATTTTCTTGGACAATTCTTTCTTTGACCAAGACTTAATATCAGGTCACTCAAAAAAAGCTACATTTTACAAAGCTGTCATTTTCAGAATTTCAAAGAGCATTCAAAATTTTGTGTAATTAACTAGCACTCTTTATAGAAGAGTCTAAGAGAAATTAGAACAATAATTTTTGCAAAATAACACAGGAAGTTTCTTTTTGCTTAACAGCAAAGAAGAAATATTGGCAACGTCTGACGATGACACATGGAATAATTCAAGGACTTCAGGTATGACACCCGGTTTAATTAGTTCTTCCTTTCTGCACATGTTAATTGAAAATAGTGTAACAAACAACCTCATGGAAATTATTCACGTATATTTTTGTTAATTCTTCAGAAACAAACATCCCAGAGATTGTTTATTCACAAGCAGAAGACAAAGACACCACACCAGCTAATGAAAATATAAAAGATAAAAATGCAGGATACAACCAGGGTGCTCATGAAGATGATGAAAAAGAATTAGAGTTGCTGGTAAGTGTTATACAATTATATCTACAGTATTAAACGATATGAATCCATTTACGCTTCAAAGCTGGTGAAATGCCCCCTTTTAACAGAGCTGACTGATGTACTAATTTACAAATGTAAAGCCTTGGTCTGTACTTTCATTGAATCTCTAACTGGTTCAACAATAGAAGGTGCTTTGATTTCAGTATATAGCATCAACTTTTTCTGGTCTTAAATTAATGACTTCTCCCTTTTACTTCTTTACCAGAGGCTCTAAGTGACAGTTTGAAGGAATTAGAAGAGTAGCATTTCAAAAATCTCCCCTCCTAGTCTCTAGGATGGGAATATTCTTAAATAAATGCTTTGTATTTAGTAAAATTCTTATATTTATGGTACTGTTTGCTTTTGGGGTGTTTTGAAGGATGACTATGTAACATGCTGTATAAGCAAAATAAATATATATATATTTATATTAGCAGATTTTTTTATATCAGTATTTGACATTAAATTTTTTATAATAAATTTCACACTCAGTGAACATTCAATCTATTTGAATTTGTGTGTGTGCATGTGTGTGTGTGGTTTAGCTTGCATTTTTCAGTATGAAAGAAAAAATGGCAATAAATGAGACACGTACAGCAATCTATTATTCTCAGTGTCTGTTCTCAGCTCATATCATTTGGGTGCATAGATTCATAATCATAGATTATAATAGCTATCACCTGTGAAAATGTGAATGCTGAATCAGACAGGAGAGGAAGATGAGAACCATTCTTTTTTTTTTTTATAGAGAGCGAGAGAATAAATTCCTCTAATTTGAATATAATTTTTTCTTGTCTTTTACTTAAAAAAAGTTGAAAATTGTTGCCTATTGTGGGACCTTTCACTGACTGAAAGTCAATGTCTCTCTTTTTTTTTTTTTTAATGGTGAAACATAAAAAGGAGGACCTCTAAAATCCCTTGTTGTTCTCAGTCCATACTGTTATAAAAAGCAGGATCAAATATAACCGTTTGTTTATCAATTGCCAGGATTGTCTGTACAATAAATGAAGGGGGAGCTATAATTTAGATGTTAATTTGCACTATGCGCTCTTTAATGAATTAAACAATGAAGGCTTATAATAGATGGAAATACAACCAAATCTTTGAAACGCACAGGCATTGGCTCACAAGACAGCTGTGCAGTTGACAAGTAACATGAGCCTTATGTGAGAAGAAGGGGAAATCGTAAGATTTGCATATAATTATTGAGATCATGCAAATGTCAGTTATGAGGAGGGGAAAAAAACACAGGCATCTCACTGTTAAATCCTGACAGTTGGCATCACCGAAGAACTCAAATACTCTTGAGCACTGGTTGGCAGAGGGTCATTAAAACAGAATTTGCAGAGACATTAGCTCCCTCACTTTTCTTTGAGTGACGTTTTACTATTAATAGTTTGCAGAGGCTTTGCAGAAAACATATTAATAAGAGAAACTGTAATGGGGGTATCTACAGCAAGTGCAAATGCATAAAGGGGTGCCCAAGAAGCTAGCCTCTAATTGATCAGCTAGTGCTACCAGTGTGACTATGCTAAAGTGAGAAGAGAGTGCAATGACAAGCAGGCATAGCTGCATAATACAATATGATATTTGGGAGCTAGGAGGGAGAGTGATTAGTTTCTGGCCTTTTACTTCGCTAATCTCATTTCCAACTCGTGTCTTACCAGATTGTCTAAAAACAGTCTGGTCTGAAGCCTGTAAAATGGTCCCTGAGAGAAATGAAGCACCGATAATCCTTACAGTATTTGTCAGTGTGAAATGTGTCTTTGTTTTACTGGACAATACTGTACATTACCAGGCTTTGATGTACTGTATCAATGCCCTCATTTAAGCGCCAGTCCTCCCCCCTTTCCCCACGCGTCCCTCTCTCCAAACCTAGAACCAAATATATAGAGAATGAATTAGCCTCCCTTTAAGGGAATATTCTCTTCAGATTTAATTTGTATAAAATGCACTAGCAGCTTACTGAACTCATGAATAAAGAGAGAGGGTTCTGAATGCTATTTTATTTCCTGCTTCTTTCAGCACCACCATAAAGCTCATTACCGATGTTAAAAAATACATACAATGCAAATTTTACAAATGGTTTGGAACACGTTTCCATAAAAGCTTTGTTACTGAAAACAAAACTTTCCATAATGAAATCCTGCCTCCTTCATTTGGCATATTTTTGCAAAGAGGTTTTTGATCATTCTTTTCTATTCTATTGTTTCAGCTAAATCAGCACTTCACAGGAGCTAGAGGTACCTCTTCCAGAGATGAAAGGAATTTACACACAAGAGAACCAGTTAATTTTCCAAGTAAAACGGAAAGATTGGAGAAAAAGCTAAGCTGTACAGAAAGAAGCAGTGACTTGCTAAGGCACCCTGTGCCTATCAGTTCCTCATCTGAAAACACTTCACAAGAGATAGGAGGAGAATTAAAGGATAAAGTTAAGTATTCCCCAAGAGATTATAATAGTCAGCCATCAGGCAAGGAAGTCGCTGCTGGCTCGGTAAACAGCAGTGAGAGGTCTTTGGAACATACTGGTACCAGTGAAAACCTTTTATCGGCAAAATATTTTCCCGGGACAAAGCAGAATGACGCTATCGATATTATGGCTACTGTCTCAAGCCGACAAGGAGAGAGCCGCACAGATATTTCAAAAGGTGAAACAGATAGTGCCTCGGGAAGTAAGATGATGGAGAGGTTATTCATCAGTGAGGATGCTGCTGATTCCTCGAAAGGGGCCTGTGAAATGAGACCAGAAACCATTTCTCCAGAGCATGATGAATCCATGCAATTAAATGCATGCATAGCAGGGACGCTGGATGGCAATGCTAATCCAGCTCCGGAGCACCAGCCGCCGCAAATGTCTCACCAAACTCTGGATTCATTGTTGTCAGACGCTGACAAAAATGAAGGAAAAATCAAGATGATTGAAAGCAAGGTTCGGGTACATTTAAGAGGAGATTTATATGCCGACACTTTTGCACATGCTGATGTCTCAATAGATTCTGCAAAAAGCCAATATACGCAAAGAAAAGATGTTGGCGAAATGTCAGGGAAGAACTATAACACTGATGCGAGGAAGGAGAAGAAAGTCATCGAAGTAGCAGACCTCGCTCTAATCGGCGAGGAGGAGGCACCCAAGCCTTTCAAGTCACACAGAAAACAGGCCGCCAAGGCCTTGAACACAACGGCTCTGTCAGCCGAAGACAACAAACAGGCACCCAGGCCCGCACAGGCAGATCCCTCGGCATCCTCTCCGGGGGATGAAAGGAGAGCTGAAGGCGCTTGGGAACACAGGGGATTCACGAGGTTAAAAGACAGAGGAAAGTCAGACAACACAAACAAAGAGAGGCCGATAGGAGAGGAAAGCGAAGGAAACCCTGGGGAGCAGAGGTGGCAAGAAACAGGGAGCGAGGTTCGGTGGGGAGCGAGGGGGAAGGCAGGGCCCCGGAGCGCGGCTTCCTCAGAGGAGTTGTTTACCTGCCAGGAGGCAGAGAGTTGTGAAAAGCCTTCTGTCTGCGAGCAGGGTATTACAGAGGAAGCAGCGGCAGGTACAGCTTATATAATTAAAACAACATCAGAAAGTGCTCCAGAAAAAATGTCTGCCAGTGAAAAAGCAGTAATTGCTAAGCTACCTCAAGAGACTGCACTAAGTGACAGGCCCACAGAGGAAAAGGAAACAGCGTTTGATACACATGAAGGGAGAAATGATGGTTCACATTATGCTCTTTGTCAACTCAACACAGTGGGTGTATTATATGACACTGAATTTGAAAAGGAATCAGTTTTAGATATTTATAATGCACGCGTACATGAAACACTGCAAGGAGAAACAGCGTCTGTATGCAATAGCAGGGAAAAACGTGCCAAAGCACAACCAGACATCGGCAATATTCTACCTGTAGGAGAAGCAGTAAAGGCTTCTGCTGCAGGAAAGAAAGAAGATTTGCTGCAGGGTTTATATTCAGAAGTATCTAGATGTCCCCCGAACGCCCAGAAGCATCTATACAGTGAGGAGGCAGAAGAGCTCTGTAGGGAAGAAAGCCATGTTGGTGTGCTTTCCTATTTATGTGCTAAAGCTGAAACAAAAATGCCACCTTCTGGTACAAATGCTGTGCCCCGTTACCATTATAAAAGCTCTTCAGTGGCATCTTCTGAAGGGTCCACTCTGGCAGGAGATATGGAGCATCTGTATAGACACTTTGAATTCAAAGTCGTTGACAAAGTTGCTGCTGAGTCAGGATATGATTTAAGTCTACGGAACGAAATGACATGTATTAACAAAAACCCCTCTCCTGAAGCTGAAAAAAAAGAAGCACCTTCCACTTCAGACATAGTGATTTCTCGAGAAGGAGGAGGAAGGAATATAGGTCAATGTTTCCATCAAGCAGAGTTCAAACAAGAAAAGTCATCGAGGCCAGAGGTTTTAATTAGTAAGCCTACTGAAGAAATTGGAGGGACAGGCTCTCAATCTGACTGTTTAATAACTGAGGGGAAAACACTAAACTGGCTTGATGACTCACGGAAGGAAAGCCAGCACATTTCCGATTCTGCAGATATTTCTAACCAGAAGAGTGAAGCACCTAAGTTACCCAGTGAGTCTCCAGGTTTAAAACATATTGCTTGCAAAATCTTTTATTTCTTCTTCTTTCTTTTATTTGCTGCAACACTCTACCACTATGATTTGATGGTTTGTCTTGCACTCTACCTGTTCTCCTTGTATTGGCTATACTGCGAAGGAGGGAGAAACAAGGAATCTGTTAAGAAAGAATAACACTGATTGTCAACTGTGCTCAAGATCCATGGTCAATAGTCTCCAACCCCTCCAAAGCATTTTCACTGTTAAAGAGCTTATTCATTGTTAGAACCAAAGCAAGTTTTCCAATGAAGCATCTTTTTTAAAGGATTACATATGAAGTTGAGCCTTCATATAAGTAATTATACTATATAGGACCATTATGTTTGGATCATTAAATACTTATATGAATATGAGTTCTGAAGCACGTCAAGTTAAAATGAAGTACAGCTGTTTCTCCTTAGCAGGATATGAAGAAGAAATGCTTCATATCTCTTTAATACTTAAAATCACCATTTTCTTGCATTAATTTCTTCTGCAGGAAAGCGTCGTATTTTTGGGGGAGTTTTTTCTAAGGTTTTGCGTAGTACGTAACAACACAAGGAACGATATAAAAACTAACTCAGTACCTGGGTACTGACATTACAGTTGATAATCTACTAGTGTAATTAGCCAATGCTCTGAGAAATATGGCACCTGTTGATAGATTAATATTTTTTTCCAAATTTTTATTTCATTGCTTTGACTTAGAGCTCCAGTGGTACCCCTGTTTGAAAAATGTAGGGCTTTGACTTCAGTAACATCATGTAACTTTTGGGATGTAACTGCATAGCAGAATAGATGTGCTGTTTCCACCCTGAAGAGATTGAAGGCCACAGCCACAGGCCTCTTACCATGCTCTCATCTGCACGAATGTTTTTGGATTTTGTAAATGAGAAATGTGTAACATCACTGAGAATTTCACTGAACTAAGTGTTATTCCAGACAAAGCCCTCAAATAATATTTTTTCATCAGTGTTGCTTGAGCATATCTACAAAACGTTAAATAAATTTTACAACGGAGTGCTATGACTGTGTTGAGCATGTCTGAATTAGGTTTATTGCTTTTTTCTATGGCTTGTTCCCTAGAGCTAATCACACACCAAGAGAAAACACAGGGCATAGCCCTGGCATTCAGTGAGGCTGCTTTGTGTGGTTTGGGTGAGGCAGAAAAGCTGGATATCTGCCCTAAGGAGAACCCAGCTTGATTCTGTGAAGCAGGAGTCCCCCGGGGCAGGAACTCTGGTGCCCCAACATTGTGGGTCTCCCACACAGGGTCATGCCCAAAGTTTGTCCAGAAAGAAAAAGATGGACAGATTATGTTGCACTTCAGCCATTTTCTGGATTTTGGTCCCAAATCATCGAATCATAGAATGGTTTGGGTTGGAAGGGACCTTAAAGACCATTTAGTTCCCCCTCCGCCCCCTTCATGGGCAGGGACACCTCCCACTAGACCAGGTTGCTCAAAGCCCTGTCCGACTTGGCTTTGAGCATTTCCAGGGATGGGGCATCCACAACTTCCTTGGGCAGCCTGTTCCAGTGTCTCACCACCCTGACGGTAAAGAATTTCTTCCTAATATCTAATCTAAATCTACCCTCTTTCAGCTTATAGTCATTCCTCCTCATACTATGACTACATGCCCTTGTAAAAAGTCCCTCTCCAGCTTTCCTGTAGGCCTCCTGTAGGTACTGGAAGGCTGGTATAAGGTCTCCTCGGAGCCTTCTCTTATTCAGGCTGAACAACCCTAACTCTCTCAGTCTGTCCTCATAAAAGAGATGCTCCAGCCCTCTGATCATCTTCGTGGCCCTCCTCTGGACCCTCTCCAACAGGTCCATGTCCTTCTTTTGTTGGAGGTCCCAGAGCTGAACACAGTACTCCAGGTGGGGTCTTTTGAGAGCAGAGTAGAGGGGGAGAATCACCTCCCTCAACATGCTGCTCACGCTTCTTTTGATGCAGCCCAGGATACAGCTGGCTTTCTGGACTGCAAGCGCACATTGTCTGCTCACGTTGAGCCCATCATCAACCAACATCCCCAAGTCCTTCTCCTCAGGGCTGCTCTCAATACCCTCATAGGTAGTATGTTAAAAGAAGCACCAAGGCTACATAATGTTACTGGAGCCCTAAAATTTAAGAAGGAAAGAGAGTTTTTTTAAGCTGTGTTTGTTTCTTTCTCCTCACTGCCACTGTGAAATACTACATTAACTGTGAAAGGCTTGGTGGAATATATAGCAGAAGCTACGTAATAGTGAAGTTATTTTGTTGTCAGATTAGCTCTGAAATAAATCTTTTTAAGTTTATTTAAAACTTATTCACATGTTTCAGGGTGTTAGGAGACTGCTACAAGAGGCACCTTGGCATTCCTGTTCTCCGGGGGGGCAAAACTTTGCAGCATTGTGGGAGCAGGGCATTCAGTGGGATGAGCAAGTGTGTGGGTGATCCATTGTTGACGTGCATGCTGATGGCTGGATGCCTTGACAACTTTTGACAGCAATCCGTGAATGAGTTATAATGATGGGACAGAGGCATTAAGGAGCGACATGGAAGGGTGCATCAAGGCATATAGGAGCTAAATGTTCATTGAGATAAAGAAATTAATTCAGTAAGCATTAGGAGGTAGATCCAATAAAAAGCTTAGGCTTAGACTTAAAGCAGGATTGAGGTTGAATCTGTGTAAGTCCAAAATAATGATCGCAAACTCTTCTTCACCTGCAGACCACAAATACTGAAAGAACCTACCCTTTTCATGGTGTTTATAGACAGTTTTTTAAAAAAAGCATGACATTCCCTTACTTTTGGTGGTTCACTCTCTGCAGTGTGACAAGTCCCTGGTCTAAATGGTTCAGAATTTCAGCCTCATTGGCATAAAAACGTCAGGTATTGCTTTGCTTCTCAGTACAGTGGACGCTCTCAAGTAGTGTCTAATATATTCTGACAGGATCAGGGTCCTCAGTTAGAGAGCTAAAAGAACCCTGCATCTGTCCGGCTGAAACTGTCACCGTGCGGTCAAGCACCAGACTCCTGGGGCCAGAGAGAACACGCACATAAGACACATTTTAGTCTAATAGTTAAAACCTTCATGCCAGAAAGAAGAATTTTTAGACTCAGTTCCCAGCTCAAAGCCTTCTTAAATCTAATTTACCCTGTAAGTTCGTAAAGAAAAATTCATAAAATTTAAAGCAAGGACCAAAACCCAGGTTCCTGTCCTGTTAGGTAATTTCTCTATTCACTAAATGACAGGATTCAAACTCATGTTTGAATATCTTCAGCTTTATCAAACCTGGGCCTCCCATCCAGCAGGATGTACATTAACCATTAGACTACTATTGTTGTGAGGAGGATGCTGGTCCCCAGGGTTTGGAATTACTTCTGTGCATAGGTGGGTTCCTACTTTCTCAACTGAGTTAAGCTGAAAGTGGTTCTCAGTTCAAAATAATAGCTACTTTGCTTTCCATTTGAGGGTAGAGACTTTCATCTGAAGCTCACATCTCAGGGGAGTTTTATTCTCCCAGAGCTTTGGTCCTGAAAGAGACATGTAATATCGGCTTCTTAGAGAAATCTGAATCAGACGTAGTCCAAATGCTTAAACATCTGAGATGATAGCTAAATAACTTTAACTATCTTGGACACAAGCCTTATTGCAAGCAGAGCCGAGCAGTTCATGGAAGTGGGAAAGCCTGGTTGTATTTTTTATTGAATCTTGGGGACTCCAAGGAGTGTTCACTTTGAGGAATCTTTTGCTCTTTTACCTGGGAGCCATGACAACCTGGAATCATGGGAACCTTTGTGTGGTAGTTCTCTGTATGTAAATGTGCAAGTTGAAAGTGGTTTCTCTCATTTATTTCAACCCAAAATATTTGGTCGGTTGTCAAAGATTCAGCTCAGCTGACTGGAAAGCAAGAAAAGGGGTCAGGGATAATTGATGAGCCCAGGACTATGGGTGGAAGAAAGTCATTGGATTGAATCAGTCTCTGGAGAATGGCAGAAAAATGTTACAGAGAGCCCAGGAGAGTCAATATGACCTGCAAAAAGAATGCAGGGGATAAATAGAGAGGATCTATTAATACAGACATTCATTAAAAATTAGTGGGCTTTTAGTGCGTGTCATAATGTATTTAAACCAGTTGCTAAATATCAGCTAA
Organism: Dromas ardeola; assembly: GCA_013398915.1. Classification (NCBI taxonomy): domain Eukaryota; kingdom Metazoa; phylum Chordata; class Aves; order Charadriiformes; family Dromadidae; genus Dromas; species Dromas ardeola. The sequence goes on from VYZM01009751.1 coordinate 54,336, forward strand.
AATTTAGCTAAATTACTTCAATGTCTACAGACAGCTAGCTTCAAACATCTGTATTCCTGTTTCCAACAGGTTAAATATCTGGGTCTGCCATTTTAACATGTACAGTCATTCAGAGCTGGAATTTAGGGTAAATATTTGAATGTTAGAATAAGCATATTTCATCTACATACAAGTGGAATACTGTTAGCATTTCTCAGATTTGGAATGGGATTTTATGTTCTATATTTAAGATATTTAGTCAGGATATCGTACCTTATGATTGCAAAACAGGACTCTAGACTGATCTGTGAACACAGGTGCCCGAACTTTTAAGTACTTATGTACTTAGAACAACAAAGCAAGTAATTTTATCTTTTTTATTTATCATTTGATAAGCTATCTTTTAAAAATCCTCTTACTTTTGTTTGTAGTATGAAAACAACACCTTTATAACATTGGCAAAAAACTCGGCTTTTACTTTTTTCAGGGAATAAGTGATCTGTTGGGTTTTTGCAATGATTCATGTTTAGCTTGCCTACTAGGCTTCAGTAACATATTTCTAGGTAATACTTACATTTCTAGTAGTTTCTAGCTATTTCTTCAGGCTGTGCAACAGAAAAAAAGGTATGATACTATGTGGCGGGACCATGGTTATGAAAGGCTCAGCTCTGATATAATACAGAGATTAAAAATAATAATTTGGGCTTGCCTATATGAGGTATATACATCCCATACCATGGGAGGTGTGTCCCATGGCTATTATCTGAACTGTAAATGTAAAAAAACCATTCATTTTCATATTGTGGCATCTATAATCTGTTGAATTTACTTAAATCTAAATTCAGGGCAGCAGGGAGAGGAGCGGGAAGAAGTTCTGTATCCAGACACCTTACTAGGAGATAGTGAGAACAAGCCACATCATTAATGTCTCAAATATTTGTTGTTGCTAATTTCTTGTTTCTTCTCACCCATCAGTGACTTTTGGCCTGACAGTAGATGGGCTACAGAAACAAGCTACAGGCTTTAGAGGTCTATTTAATATTGGAAAAGAAAAATGAAGAGGACAGAGTATGAACTAGATCCCTAAAGGAAGGCTACTATGGTAATATTTGGACTCACTATACTAAATTTTAGGTGCCTAGTGGTATCTGCACCCTGAAAAAAATTCCTAAACTCTGTAGTCATCGAACCTATGAAAGAGAATCAAAACAGACAATGTGTTAAATAGGGAGCTACAAAAGTTATCTAATAGGAAACCCTGATGGCAAGGTTAGGTCTTATACCCTTGCCCTGTCAGAGGGATTACATACTCAGTGATGGGTTGCAGGGACACGTTTTTCTCAGATCAGGTTTTATATCCTGCAGCCCTCTTCTGCACCGAGGTACCTAAGCTGCTGCTTTCAGAAACAGAACACTTTGCAGAAAACAATCCCAGAGTTTTGGGACTGGACAAAGGAAAAGTTTAACCCCTTAAAGCATGGATTGGGACATTCCTCTAAGAGGGAATATCTGGATATAATCCCTATTCCAAGAACAACTTGTGAATTTTATGTGAAATCCTAGGTAAAATACAAAACTGGCATCAAGACCTTCATGTCTCCTCAGCCAGGTCAACTTCTTCCTTAGTCTGTAAAGTCACTCTTCCAGGCCTACACCGGTGCTTCACGAACTGGCGCTGGAGAATTGTTCTAGCCTTGAAGGTATCATAGGACAAGGGTACCCTGAGCCCACTGTACGTTTTGAAGAGCTTGATCTTGTAACTGTCCTTTAAGATCAGCTGCCCTCCCCCCCATCAGTCCTGATCAAGACCAGGATTGCTCTGCTCAGTTACATAGACTGGATCAAGGAACTGGACTGCTAAAATGTGTAAATGTCTAAAGATAGGTGAAATTTGTGGATTTCTCTCTTAGACCTACAAAAGTACCTAAATCCCAACACAGTCCCACTTCAGGCAACCATCTCCTTTTACCAAAATCAGATGAGCTTTCTAAGACTTGCAGCTCTCCTGAGAGCACTGTCTGCAAAGGAGACCATAGAGGTACATGGATAACGATGAGACTCAGGATGCTTTGCTGATCTAGGAGATCTCGATGCTCTTGAGGATTCAGAGTTGAGGTGGTAATCCAGAGCTCTGTCATTCTTTGGGTGTCAGGGGAGTTTTTTTGACCAAAACTACATATGTCTGAGTGAAGGCAAAACTTGTGAAACAGGGTGGTTAGGTTGAAGGCAACTGATAATTTCTGCGTCCTGAGCAGGCATGAACTAGGTGAGCTGAGGCATTTAATGAGTGCGGTATGTATGAATTGGTGGTACATACAAGATGTGTGTGTGCATATGTGCGTGGGTGGCACTAGGGCAAGAGGGTGGAAAGGTGAGAACTAGATTTCATGGGTGAACAGAGAAGAAATAATAAACAGAATGGCTAATTGGAAAGTTTCTGAACAGCCTTCTCTAGAGACATGAAAGTTTAATAAGTTCTCAGTAGGTTGGACAGATAACACAAATACGGTATTAGCTATATAAAGTAGTAAAAATTAAAGTATACGCTAACTTCTTTTTGTAAATTATCAGTTACCACTTAGTGGAATTATAGTGGAGAATATCTTGCCCTTGACCTTAATATTCAATGATTCAAGATTAGAGCATAGCTCTGAGGACCAGAAACACCGGATGCTACAGCCCTCCAGGGAGGGACAGCCTCCAGCTGGAGCCAGGAACCTGCCTTGTGGCCATTTACTCAGGTCAGTCCCCAATGAGCTGTTACTATGTGCATGAGGAGAAAACAAGAGTACATGTCAGCCTGTGGTTATTAGTGCAGAAATATAAAACTATCTGTAAAAACCCATAAAAACTCCTGAGTACCTGTGTTGTCTGGTATAGTTCAGAGTCACTTAGGAGCTTTTTAAATTTTCTTTTAGTATACATGGCTGCATGAGGGCATTCAGATTCCCAGAGACCACAGGGTATGAACACGCCTCACAAAAGTGTGATGGCAGGGAGACCATAAGACATGAAGACTCATATGAGCCACTACACTGGTTGTATTTATGTGGAAATTTCTTCTCCTCTCCACCAGGGGATCTTTCTGGGGTTGAGTGTGCCAACTGCCTGTGCTCCTGGCACTACCTTCTCTAAGGGAAAACAGAAGATGTCTCCATGCTGCCATACTTCTTTAGCGTCTCTGATGGGGGAATGAGAACTGCCAAGCGATAGACAGGGAAAGAGTCAGCTTACTAATTAAGCCCCTTTATTAGGGAGGAATACCTTCTACTCCCAGGGCAATCAGCGACAATTAAGAGCAGCTTGAACTCTTTAAATACAACAACAGTGACCTGTTTGAGGGAAAGTCCTTATTAAGCTCCTTGGAAACTCTTTATTTCTTCATTCAAGCTATATGCCTGTCTGTCCTTCTGTGTTATGGATGAGCCAAGACCATGAGTGACAGATGACAAGGGTAGGAGGCCTCTCTCGTGTAGGTTTCTTACCTCCTTGAATGGTTTAGGCTGCAGAATGGCTTGGGGCAGTTAGAAATACTAAGCAATGCTTTGACCATCCTTGGATCTAGACAAGCCTATGGGAAATGAGCCAGTAATCACAAGGGTGTTTGGCTTGTACCCATTGTAATTTTATGTTAAAGGGGACAGAAGGCAGGCTTTTATAAGAGATTATGTGTGAAAGAGAAAAACTGATTGATAAACTACTGGTTATCCATAGCAAAGTATTTGCCTAATAAAAGGATCTTCTAAGTACTAACTAGAACTCTTTTACACAACTTCGTGATGTACTTTTAGCGTATAATCCTTTTATATAATGCAGTATTTTTGTAGAATTATGGCGGAATTATTAATAAACCTTTGAAAACCAGAGGGGAAAAAAGGAAGAGAGAGAGAGCTGGAAAAGAGTGAGAAAAAGCAAGCAAACGTGTCTGCATTTTTCCATAGCAGGCAAGAGATTTGGAAATAGGAGAATTTTATTCTTCTAAGTTCAGGTTGAGCTTCTGATCAACACATCACTGTTCTCTAAGGCATGCTGAACTCCAGAAAAGGACGACAAACCTCTTATTTCCCCCCATTGTATGTTAGTAATAACAACAGCAGCAGTAATAGCAAGCCAATTGATGAAGGTTGTGTTTCTTGGGGCAAAGGCAATGCCTCTGTTAACCTTGCAGGCGAGGCGGGCAGGCTGCTGTAAATGCAGTGTTTGGATGGTGAGGCTGGGACGTGCTATCATCCCTCTTTGCTAGGACTCTGCTTCCACGTTTCACGTACACCCACTCATGTGACCATTCACAATCATTTAAGCCACCTATGTACCAGAGCACGGACACTTGCCTTCAATCTTATGGTAATGTACATTGTAAACTGCATGTACAGTAATGCACTGTTTTATTCGTTACATGGTATAGAGTTTGGTATAAAGAAATATTTAAATAAGCTGTTTATTATCTTGAAATTATCAAATATTGCAAGACATAAAGTGCAAGAAACTCAACACTAGCAACTGCGGCTGTGACCTTTTAGACTAGCTGATCTGGACAGATTTACACCTGTAGCTGTACATCATCTTTTAGTGTAGACGTATCAAGTGAGAAGCAAACATTGTGATTTTTCAAAAGAGTATTGTCTGATACTCCATAAGGCAATAGCATGACTTGCCATGTACTTCCCTTTTAATTCTACAAAATCAAGAACTTTGTATTTTTAATAAACACTGCTAAACCATGTTCTGTTGGGTGGATACAAAACTATGTTTTTTTCTATGCACTAGGCATCACGATTTTCATGTTTATTTGATCTGTGTGATATTTAAGCCAGTCATACTGTTGTGGGCAAGTTTTCTTCATAGTCCACAGGCTCAAGTGCCCACCAGCTGTGAGTGCAACCCAGAGCCCTGAGTAAGGCCTCTGTGCTCGCTATCCAATGCCATGGAAAATGAACTATTTCGGAATGACATCTCAGAAACCCACTGAATATGGTCTCATCTCTCTTTTGAACAGAAAGGCACCTGGTGAGTCTAAATAAATCCAGAACTAGGTAGAATTCATGGCTGAGTGGCTACACAGTGGGGATGAGGTGCCAATACTCTGGAGAGTCTTACCCTCAGAGAGCTCCTTCTCCGAACTCCAGGTTGGGGAAGACTGGGCTGCCCCACCACTCCTCTGCACATCTTCATTTCCTTCCCTGGGGTCACTGAGAGGAAGGGACGTCAGGTATACGCTAGGTCTCCTGATGGGGATGACCAAGAGACCATAACTTGGGGCATGCTGTGGACCCTGCCTTACAATGAAAAGCCATCATGAGTTACTGGATTACAGTTTTGGCTTCACATAACTCAGCTCCACCAAATTCTTGTTTTAAGCACCCAAGACGTACATTGAATGTAGGCTAACATTATCCAGCCTCTTCAGTGCGTAAGAAAAGACAGCATTTCGGAATAGAATTTAATGTTACTCTTAATTAAATTAGTAATAAAAACTTGTAGTTCCCCTTCAATACCTACCTTGTTTCTTTCTTGACAATATTTTGCCTTCTGTCTGGCACCATACCTATAATTAAGAGAATTACCTTTTCAAGTGCCCAATTCTTTAATGCTTATGTCCTTTTAAATGTTCATATTCCACAAGCATTTCCATTCAATTCGACATTACACAGACTGCATTTGGCTTTTCTTATTTCCTCCTAGCTCAAAGGCATGTTTATGCAAAGATATAGCAGATATTTCATTTGCCAATAAAAGACATAGGATTATTTAAGTTATTACCATTACATTAGTGGTAAGCAAATCATGGCCCAAAACAGACTGATAGGCTGGTAGTCAAGCAGATAGAACTCTGCTATGGCGAGTCTGAGAGAAATTGCTGCAAAAGCAGAGAAGTCACACTCCTGACCTGGAAATGTCTATTGAATGGCTTCTCTTCTAAAAGAACAGGAGCTCTTACAGTACTACAAATGCTGAAGATTTCAGGGAGAACCTCTCTGACTGCATCATTAAAAATTGCAATCCCCCTTCAAATACCCACCTTACTGTCTTCATAATATCTTTGCTCCTATTTGGCATCAAAGGCAAAGCTGTTTATTAATCATCCTATGATTCCCTCTCCTGGCATGAGGCCTCCTGCAGAAGCTGTGCTGTGACTGTAGGTATCTCTAAATGGTGCGTTGCAGGCAGGTGGAGGCTTGGTCAGCTCATACTCTGGGTCAGCATGGAGCTGATCTCCCACTGGGCAGAAGACATGGTTAAGCACACTGCCAAGCGTGACCGGTGAGCTCTCCCTGGGATGAACAACTCTGAACTCCTGAGATGGGAAAGTGGTCTTTGGTTTGGCGCAAAGTATGGCACAGTGAGCCCACATCTGCTTGGAGGAAAGAAAGAAATAGCTCATAAATTGACTGAGTAATGTTGAAGTTGCTGAGGAGCAGAACGTGTTTGTGGAAGCTTAAAGTCATCCCAACCAAATTATTCCAGAGATTCCAATCTGAATTATATGAACTTTAGACAAATCCTTCACCTAGTTCTGCTCATAAAATCTTATTGACATCATATAAATAAATAAAAAGTATAAATTGTAAGTTTCATTGTATCATTTCGTAATGACATAATTGGAATTTCAAGAAACTGATGAAAATTTCACATTGATACTTGGAATTAATTCACTCAAAGTATTAGTGGAAAGCAGTATTAGCGCAGCAGGGTTGGGAAATAGCGAGGGTAGAAATGGGAAAAAGTCTGCATTGGAGTGGAATTTGGCTCCGTGCTTCGCAGCAGGTATGTAAGCTATTCATGCCTGGGACAGCATTTAATTCAGTGTTTGAACACCTCTTGACACAACAAGGTCCAAATATTTAAGTCTAAGAAGTAATAGCTATGTTTTTCAAGGTATTAGTATACTGAAATAAATGAAAGATGGCTAAAATACCTCTTATTTGGCTCTTACATCTTAATAAAAGATGAGGGATAACTCTCTTTTGTAAAATGTTTTCAGAGCAATTACTATATTATTTTTATTCCAACACGTAAAGAGATTTCAAGGCCAGGTGGAGAGGTGTAATAAGGGCTATGTGAGAGATGCAGACCAAGTGGGGACAAATATCTCTGAAACCTGTTGGCTGTTTCATCTGCAGGAAAGAGGGATTGCAGGCTGATGGCAGCTGACAGGAGCCAGAGCTCAGGGATGTGGTATGTGAGTGTCCCAGGAGCCAAAACGTTCTCTGGCAAAAAATGACCATCATTATTATGATCTCCTGCATAGCACAAATCATGGAATTTCAAATAATGATCCCAGGAAAAGAGACAGGGTCTTTTAAATACAGACCTAGCCTTGATTTAAAGAGGGTGAATGAGAAGATTTAAAGAGGTTGAATGAGAATGTATTGTGTCCTTTGGTAGCCTGTTTCAGTGGTTAATTATTCTCCCTGTCAAAAATGCATGTCTTTTTTTCTAGTTTGGATGTATGCTGGTTTCAAACAGGTGTTTGGTTTTGAGTGTGCAATTAAAACACTACGGAGGAATCTACAAGGCGCTTTAGACAAATGGAAATTCTGAAATACTTTTTTATTATAAAATTTTGCGATTGTATAATTATGATAACACTGTTTTTCACTTCTCCCTTTAGCTGGCTTATAACAATTTTTGAAAGAATTTAGCCCTTTAAAGCTATAATTAGGAAGTAAATTGTAGGACATTTTATTTCTATTAAAAAAAAAGAGTAGATTTTATTTTACTTGGGAAAAACACTAAGTTAGTAGTTTATTACCAGCTTACCTGTTATAAGGCTACGGTTTTTGCCAATCAAAATGGGACTGCACTAAATGTGAGATAAACCACCCTGAGCCAGCCCCAAGATAAAGCTACTCTCAGAGCCTGACTTCTCAAAGAATAAAATCGTGAAAAAATGGAGTTATAACAAGTTAAGCCCCATGTGCTGTTGCTGCACTGAGTACAGAGTTGTGGTATGTGCCTGACCCACCTCTCTATGGCCCATGATACCTTTTCCTCAAGTCCGTGATCCTACAGGACATCTCTGGCCATCCTGCCCTTCTGTGCGAGCTCTCGGCAGCGATGCTGCTGCCTGACAGCACACCCCACACACAGCCCGTGGCACCATGTGCGGCTGCATCCAGCACTGAGAAAAGCAGCTGTTCGTAGAGACACCACTTCAGGGTCAGAAGCCGGTGTGAACATCAGCCATGTGTGGTGGTGATGGTGGTGGTTCAGACTAGAGCCTGCAAAAAGGTGGATTAATGTGGGCCCACGTGATGGGAAGTACATCTGCCGGCAGCGGCACGGCGTCAGAGGACGTGCTATGGCATCGGGCCCTGCCTTTTGAGGGTTGCAGCTGGGGAGATGCTGAAGCTTGGTGTGCTGTTCAGTGTTTGCTTGTTTATTATTATGGCTTCTCTCACCAAAGCCCAGCCTTATGACCTCAAGTGTATATCCTGGCATACCTCACATGAAAGGTCTGTGTGTATCTCCTTTGCTCTTCGCACGCATTATTAGCAATGAGAGCTTGCAGCATCTCAGAGGAGAGCAGAACTGTGAATGTCGCCGAATCTTCCTGTCCGGATTAAAACCAGATCTGGACATATAGGACATGCAGTTTGGACTAAATATAGTTTGTACTGCTCACCTCTTCCCTTGCAGTTGCTCAAGAGGTAGCAGAGTAACAACCATCAGAATGGAAAGGAAAGATCTGCTTGGCCAGACATATTTCTTTAGTGAATCTAAACAGCTCCGGTGACAGGTCAGACGCCCTGCAGTGCAAGCTCTTCCAGCAGCCATCAGGTCAAGATATAACTTTAAGCTGTCCAGTGGGAAAAAATGATAGGAGAGCTTGCAAGTGAAATGTCAGGAAAGAGGCATAACATTTGGCACATTGGTGAAGGTGCCTTGTGATTTTGGGTGCTCGGCTGAAATCGAATATGGGCCAGGCATCTTTGATGGGCACAGGAGCTGCTTTTGGAAATATTAGCTGTGATGGCTCACACGTGATGTAGTCACGCCATAGTCAACGGGGCACTGCGGGTCACGACATAGCACAGAATTTGCACCTGCAGTGTTTGCACAGAAGGGTCCGCTGCTGTTCTCACACCTGTGTAAATCAAGATCTTTTCCAAGAGTTAGGACGTTGACTTGTACAAAATCAGGACAAATAAGATCATGTACTGAATAGCGAATGTAAAATTCGTGAATTATTGCAGTTTACACGAAGACATAACAGTGTAAATTAAAGTTTGCATCACTGTTTTCAAAATATTCTGATCTTAGATATTGTAATTGCTACTCACTCCTCAGTAAATCAGCTAAATAAGAATGAGATTTACAGACAGGTTGAAAGTTAATTTTTTATTTAATGTTATTTTTATTTCACAAATTATTGTTGCATCCTACAGTGCTCAGAAACTTACTTTATAAAAGTGTTAACTTGTTACTGTGAGATGTGCTTGTGAGTCACACCGCAGTGAGAAAAACAATGCCATATTCTTCAGCCCCGCAGCATTGAGGTAGATATAGAACAGAGCTGCGTCCCTGCATGAATCTTTAACAAGGCTATCAGTGCTCCGCCCAGATGCTATAGTTATGGGCACATTAGGAATAACAGCTAAAACTGTACAGATATGTAGCTCCCAAATTGTTATTGCTTATGCTTATGTACTAGCTTTGGCAGAAAGAACACAAATTGAATTTTAAATGTCCAACATGGTCAGGCTGAGTTGTCGGGGAAAACAAATAATTGCTTTTGACCTTGTAAAGTGAGCACATAAATTTCTTATGTGAATTTATTCAAATTCTGCATTTTAAAATAGCATATGTGCACCAATAGTGCAAATCGTAAAAATAATGTAAGAGGAAAATAAGAATGCCTGGTATGTTAAATGACACAAGTTTCTTAGGTCTCATATATTACTTTCACAGTCCCACTACCATTAGCCTAAATCCTTTTTAGTCGACCACACCAGAGAAGTGAGCTAGACAGTGAGTAAGTGAATTCTCCATCATTCACTTCTTTATGTTGTTGTGAGGATCAATAAATGCCCATTCAAAGGAACTGAGGTTAAGCTACTCATTAATCCTGCCTCCCAGAGATTCTAAAATATGATTTTCTTTTAATCCTTCCTCCCAGAGATTCTAAAATATTATTTTATTTTCTTTCTCATCACCTTTAAAGCAAAATACAGTTTATGGAAGGTGGGAATAATATAGAAAAGAACTTGATGGAAGATTAAGCAAGTATTTGTATGAGGAAACCTCAGTGTTCATTGCACAGGTCCCTTTGTAATATGTGGTTGGGCCACTTGCAACACATTTTTTCTTTGTAATTGCTCTATGATCTGATTTCTCTCTGTGCTTATTTTTTGGTTTTGGGTTTTTTTTCCCCCAAAATTTGTGTTGCTTCACAGACAAAAAGTGTGCCCTTGGATGTGAACAGCATTCGACAACATTTTTTAAATAATAAACTTGGAATGTAAACAAAGGAGTTGTCAATGCATCAGGCCAAATTCAATTAAAAGCTGTTCAGAACTGTCAAACAGCTCAGAATGGCTTTGCTTATGCACCCTAATATTTTTTCACTCTATAATTTTTACCTCCTTTTAGCTGCCTTTTCAGTAAAGAGGGAATCACTGCCACTCATGTTAGACTTTAAGGTCCTTGAAACTCCAAGGCACAGAGCGATTGTTGCAACTCTTTTGTCACCTGTAACTGAAATCCTTTACCTTGAGATATATATTGCAATCCGTTTATACTTTCCCACCCGAACTTTCAGCGCTGGGACTCTCAGCAGCAGGTGCTCCAGCTGTTTGAACAGTACTGTACAGACCGGCTATCAGGAAGGTCTGCTTCTGTTTGATTTTTGTGTTTATTTTGGCAAAAAAACCTGGAGTTAATGTTTGTTACTCTAAAGCAACTTTAAAACTTGCTTGGGAGCGAACCATTCAAGGTATGTACAAACAGATATATATCTGTGCTGGAACACAACTGTGGCTTGGAAACAGGGTAGCTGCACATGCCTGAGCTAATAACCTACCTTGGAATATGAATAAAAATCTTGATTTGATTTGCACCCATCTACTCAGATGTGACACAAATAGTCACTCAGATCAGGGTCCACCTGGGATGGCAAAAAAATAAGCGAGTTGCTAACTGAATCCACCTCACCATGCAAAAAGATGCTCCAGTCTGAAGAGAGGAAGGAAACGTGCAGCTGGGGCTGCAGGGAGATGGCAACCTGCTTTTCCAAGCAGCAGTTTGCTTTAAAGTCAGCTGTCAGCATGCACCCCAAGAATATAATAAAAAGTGAGAGATTTAGTGCAACGTAACATTACAAACCAAACATTTCAAAATCAATGCATAAAAGGCCTTAATGGGAAATTACTTGCCTCACAATGGGTATTTTTAAAACCTTCAGGATTCTAGTTTTCCTAGAGAGAGAATCTACAGGAGTAGCTATGTTTTATTTCTGTGAAAAGTTGGTGAATTCGTATGAAAGTCTAGTCACATACCCTGCATGAGTGATAGAGAAGTGTGCATGGAGCTTCTTGTCTAGATAATTCATTGCAGTACCAATCCTATTCTGTAATGTTAATGGGTTACTGTACAAGACTACCACAGTATAGGAAACCAGTCTTAAATCCATCCGTCTCCTTTCCATCACAACCGCGGGAAGAGGAAGACAATGGCAGGATGGATTTTATGTCTATTCAGTTACATTTTGTACACAAAGAGAATACAAATATATTGTTAGTCTTGCTCTTTATTAATTGCCTCACTGGCTATTGACTTAAGCCCAGGAGGTATATTTTTCAAAAGCATTAATAACCTCTTTGTGTTCTAGGCCAGTCTTCCTCAGTCTTTTCAGGATGATGATTCCTTATTTCAAGGCAATATTACAACCAGCCTTCCAACATTTATTGTACAGTAAGAGTAAAAAATGTTTACACAGGGTAATAGAAACGAGCTTGTTTGATCCAGTGTGTTTTGAAAGAATGACTCCATCCATGTCTAAAAATCAACCATAAATGGCATGCCTGGGGCCTCTGTATCCTGACTGCCCCCATCTGGGACATGACCCACCTGTGCCCTAGGAGGTGCCCAGCTACCCTACCCACACAGGAGACCAAGGCATATGCCATGCACCTAGCTCTTGTCCCACTTGAGACAAACAAAGAGATTTGCACCCAGACTGGAGAGCTGGGAAGTGCTACACAGTCCAGCATTTTGTTTTAGCCAGAAAACACCGTTTTTTTAAAAGCTGAAGTCCTATGGGGATTGAAATAGCAAGGAAGGGTCACTTGTGGTGGTTGAGAGGAACAGATCTCAGGTACCTTGATGGTTATGACATCCTGAGAATTATTCTGGGACTTCTTTTCTTTGACATGGATTCTACTCATACTTTCAGCTCTTTGCAAACCCACTAATTTTGCATTCACAAAGTGTCACAGGGTAATGATGATCCAGCACTGCTGCTCCAGGCAGATGGTGGCTGCTGGCTGAGGAGGTGTCTGATGTCCGATTCTGCACTTCTCCCCCTGCTCGCAGAGCCCAACATTTTCTTTGGAAACCACACATACCTTCAGGTTCAGTCACGACTGCAGTGCCTCGTTTCTTTGCACCTCAGGCTTCAACTGGCCTTTTGATTTTCTGGAACCTCATAAATTCTCTTCCTCCAGGCCAATACTTCTGGCACCAATTCACTGCAGTCACCTCGGCAAGCCAGAATCTATTTCTGCACTTGAATCCTTCTCTCCTTGAAGCCATTACAGGGCAATTCAGTCACCTGCCAGCCTTTTAAAAGCACAGTAGCATTAATTCAACACAAAAGCATATAAGAGAAGTAACAGCTTTCTATATCTGAAATAATGCACAGGCAGTGCTTGAGGTTGTATTAAAACTCCGATAAAATAGCCGAAGAGACTACAGGCACTCTGCTGTCTGTCCAAGAAGGCAGTTTGGTCCAGCTGGGCTCACTGGTTTTGTTCGTGTTTCTGGACCTTCTCTGGTTCCCACAGAACTTTGTGCTGTCATTGTGCATTCAACAAAACTTGCCAGGCTGGGCAAACTGCTGGTCCTGAAATGGTTCCTGTGTCCTAATAGTACTGGACCCAAATTCAAAGTGTCCTTGCAGGGTAAGTAGAAAGTACTGTGGAGCAAGAGAAAAGCTAGTGGAGCAACATGGAATCAGTTCAGGTCCTACCCGGCCAGAGCAAATAAATGTGGTAGGAGCCAATTTGATTCCAGGGGGATTGGCTGGGTGTTGCTGTGACGTTTCTAAGTGTTTCCAGCTCTGAAAGTGCCTTGAAGGTTTTCATGAGCTCATTCTTCATGGAGCCAGCTGCATTTGTTCATTCCATCTCTGAGCCATATGCAAAGGAGTCAAATCCTTCCTGAACTTGCAAGCCAGGGCTGGGAAGGGATGCTCTCATGCACCTGCTGGACCTAAACTGTCATCTGCATCTGGGGCATGGACAGTCCACAGACAAAATCATATCATCATGGATACCACTATCTCCAAACAATTTATACATAAACATAATTTACTAAGTAGTCTTCTATCTTTCATGTTCTGATATGTCTAAAGGACTTTAAGGATGACTGCACGGCCTGTTTTCAGTCCAGCATTTTCTAGTTTTCATGCAGCACATCTGTGGGGCAGAATATAATTTAATGTCTCCTTAGGCCTTCACCTAGGTAAATGTAGGTGCTTCCTCTTCAGGAAGGTGAGTTTCTGTGACCTTTCAAAATGCTCACTATCATCCATCTTTGGCTGCTGGGGATTTGCCTTTATTTACCTCAAGCTGTCTTTAGAAACTGTAGTAAGTGCTCCTTGTTGTGGCCACTCAGCTAGCAATGTTAGAATTTGCAGGCCTTTAAAAATATGTTCCCAATGCTGTGCTCATGGTGTGTTTAAGTAGTCTTGGGTTCTATAACACACAGGTTTCACACGTATTCAGGAACATTTCACCCAGGCATCCATCTACTTCAAACATCTTTAAATTGGAAATACAACTCATGGGGTGCGGCTTTGGAGGTAATTCCAGTTTTTATCAAGTCAGATGTTTAGTTTAGCACTGTATTACGCTCTGTAAGGGAAACCTAATATGGCACTGTGTAAAACAAATTCAGATATGGTGGAAAAGTATATCGGTGTTCCCAAGATAAGGAAAAGTACAGTTTCACATGAAATATTTGTACTCAGACTTATTCTCTGCCCATGAAATAGCAGTGGGTCAAAAGACAGATAAAATCTCTTGAAGTGAATAAGTCACAGTTCCCTCTTGATTGTTATCTTCTGTGCGGAAACACCACCTAAAGTTCATGGTATAATGTTACATTATTATGGTGTCTTTGCATGAAAATTCTGCTGCATTAGACTGAATGAAAATACTGAAAATATCCCCTATTGAATTTCTTACTCTCTTACCAGGTAATTATTACCTACTGAAGAGAGAAGTACCAAAAAATAAAATAGAATTGTATGCTACAGAAAATTGCTTGTCTGAAACCAGTTTACTGCTAAAAAGTATATTATTCCAGCAGAGTTTGCATTGTTGCCATGTCACAGAGTGATGCGTTTTGGAAAACATCTACCAAGCTGGAGTTTGCATTATGTCTCTAGGGGATTTTAGAAAAGGAAAATAAAAGTAGATTTTTTTTTGTATCTGATAAGCTTCCTCACATTAGCTGATTGAAGCATTTTGAAGTAATGGTGAAAACCCCCAAAATTATTATTTATATTTTGTCAGTAATCTTTAAGGAACTTTGTCTTAATTAGGCTAGTAGAAGTTTTAACATGACATATTTTCTGTATCCAAAAGGCTTTCAGAATATTTGAAGTCATAATGCAACAAAATAAGAAACTGGACCGTAAAATATAAATACAGTATGTACAGATGAAGCAGTAATATACATGAATAGAGGGGACATAAAATTCACCATAAAATATGATTAACCCAGTTCCAAGGGAAGACTCACAAGTGGTGATCCCATTAGCAAGTTATGGGGGTTTCCACATGAGTGAGGAAACCACGTATAACGGTTGCTCATTACATACCCTACTTATTCATAGGGCTTCTTTAGAAAAGGTTTTCTCCCTGATTAGTTTGTGACTAGTTAAAAAAAAAAAAAGAAAAGATAAAGACTCCCCAGAGCTTCAGTTTCTTTGATCGTATGAGTTCTTTTCACTAAAATTAAAGTTTGTCAACGCAAAAGTAAGAAAACTAACGAACAACAAAAATCCCTAAAATCCAAACTCTTGTCTTTTTTAACAGATAAATGGAAAGTATGCTGATTTTAGAAGTTATTTGATAAGGACAAAAGCAACATGTCTGCATAATGTGCCTGCAAGCTTTTTCAGCATCAGGATTTCAACTTAAAAGATAGACATTTATGGCAGTAAGACGAGGATATGAATCTACAGTATCATTACATGTGCAAAACTGAAAAAAATCCTATTTTATATGTACTAAGAAATATTTTCCAATCAGTAAAACTAAATAAAGAATTGTACACAGCTTCCAACTCTTTCCAGGTACTTCTGTGGCTGAAGACAAAGGTACAGAAGTACCTAGAAAGAGTTGGAGGCTGTGAAAACATCTCCTGGCTGCCCTCAAACTCTGCTAAGAAAGGACTGCTTAAGTATCAGTAACACAAATGTTGAGTTCACAAATAACACGATGCTGTGAAACACTCCATTAGCCTACTCTTACCCAATTAACACTTAACATCTGAAGTTGATTTCCCTCCCCCCCTAAGTTTAGTGGGAATAATTACAAACAAAAAAGGAGAATCTTGATTTTTTTTTCCCTTTAATTTTCTATTCTGTGGCATTCTTGTACCATGAAAAGCACTAAATGAAGCCAGTCAAATGTGGAAACTCAAACTCTTTTAATAGAATAAAGATGGAATATCAAGAGCTGAATTAGCATTTTGGGTACAATTCAGAGCAAGAGACTATTTACGAAATAGTGAGACTCTTTTTGGAAACACAGTTTTGAACATTGCTGATGTTCCATGTTCCACTGTTCTAAGAATTTCTAAAAAATGTTAGGGTACCTTTTTAATATATGCTAGGACAATTTTTCTCTGAATACAGTTTTCCTTTTACTAATAATATCATTAAAATGAATATTTTCAAACAATTTTCACTGCATTAATAGTTTGTTTTCCCTCAGTGTGAATTCTAACAATATCTATGGTGTTTTGATAATGTTGTTTAAAGTTGAAATACGGAGAAATCTTTCATAATAAATCTCACATTATACCCTCAACAGACAGCATACAATTTGGGCTAGCTTGCTCTACTCCTAATGGAGGGAAATGCTTTCTCTGTGTAGTCCCTCTTCTCACATATCTGTCTTAAAAATAACAGCCATAAAGATGTGATATGCCAGTAATACTCATTAGGCCAGACCTGGAGCAATTCATAGTGTGGATTAAATTTCTAGATATTGAAAATTAATCTAAAATTCTGACACTAAGTAACACTCACCATGGCATCATAATATTTGTATCTGAAATACCCCAGCTAGAAGAAGCGATGTGATTCACCAGCTGGTCCCCATCCTGATGGGCAACACGAAAGCCTTTCTGGTCAGTGAAACAGGTAACTCAGCTACCTGCTTCAGGGAATGTGGCTGGCTGCTTACATTTCACATTTTCCTGGCATGGAAAGCCAAAAACTTGATGAAGAAATTAATTCCTAAGTGAAAAAAAAAAACGTGTGCCTGCTTCCTGCATGCCACTTTATGTGAACAGTCTGGCACATTTTTTAAATTTTAGTGACATTTTCTGCAATACAGCATGTACTACAGGGAAAGTAACAGCCTTTTTCATATATAATCGATACTGTACCAACCTGGTTCAAAGACAAGTCAGACTAACAATACTTTGAGATGTCTGGCACATTATGCATTCTGAAAATTCTAATTTTATGTAAATTTGGGAAATGTATGCATGTGCCAGAGTTGCTCTTTGTTCATGCACTGTTTTAGCATGTCTAAGTAGGAGAGGCTGCCATACAACATGGGTTGCGAAACAGCAGATGGGGGTGATTTAGTCTCTGAGGAACTCTAATTTCCTCTGAAAAAGTACTCAGGTTTGTTATTTTATTACTAGGGGGAAATATATATTTTAAAATATATTAACAGTAGGCGCTTGTCTAGTTGGAAAATATCTCAGAAAACCTTTAAGAAATAGTTCTCTGTGTGGACACTAATTCCTCTGTAGGAGTCCACTGTGAAAATGGATTAAGTTAAACTGGAAAAAAACCCCAAAGTCTTAGTGTTGAAGAGCATCTACATAGAGACTTAGAGCACAGCAGTTATTGTGCCTGAAATTCATGCCCTGACATATTTTGTTGTAACTTCCCCATAAAGACAGACCCACAATTTATTACCTCCAGATGGAGTTATGAAATGCTACTATTCCTTTCTGCATTTACTGATAAAATTCTACGCTGAAGACTGATTAGGGGTGACAAAACTTTGCAGTCAGAGGTTGAATAGTGCATCCCTGAAATACTCATTTTATGCAGATTTAGAAAATAAATACATTTACAATGGTTTCCTCTTTGTTCTGCCACTGTTCTGGCATGTCAGATTAGTGGTAGATGCCACACAGCAGGAGCTGGGAAATTCTGTCTGAAAAAGAGATGAGGTTTAGAGTCATTTTAGTCCCTGTCAAGACCAGAGTTCCCAAGTAAAGGGACACAGATTTAATACTGTTGTAATCAGGATATTTTAAACATTTAAAGGGTTCATGTTTGTGTTGTCAGATTATTTGCTGGAGTTTGATACCCAAGCAACTGTATGCGTGTGGCGGGGGCATAGGAAGAAAGGAATCTTGTATTTACTGTGCTTTTTTACATTACTTCAGCCTCAAGAAGATTTGTGGCTAACACAACTTTGATACGGGATGTCAAATTGATATTCCCAAAATCCTCATTTTGACTATTACCTTCCAGATATAAAATGCAAAGGTGGCTCTAAGTCTTGTTGACAGTAGGTTGAGGTCAGCGTACACCGGGCTTGATCCACCACTCTGAGTTTGTGCAAATGTTCCCACTGATTTTAACTGTACAAAATCGGGATACTTATGCCAAATTTATGGTGTTTGGCAAAAGTGTGATTAGATTACAGTGCCTACAATCTACAACTTTATCAGAATGTCAAGATATATTTGCCTGTAGAAATACTGCATTCAGCTGAAAACATGTGATTTGTTTGTATTCAACTTGGATCTTTTGAACATATAATTAGGTAGTAAGAATCTGTTGCATTTCTTCGAAAAATACTGGTTGCAGTGAAAAAAAATGCTGAAATACTGTTCGTGGAGCAATCACAAAATTCTGTATGATGATGAGCCTTTAGTGATTAACAGGCTGGCATGGGTTTGCAAAGTTCCCTTGCTAAGCATTTATCAGACTTCCGAGTTTGAATCCATGTATTCACTTGAACATTTTTTGGCTCCATTTGTGCAGGGCAGCCTTACAGGATTGTCCTTCTCCTTGTCCTCTGGCTTATATCTAGGCCTAGAAGGTCTACAAGGCACATCATCTTCAAAGTGAAACCCAAATATACAAGTGGCTGAGGCCCCAGGAACAGGCTTGCTAAGTTTCCCTGGTGACAAAAGCATTTCTTCCTCAAAATAATCCTTTCATGGAAGTTTAAGTATATATGTTTTAAGGACATTAATTTTACTTTGCAGAACTCTAGGAACACACATATGGAGTCAGCTATCACATTTCAAACAAGCCACCGCAATTCAAAATAAGAGTATCACACTTAGCAACTATGGAAGTATACAGGACCATTTTTATCTTTCTTTTTAAAAGCATATTAGCAGGGTCGTGATCTTAGATTTTACATTCTGGTGGACACAGGGACCCAACTACCCCTATTCTGTTCAACTGTGAAGAAATAAGTAACCATACATTGGATCAGAGAGAGATATTCAACTTGCAGGCTGGGATATGGAAGTCTCTTCATTTTTAGTTTTCATTGGAGAGGATTCTGTTTCATTCTATCTGTTGCTTCTTATAAATCATATCACAAATTTGAAATCTGAAGCTTGCTGGTGTTGGCATTTGAGCCTAATGTCAAAATGCCTTTGCTGCTTTACCTGTGAAGTAGACAATCTATATTGAACGTCCTTGAAATAGTTTTTTTGGTAGACTCTGACCTTTTTCATGTAGAGCAATCTCAGTTTAGAAGCACAAATAAACCAAATATTGTTAAGATTCACTAGCCCACTTTCTCACTCATGAAGTGGAAGTTATGAATATTAGCTATTTAATTACTAGTGGGAGAAAAATGGAATAGCCTGACTTCCCTTTCACAATCCGGCAGTCTTGGCTCCCCAAAGAAAGAGGTGCAGAAGCTTTACTTGTCCAGGGGCAGGATCGTTAACCCTTACCCCTGCCCCATAAGGAAAAGCACCATCTATCCCATGACTGTTTCACTAACTACATCTTCCATGACACTTATATTGCTAGTTTTACACAGTCAGTAAAATATAGTTTGGCGTTTTCACAGCCAAGATGGTCTTGATCCAGTCTTGGGTCTAAACCTGATAAGTTCACTAGTGTGTAACTTCACTGTGTAGCGTTGCATAACTAAATATTTTCAACACATTCAGTGGATCTGTGCTTCACATTAATTCAGGAACATGCATGATCCAAATAGGCCCCGGAGACCATGACTTTCCAGAATATGTAGATTATATAAAAATCCAAAGTATATCCTAGAGCACAGATATAAATTAAGAAGCTAGTATATTGATATAACTGAAGCAATATAAGTATATATAAATAAACTTCCCATTTTAATAAAATATGTAGTTTTGCCCAAATTAATAATAAATATTTCCATAGTAGAATAGTGAATATAAAATAATTATAATTTTATCTTGCCACTTATATTCATTTGCATCTTACATTAGCCATGCATTCTTTTTTTCCTTTTCATTTCCTTTTCCCAATGCATTACAATTACATTCTAGCACTTACTTCTTTCAGACTACTTCTGTGGCTCACCTCTTTGCTGGATCTACTTATGAAGGGTGTATCCTTCACTGGCAAAACTCAGTGCTATTTTGCCTTTGATATTGTAGTTCTTGTAGCCATATCCAGCCTCAAAGGTTGACACAATCACTGCATGTCCTATTGATGCACTAGAAGGTAGGATTTTTTTAAATGTTTGCATTTAAAACTGCAGTGTATGTTAGGGTTCAGCTGAGGTTTTAACCTGTGTTTGTACATGTAAAAACTCAGATTTTGAGGAGACGGACTGTGCAAAAGTTTTCGCACCCAGCACCAGAACATGCTATATTCAAGCTCTGCTTGTCTCTTCAGATGAAAATTGCAAAGAGGGGGTGATGGGGATGTGTGGGTGTAATTGTATAATTAGGCACATGCTGCTGTATTTTAGCACATACTGTCCCCTGCTGGGAATAATCATATTACTGGTAAAAGTAATCTTTAAGTGCAGGTGTGTGTTCATCCTTCTACCTACCATAGGGCTACAAAGATGATTAGGGGACTGGAACATCTCTCTTATGAAGAAAGGCTGAGGGACTTGAGTATTTTCAGTCTGGAAAAGAGAAGACTGATGGGGGATCTTATCAATGCTTACCAATACTTAAAGGGTGGGTGTCAGGAGGATGGGGCCAGGCTCTTTTCAATGGTGCCCAGCAACAGGACAAGAGGTAATGGGCACAAACTTGAACATGGGAAGTTCCATCTAAACACGAGGAGGAACTTCTTTACTTTGAGGGTGGCAGAGCACTGGAACAGGCTGCCCAGAGAGGTGGTGGAGTCTCCATCTCTGGAGATATTCAAAACCCGCCTGGACGCGTTCTTGTGCAACCTGTTGTAGGTGACCCTCCTCTGGCAGGGGGGTTGGACTAGATGATCTCCAGAAGTCCCTTCCAACCCCTATCATTCTGTTATTCTGTGATTCAAAAAGGTAGGCTGGTACGGCCTCCTTTGCCTTTCCCTCTCAGATAAAGGTATGGCCTCCCTGACCCATCTCTTGATCACCACAATGCCAAGAATGTAAGCATTCCCATTTGCCGAGGATTTCACCCCATCAGATGGGCTTGCTGTATGCAGGATACAGTTGCAGGCACTGCAGAAGCTCCCAAAGGAGGGGAATGGCATAGTTTGACCCTTCCATGGGATGGGCTACCATGTTCCCACCAGCATATCTGATGTCCAGATTGGTTGCCCTAGGGAAAATCTTCTTGTGGTATTAGGGATTGCCTGCTGGCTGCCCTACACAACTCCCACTGAGCTTCAGAACCATTTTGTTTTTCCAGATGTCAAATGGAAAGGAGTCCTTTCTGCAACAACTTCCTGTGTTATTGCAGAAATGGGAGATGAACAGCATACCCTCACAATCCCTGCTTCTTCTTTCCAGAGGCCAAAACCTTCCCTCCCCACTACAATGCAGAGCAGCAGGTGATCAGTGGAAAGCAAAGGTCTGGGGCATGAGGGCAGCCTGGTTGCCATGGCCCCGGGACTGACGAACATAACAGGGCTTCTGGCCTGTCCATGACTCTGTGCATATCCCTCCTGCTCTCGCTCATCTCCAGGTCGCTGGAACTTCCTGGCCAATGGTCTCGGAGGTTATTTCAGTGCCCACACTCTCAGCAACTGCACACTGATTCAGTCCTTTGGTGAACAGCAGGATCGGTGTCGTTAATGCAAAGCTGACACTGGTGGGAGTCAGAGGTTTTTGTTTGCTTAGAAGATACAGTGGGTTTTTTGGGTGTGTCTGGCTATTCAGTTTAAGATAGTTCTTTTAGTGTAGCTTTGCGAGACTTCATGAATTTGTTTATGCTCCTCTTTTTCCTCTTGAAAATTTGTCTTCTTAGCTCTATGCAGGAGGTAAATTCTTGCCATTCAATTCTACCTGGCGGTGATGAGATGTCTCGGGAACTGAAGCTCCATACATCCTTTATCAACAAATTTTCTATTTTGAAGACTGAATTTCTGACATTCGTGTGGCTTTTTTTATAAAACTTAGCAATGCATCAAATACAATGACTGTCTGGTGAAGGTCTTAACAAAATTATGTATACTTTGACAATTATGCAGCCTGTGTGTGACTTTCAGAAACCAAGAACAATTTTTGTTAGCTGCATTTTATGCTGATGTCCCTCTGTTTGTTAATTGACAATTTGTTTTATCTTTCTCAGCAGCTGTTTGTCTCCCCTTTTAGAGGGTAGACTGTATCACAGACTCAATGTGTCACCAAATATTTGTTTTTCTTGGAATCTCAGAACTGAGTGTTTTGGATAAGAAAATTTTTCACTGTGAACCACTGTTTGGGTTCTTTTCCAACACATTATGTATATAATATTAATATAGCTATAAAATAATGTGTGAGTAGGAATGCTCAGTATTATTTTTTCCCTTATTAAAAAATATAGTAAAAAATAGGAAATCCAAGTTATCTATTGCACATAGAGATTGATTTACAATGTCAGCTGTAGCACATGTTGGCACATTATATGTACTTTATGCGAGTCCATTATTAGAGGGTGCACAATCTTTTTTTTTTGTACATCAGTAACTTTAATAATATAGACTATAATGAAATGCTAATTGAAGGAGAGAAAATAGTCTAACTCAGAGCAAATTTAGCTTCTGGGACATTTTGATTTCAATGTGTTTTTTCTTTGTCCTTAATGCCTCATCTCTAATATTTCTTTACCCCTTCCCATTTAAAATTATTAGTTTCCTCTTAAAACAGAAATAGGAGAATAAAAAAATGAAAAGGAAATGAAAATAGGGGAAAAATTCAAATTAAGTGCCACATATGTGCATGTGGAAACTGGGTACTCTCTAACACTCTGTCCATATGACAAACAAAAATACACACAAAAAACCAAATACACAAAATCTCGATTCAAAACCCATTGATGTTCTTTAACTAAGATTCCTTTAATATTTTTTTTCCTTTCTCTAAAATATTAAGGACTTACAGAAAGGATCCAGGTTCACAGGAGAAACTGGAACCACAGATAACTCTTTAGTAGGACTGCCAGCTTCACTTTTCTGTCCTTCCTTAACTTACTGGTTCTTATCCACCTTGTCTCCAGCTCGCGCTGTAAAAAAGGTATGAGGTAGAAGTGTTATTTTTCAAACTAAAACTCTAAAAGTTACATTCACAAAAAAAGTGGTCTTCGTGGTACACAGGGGACACCCGTGTGGAAGGTGAGACGGGACTGAGCTGCTATCCCTTCTCCAAGCTGCTGGAATGTGGCTGGATTCGGGCTGAAAGCTGTAAAGCCACACAGAGGTGACACAGAGGTGACACTGTCTCCATGCTAATATGCTGAAAGGGAAGTTATATTGATGTGCACACTTTTTTTTTGGTTCTGTTTTATGTTCTTCTGGAGTTGGCTCATTCCGGGAGAAAAGGTGAAGTTTCACTGCAAAATACCCTAGACCCTAATGCTTAAGGTATCCTGCTGGAAAGCAGGAGATGTGAGTTACAGTTTCTTCATCAGCTGTGGAAGCTCTGCATGTTTGGTACCTGAGGAACCTCACTGGTGCAACTAAAGGATATCCATGATACCTCTCAAACATAAACCCAAGCCCCTGCATCCCCACTATCTGTCTTGCTTGGGCATGAGTTTTGTTTTGACAGAATTGGGTAGTTTGGGGTCTAAAACTTATGATGATTTTTATATGTAACTATCCTATATTCCTGCATTCTGTAGACACAGTACCTCATCTATGACTTTCATCCTCCCTGGACTGGTCCCTAACATACAGTACAGATCTACTCCAAGATCCTTACATGCCTACAAAATTAAGTGTTGGCAGAGTTGGAGTTTTGAGGATGTAAGTTTGAATTTAGGAAATAAAATTTGAATTCACCACAATGGACACCTATATTTTTTTCTGGTAATAACAAGCTGAAATAGCTCTAATTTATTATACTCAGGCATAAAGGTCTGATGGAAATTTAGTTGTATTTTTTGTTAATAGAGAAAGATTATATTATTTCCTTCATAAACAAAACATATTTCTGATTCATTAGTTTTAAAATATATTGAGCAAAAGGAATATACTTCACTGGACTTGAAAGTCACTGTGAAGAAAAACAGGCTGCGGGAAGCAAGAAAATGCATGCATTACCGTTTTGTGAAATAAAAATGTTCAGAGGATTTTCAAAGGTACGGTCAGAAGCTCAGTACTGAGCTGTCACTTGTGGCTTTAAAGTCCTTCCCTCGTGATGAGCAGTTGCTTGCAGGAGAGCCGGGTCTCCCTGCACTGTAATGATCGTGGTGGGTGCACGTGCCTGGGGTTTAGGCAGAGGACAGGAGAGGCACTACGAGGTGAGCCCCTCATCCCAGCTGCCTAATCTCTTTATTTTTATTACAAACATTTTTCAAGTGAAAATGTCTGTGTGAGAAAGCCATCATGAGCAGTGGCCACGCTTTGGCTGGTCACTAACAACAGGAGCGTTGACACTCTGCTGTCCTGCTGGACTTCCCCTGTTGCAGTCAAAGCTTAAAGAAAGAAAATGCTTTTTTTACACCTGTGCTGAACCTACGGCATTTTGAAGAAAAATTGCCAACATAAAATAATAGGAAAAATATGTTACCCTTGCAGTAGTTTCCTTCCTATTTAAACTAGACTAGAGAGCAAGAAAACTGAGCTGTTAGTTATAGGAGAGGTATCACGCTGGCACCACCCTCTTGTTGCTTTTACTGAAGAAAAGATTTTTATCAAGAAATGTGTGTGATGTTTATACTTTCACTGCAACACCTCTCAAATGTAACGTTACCCTAAACAATAATATTGACGTCTGTTTTCGTAAGCACTGCATTGGTTAGTACAATGACATCTGTGTAATTAAATATGCAGATGGATGTTTTAAATTAAGTTTTAAAACATTTTGAGTTGCAGTAATTAAACCAAATTCACTATGCACAATATCAAACCATCTTTACAAGATAATTATTCTCATATCGAAACAATACGTGCCATATTTTTTGTCTCTCACTCTTAATACAACAACATGCAGCAGTGGCAATGTTACGGCATGCATTACACTGTTTTTTTTCCTGTGCCATGTTTATGGCAGAGGCTGATATCTGGAAATAGTTGAGATTGTTGGAAAATACTCTTAACTTTGCTCTTGGCTTCATGATGATTTTAGCCATTGGTAACAGAAATAAATCAGGTTATTTGAATCAGCTTATTGTATTTAAGTACAGGTCAATAAAGCCTCATAGAGGTATTGAAGGGCTCTCAGAGCAACTGGAGATTTTTTACTGGTTTGGATAAACATATGTTTATATAAACGACCTGAATTATCCAAACCTCCTTGTTATGCATATTAGGACATAGACTATAAAAGTATGGTTTTCTGTGGGGTAATTTACCACTTTTGACCCTTTCCAGAGCTGAATAGAAAAGATACACCATGCTGTGTGATCTGGTGGTTAAAAAGCAACACTATTATTTACCCTAATAAAGATTTCAGCCTACACTTATTTCATGGGTGAGAAGTTAGTTCGAGCCAGTCTTTTCAGTCATCTCTTAAATACAATACATACAGAAATAAACACTGGATTTTAAAAAAAAGTTTATATAACAGCAAAATAATGTGTTTGTGTACATAGGAATATCAGGCCTTGTAAGAATGTAATCCTTCCAGATGCTGCCAGCTCTAATTATTTGTTTTAAGGAAAATCTACTGTACTTGACCAAATCTGGAGTCTTGATGAAACTGAATAAACCTGCAGTGAATCCAGTGCTTTTTGGCTTGTACTGAGTTGTCTGATTTAGGTCCTGCAGGGTGCAGTGCTACCTTGCTTGGTGAGCTGAAGAATTATTTATATCTCAGTGAACACTAATATCACCCCTTATCTAACTTTACACAGGCTGTCAAGCTCGCGGTTCCTGAGGAGATCATTCAGCTGGGCAATGTTGTCCCACACGGTGGGTCAGGGTCCAGCTGCCCTTTTCTCATTCTGTGGGGATGGCTTGAAAGTGCTGGAACAATGGTTTTACACCACATTGGTTTTATAATCCCTAATCTAATGTCTCCAGGGGGGACTATAATTCTATGTAACAGGCATAAAACAACGAGATAAATGTTAAAGTTCCTAATGAAAATGGAGGCACTGAGAGTCTCTGTATTTATTTTCAGGCTAGTGATTCACACTACTTAAGTAAATTATTTTTTAAAAAGCATGTTTCTTAGAATGATGTGGTACAAATAATGTACGTAGCATGGTGCCAAGGTTTGTCAAGTTGCTAAATTGAACCCACATTGATTCCACATTAATCGAGTTTAGATAATTTAGTGATGCTGTACAGTAGGCCTTTATGAAAGAGTATTTATACCTAAGGTATGCACTGAGGCATTGAGGCGTGAGGCTGAATTTATACCATTTAGCTTCACATACTCCTACAGATATAGTCTAGAGAGTCTTATTTTGACTTGGAATGTGAAATTATCAAAGATTAAGGAAATCACCTGAGGTCTCAATTCATAAAATACTCGTGACTTTTGTCTAGAACTCCGCGGTCATTTCAGGGTACAGGAACGGTGCATGTTTCGATTCTGTGCTGGAAGCATGCACAACTTCAATAAATGATCCTGATGAGAATAAAATTTTGATTTTAATAATACTAATGAGCTTTAACAGATGGGAAAGTGGACACTGAAATCCATAAAAACCATGGCGTTACCATCATTTTTCCAGTTTGTCAAAATACTCTTGAATTCCTGCTCCTGTTCTCCAGCATCCTTACAGCACTTCAGCGTGGTGTGGTCTGCAGGTTTAATAAGCAACCTCTTTTTTCCATCATCCAAGTGTATTTTTTAAAACAAAAATACTAAAAAACAACAGAACAAGACAGACCGCTGTGAAAGCCCACTCCACACGTCCTTCCAGTCCTGGCAGCAAACCACTGATAAGTATTCTCCGAGCATAGTTTTTCACTCATTGCATAGTAGTTTCATGAAAGCTATGTTATCCTATCTTGCTTTTGAGATTATTATATGAAGTAAGTTTCAAAAAACTATACCAAAGTCAAGATATATGACATATTCTGTTCTCTCCTATAGTCTATTATTTTGTGCTGTCATACAGGGCAATTAGGATGGTTTGACTTTATTTGCTTTTCACAAATCCATACTGGTTGTTACTGATCTTAATTACTTTTAGCTATTTGCTCATCATTTGCTTGCTTATTTGTGCCTACAGTTTTTTTTGTTCCCTGAAGGAAAATTGCTTGTTTGTAACTAATTTTCTAATTTTACAAGTTCTTACCCCCCCTTTTTAGAGATGGTCACTACAGCTGTATTCTTGTAGTCTTCCGGGACTTCCCTTGAGCTCCAGAAGTTTCTGGAATTAACAGCTGTACTATTGCTTCATCTGGTTCTCTCAAGTGTCTGAACTTTATTTGGCTCAGATGCTTGGAAAATACAGAATTTATCCACACATTCACTAACTTCATCTATTGTGGGAGTAAATGCAATACTGCCGGAGCTTGCAGCTCTGTCCAAGTTATGGCATTTACTGTCCTCTTAACAGAGATGTCAAAAGGAAATGTTTGCTTGCACTTCAGACAGTCCTGCATGTGGTCTAGTGTATTAGTTTAAACCATAAATGAGGGTAAGGCTGTGCTACTATTTTGGACTGTGAACTGCAGTGGCTGGATTTAGGCGTGCACATCTGTCTCTTTGCTACTATGGGATGGTAACTTCTGGCAAAAGAGCAGGCAGGCGGTTTGGGGAAGACACAAAAGCAGCGTGGGGCAGAATCTTACAAAGCTGAATTGCAGGATCCAAGTGGGCAGGTGACCTGCGGGCCAGACTTTCCCAGATGTCAACACCAGGGCCCTAGGGAAGATACACTTACATCCGTGGAAGGAGTTTTTCTGTTGAAAACTCTATGCAGGATGTAGTAAAAAAAAAAAAGAACTTTTTTCTTGGTATTTTTCCTGTATTGTGGTATTTGGAGTCTCTACAGGCACACTCGTGTTGGTTAGCCAGCAGAATTAGAGAGGCTGAAGTTGTTGGTGTAGACCTGCCCCAGGCTCTGCCCCAGATCTGCAGGCTGAAAAAAAATGCTTGAACTAGGAAATCCAGAGTCAGGAGACTTGTAGTCTCTGTGTTGTGAACATGGGCAAATCGCATTACCCTTTCGAACCTCAGTTCCCCCGCTGTAAAGTAGGGGTACTGATACTTTGCCTCCTTTTAATGTGTCTAAGGCGTACAGGCACAGATTATCATACAAAACAGGTCTGTGCAGACTATTTGGCTAGAAGCTTATTTTGCTCTTCTGCTGGGTCTCTTTCTTCTGTCATTGCTTGAGACTCAGCTGATCTCTCTGAGTGTATTATATTATTATCTTAATTTGACATTCAGAAGTCCTGAGCCTTGCCTTTCTTTATAAGCAATACAGTAAAATAAATTTATATCATAAACCTATTTTTTAGAAAATATAAATCTCCATACTTTACACGTATGATGCTGCCGGTTTGTTGAGCAGAACATATAAATATGCTAGTCTCAAAATTGTTAGTTGAGCATAAATGGTGAACTAGCAAGAAAAATCAAACATCTTCTGAAATAAAATCTGAGGAGAATTGAGAATTAAAAGAAGAAACTTCCATTTTTTTTACTTCAGGAGTGCTGAAAGAGCACTCCTCCTTGAACATTTGGTGCCATTAAACTTTGTAGCTATCAAGTGTGGGAACAGAGCACAAAAGATGGCTGGGGTCCTTTCATCCTCGCAACAGTAGAAACGGGTATGCTTTGTATGGAACAATTAAGACACATGAGAGAAGGGTCTTTGGTGGACACACAGCTCCCTGCTGAAGCCCAGCCACAGCAAGGCCCAGGAGCACATCCACACAAGTTGAGCAAGGGTGATGCTCTTATCTTCGGGCCGTAGCACAGAGCCTGGTCCCCTGGCGAGCTTTGTTCCCAGTGGGTGCGTGCAACAGGGTTGTCTCCACTGCTCCACATAGCTGTGTGCATATTGATGCCCCAATTAAAAACAAAAAGCCTCTGAGGCCCAAAGGGACCAAAGGGACCATGCTGATTAGTCAGGCTAACAGCTAAAGTCTAAGCTTAACATATCTCACCCCAAAATTCCTCTGTGAAGCCCACGGTTGTTCATTATCTGCACATCCTTTTCTGCATTTTAATGCCTTTTCAGAGTCAGCTTGAGGACAGCACTGAACAGGCTCTGAGTGGTTGAAGGAATTTCCACGAGGAAACAGTTTTCCTCTCTTACCTTCTCTGTGCCTTGGAAGAGGCTACAGGATCATCTAACATCACAGCTTAATGAGGAACTAATTCCTCTTGCAGGTCTAGCAAATGCGGTGGAGCTTCAGTTACCCACTCAGGAATATCTAGTCCTGCTGAAAATATTCAGTGATGGAGATTTTACTAGCGCTTGGTAAGCTCTTGCTCAGCATAACAGGAACTAGGGGAAAGACAAGTACTTTTAAGTCCACTGTTCCTGATGTGCTCAAGGTTCCTGGTAATAAATAGAAAGTGTCAATATGATAGCAACCTCTTATGGAAGTCCTAAGCTCTGTAGCATTCTCCCCATGGTATCCTACCCTGTGGTCTCAGGTGTCTCCAGACATTTGTTTTGTGTCTGTCTGTATGCTGCGTGGAACCATGCAGTATAATGAAGGCTCTTAATGCAACTCCAGATATTTTACGTAGTAAAAAAAGGCAGGAACACAATCTCATCCTGTATTCACACAATTGGAAGCGATGAATTATACTAAGTTTGATGTTTCTTTAACTCAGAGAGAAGTATTAGTCACTGAAAATGTATTTAATGATGAAAATACAAAAATCAGCATGAAATGCCATGCATTACTCTCAAATTTACAAAATTACCATTTCAAATATAAAAACAATTGCAAACTTAAGAGCAATAAGAGTTCAGTACATCTGAATTCTTCCAGTTACACATTGAATGGGCTCCCAAAATTATAAATGATTTCATAGTGCAATTTTTATAAAACTTAAAAAGCAATATTAAGAAAAAAATATGAAAACTGAAATAAGTTGATATATGTATATCCTGTAGGTAACAGGACTGAAAATTGAATTTCTCAAATTTCTTTCCCAAAAAATATTGTGTAAGAAAAAGTGCAAGAAAAGAAGACATTAAATGAACATAAAATTTCCATACCCAAAACTAAAAGAAAAATAAGAATGTTTCATTATGTTCACTGCATACATAGGTCTGTGTAACTTTACTCCTAAAAACAGTGCGTGTGTATGGTGGTGTATTTGGTCCCAAAGGTCATCTGTCTTATGACATAAAAAAGGGTTCTTCCGGCAAGTGTTTCACTAATAATTCTTTATAGTAACAGATCTCTTTTCAGAGTCAAGCATTCCAAAATGCTGAATTACAATTTTTAACAACAGAAATTATAAAATAGAATAATTTGAGGTTAGTCAGACAAGGGTTGACAGATCAAGGTACTGGGAATGAGTATGCATTTCAATCTAAAACACCTCTTTCAGAAAATGCAATTTCTTTGTCAGCAGTAAAATAATTCGTGAATGATAATATTCATAAAATAATATTGCATTTACAAGCTGCTCAAGAGAAACTAAAAAGGAAGTTATAGCAAATAGCATTCAGCACCACGAAAGCATCTCTCAACCTACCAAGCTGCTTCTCATCTAAAGCCTACATGCAGGGTCACTGGATAGGGGGCAGGTGCACACCATCCACGTGGTAAGCCATGACTTCCAGGTGGCCAAATGGCTGATGCACGATTTACTGTGTGATACAGGCAGTTCACAGCGCGAGTTCCTCAAGTATCCAGGCTGAGTAACTTTTCCAGGCGAGTATTTGGGCTTGTCTACTCTAGACAGCCCTGCACAGGCACTCCTAAACAAGGCGAGTGACAAGGAGGCATGGGATTATAAACTACACATTAATGCAAAGTGGGGATCTTAAAAGTAAGACCCATTAAAAAGGAGTCAGAGCACTCTGCAGTTTTCATGGTGACTTGACCATGACTATCTGGAAGGTGGCAAACCATGCATTTAAAAAAAAAAAAATGGCAGGTGTCTCTTACCTGCAAAACAAAAGTGATCCAAATCTTTTCAAGGAATAAATAGCAGGACATAGAAAACTGTTTAAGAAAGTATTTTTACGTGGCTTTTTTATGCTATAATTTAAAGGAAAGTCTTCAGAATTTTACATTGATATGAAAATGAATCAGAAATCACACAGTGCAAATTTGACTTTTCTACCCAAATATTCAGTCAAACACTGTAGAAGTCATAGGCTGTTGAGTACATCCTCAAACAGAGCGGAACTTTCTAATTCATAAATAACCATTTAAGTAAGCACAGTATACCTATTTTGCTGAAAAATAAGATCAGGAAAGATTTCTGAAATGCATTTCTTTGGTTTTTTATTCACCTGTTACTATCTTTTCTTCTTTCCCTTCTCTCAAGTGTAAATTATATTTAGACTAGCATACCAACATGTAATTACATGTATTTTCATTATCTCATGATTTGGCTTGGGAATCTACACTGTATGCACAAAATGCTGATTGCCTGCAGCTGCGAATGAACGATTATTAGATATGCAAGCGAGTTGATGAGATGAACCAGAAACTTGGAGGAAAGTCACTCTTCAGTCTTGGTGCTTGGTAGAACAGCTCGAACCCCTGGGGCACATTGGGACTAAAGAGCCCAGATAAACTCATCTACTGTATTTGCTTTGGCATTAGCCCACAACAGTATACAATATCCTTGACTGCTCACACCATAAATATTTACTTCAAAATGTTTCTGCAATTTAGACAGTGGTCCAATTTTAGGGATAAGGCAGCGTAATAGCAAAGTGATGCCTAATGACATTTATTTTAAACAACTTTACTAAACACTCAACCCTGGTTTTCATTTCTTCACAGCTCACTGTTTATTTTGAGAGTGGTATCTTTCAAATTTAAAAAAAAAAAGGGCAGCCAAGAGAAATGGAAAGCTATGATAATGATTATTTCACATAGCTTTCTGAATGAGAAAATAAGTGTCTGCAATTAATTTTAACACTTGTGTTTTTCAGGTGTCAAAACCACCAAAAAAATGAATCAAAAGAAATCTGAAAAACCAGCTTCAGCCTCCTGAAAAACTAACTTTTCCAGGTACCTCAAGTATTATCAGCAACTCAAAAAAATAAGAAAAAGCTGGAAGAGAAAACATACTCCCGTAACACAGAACTAAAATACCTGGTGAGGAAAATCCCTAAACATCCTTAACACCCCCACTAATTTCCCAAGCACCAAAGCTTCCCAAGCACTTAAAACCTTCAAAAACTCAGCCTGTCCCTATGATCTTGATAAGTCAATAAATCCCAAGTACACCAATGAAGTATTTTAAAGAAAATACATCCATTAGTGGTAGTAATGCAGTAAAACACCTTCTTCACAACAATGAATACAGAAACATAATTTATTCGAAAGTAATAACATGGGACTGAGAGCTTCCCAGATGTCCAGCTGCAGTGACATCTTCCCCAGCTCCTGTGCAGAAGTGGATGGCCCTGGGGGCTGCTGCTCAGAGCCCCTGTCCCAGCGCCCTCCTGCCTCCATCTCCCAGGGAGCGGTGGCGCTCCACGCCAACCTCTGCTCCTGCTAGTCCTACAACAGGGCTTTTTTCCTCAGCAGAACCCAAAAAAGAAGATGCCTCATTGTGGGTCCAGTTAAGAAACGCTATATAATGTGGTGAGACCTGCTAAAACTGATTTGCAATGGGAGGGGAAGAAAAGCATATATTGCAAAAGAGGCTTTTAATTTCATGAGGCACTGTGCTTTTAAAGAGAATAAAAAGGCAGTATTGTTAAGGTTAGCTGTACATTGTTCCTATCTCAGGGAGGGAAATGAGATTGAAAAGATGGCCTTTCAATATTCTTTTTGGTGATATTTTCTACAAATTGTTTTCTTTTAGGCAAAGCAATTTCCATGCAGTAAATAATGCCAAACATCACCGTAAATTCTGCACTTTGTTTAATTCAGCCTTGTTTAATTCCTACTCTGGAAACACATATCCGTAACAGAAAATTGGAAAATAAAATCTCATCTGACCTTCACTTGTGTAACATAGCTAGGTTTAAGATAGTATTTGAAGATGAAAATCACTGTAGTAACTCCAGGTATATCAGATATATATAGTTCACATGAAAAATAACTGAACACAAGAAGCCTTCTTTTTTCTCCTTCTTTTTTTTTTTTTCAGAATGCAAGTGATTTTATTAGGTCAAGTACACGATTTTTTTTTTTTTTAGCAGGGCAGAAAATAATTTCAGTTCATCCTATTTTAACAGACTGACTGGAGTTGCTTTAGCAAGATACATATTTTAAGACTGTGGCAATGAAAGGTCTCATTTTGAACTCTGTCCTAAATACACAGAATAATACACAGAATCTGATGCATTTATTAACTATTGAACTTCAATGGTCTTGTATAATTAGATCTGAACCAGTATGTCGGAGGTGATTCCTGTTCTATCTTGCTATATGTATTTTTCCTGACTTCTTTATTATTTGTTCTCTATTTACATTGAAAAAACCCCAGTGCCTAAAACAAGCCACACATGGATAACATTATCAACACATTTAGCTGTGAAGCTTTACCGTTGCAGTCGGTAACGCTTTAAGAACAAAAAGGTTGTATCTGCGTATTGTTAATAATTATTAGGAAAGTGTGCAAATGCAGCAGTCCTGTCCCAGGGTTTGGTAAGTAAGGTCATGGTACAATAAGGGTTGCAAGCTCTGTAAGCATTAGTTGTATTTGCATATGTCAGAACAGTCTGTGAATACTAACGGCACAAACACTTCACATCTGCTTCTGTTTACTCCCATGCTAACAGTCAAAAGTACAAAAGTACTGTGTTAATTGCTCTGTTACATACTGACTGTTGACACATTCTCCATAGAGCTTTCATAAATACACTGTTGCAAACAAACTACTAATGACTTTGCTTATTTCCAGCCCATCTTTAAAGGAAATCCAGAATATATACACAGATTAATGATTCCTGTATTTAGCAGCGTGTCTTGTTGCTTGCTATTGTGGAGGCTTGTATAAAGGCAGTATCAATTAAGTAGCAATTATCTATGAAGTGGGAAAAAAAAGTGATGATATAAATAAGTAATGTGCATGAAGTGAGAATTTCTGAAAACAACTTGAGGTGAACTCTGAGGCAAGGGCACCGACTAGTGAACAAACCCTCTCCATCTGCTCTTCTATCTAAAACCATTAGAGCCCAATTTGAAGTCTGACTAAACAGCAGTGATACCTGTGGGCCTCCATTGAGATTTTTCACTATGTATGACATGCCCTGGAGAAATTTAAAAAAAATAGGATGGGAGCTGAGGGAAAAAATAAGACTCCTAAAACCCACCACTAACAAGCCAATCATATTTAAATTTGTGCTTCAAGTTTCTTTTTGCTGTGACACTTCAATATAGGAATATAATTATTTTGTTATTAAAGAACAACAAAGGAGCTGCAAACCAAATCCACTGCTATAGTTAGTGTGGTATTCAGTTTCTGACAATGGTCTGCTTCTTTCCAAAGGAGAGAGAAAATCCCATGATGCGCCTCACTTTCCTCAAGCAGCGAGCACCGGTGGATTTCCCAATGTCCCTTCTCTTCTGATACAGAAATCTGTTGTCCAAAATGGTGTTTTCTCTGTCTCCATCATTCAGGTGTAGACATTCATTGCTGTAAAAGCGGCATAGAAGTATTTTATTTCTTGTTTTCAAATGGTTTCCTTTAATTTAATTTATATGTCAGGACAAGATAAAAGGACGTTAGGCTTCTCTATCTTATTTGTTATCGTATGTCTGTCTCCTGCACTTACACCTTTACTCATTTTTAATCAGGACAATCCAGAATGGATGACAGTCCAGGAGCAAGCCACTCTTTTATTAACTTCATCTTATTCATTCATTCATGTCCTAGACATATAATCATGTCTAACGAAGAGTAATAAAGCATTATAACTAATAAACCATGTTATGCTTTTTTTCTATTTAATTTCTTGCAAATCTCACCTCTTTATTGTATGTAATGCAGATGGAGATGTACAAGGTAGGCCTTAGGTCTGTAAAGACACTCTCTTGCAGTGCCCTCATGAAGTCCCAGGCCTCCTTTATGCCCAGCGGCTGGTGCCTTCAGCCTCAGCTCAAACCACGCTCCAGCTGTGAGCTGTGGTGGTCTCACCACCCTGTCTCTATATGTGCCAGTGCCTACCAATCCTTCTTATACAATTTTCTTATCCTAGTTTTCCACAAATATCTTGCTATAAACCTGCAAAGAAGGTTCAAAATCAAGACCACCCCATGCCAAACCCAAGCAGAGTCTGGGTAGGACGGAGGGAAGAGAATGAACGCATGCACACAGCTAAGCCACTCCTGTCTCCCACTGCTGGCCACGCACCGAGGCGCTGTGAAAACCCTGTAATCCCAGCAAATAGTCATCTGTACACAACTGTTGGAGACATCGTCTCCAGGTTCCCCCATACCCCTACATTACTTCTTCCCATGCCACGTTTGACAGTCTCTTCCAGATGCTGTTTTTGTGGTATGGACAATACCAAACCATCTCTGTGCATATGCACATGTGCAGAAGGTACAGAAATGGGCCTAATTAAGAAAAAGCAATTGTGTGGCACAAACAGGAGGGTGCACTCCAACCACCCTGCCCCAGCCTCATGCCAGCAGTCCTGCCAGGGGACAGACAGTGTCCCCAGAAGGCCAGTCGAATGGGGCAGTGCCGTGCCCTCCCCATGGTGCAGACCACACGTGTGGAGTGAGCTTGCTGCCGACCAGGGGCTGCAGGGCTCGCTCTCCCTCACTCCTGCTGAGACCCCAGTGGCAAGGGAAGCATGGTGGGGAGGAGAGGGAGGAGACCAAAAAACTCTGCAGCTGCCTCCCCATGAATGCTGGTCTTGGTAGAAACTGATTTTGATTCCATGTTATAACTCAGAATAACATTGCTGTAAGCAGGTATCTCTCCAGGCTCACATTTGTTTATCTCAGCTCGGCTATAATGATCTGTACAAAGCTCCTTAAAATCCTTCAAGGTCCTGCTCTGTGGTCTCTGCTCTATCTCATTCTTCAAACCGTTATCAGGTCTCGAAGACAGATTTCACCATGAACCAGAGTGACCAGAAGTCAGAAAAAGCATTTTTCAAAGAATTCTAGAATTATGAATAAAGGTCTATCAACATTATTCTTCTGGGTATGCAAATCAGACATTTCCAATGAAAACTAGAAGTGGTTTGCTACTTAGCTTCTGGCTTACCCTTGGCTTTTGGACTCATGACTACACGCAGAAGCTGAGCATGGGCTGGAGCCAGGGCTGCTCGGCAGTTCCGCAGCAGGTGAAGTGGGGAGTCAGCAAACACTGGCTCCAGACTCTGGTTTGAAAAATTCAGGTTTCCTGAGAGGGCTTGAGAGTTCAGTCACATTTGGAGACCCCTTAGAGAGCGCTATTCCCAGGGTTTCTGTGGACTTGAGCTTCTCAATATTAGAATAAAAATGTGGATCATTCTGATGAGTAATTCTGGGCAACTGGAAGATGCCAGATGGTTCTTGGGGTCTTGACTCCTTGCACTAGGGTTTGCCATGAACGTGGGAGCCTAAAGCTTCCCTGGCAGGGTTGTTTCTGGCAAAGGTCATGACTGTGCTCAGGTTTGCAAAACCAAGTCATTTCTACCACACTTTCATTAGAACACTCCTGATCAATTTTCTGTTTACCTGCTAAACTGGTCACTTATTAATTCAGACTTGGGTTATTTTAGCAATGATAAGAGATCGGCAACAGCCAGATTTCTTTGTTGCAGTGTTGCTTATTTACAATAATGTACCTAATCCTGGTTTTTTTGCAGATTTTTTTTTTTTAAATGCATGAAAACCGGCCAACCAGAGAACTGTTCTCTGCTTTCAAACCTGACCAAACACCCTGACTCATCAGTCTGCTCTCTCTGTAATGCTCTCAAAGGTCTGACTCCTGAGGCATCCTTCTTCTAGTACTGGTTTTTGGTTCTCTCATCCACCTCAGCCATTTCTCATTACTGCACACTACTCAACAGCACCTCTTCATCTCTGTGTAGAGTCAAATATATATAGAGAGAGCACTTGTTTTTCAGATTTGGAACCAATGATTGTTTAGGTTAACTGCTGCTATAAAGGGAGGCAATGGTTTCCTGCTATTTTCTCAAAGAGAAGTTTTAAACCAAGCAGTCTCAAAAGTCTTCAACTAAATCTGCAAAGAAAAATATCTCTGTTTTCTCTTTATAAAAAGTATATAGACGAGAAATCTTAGGATCTCAAAGGGTTTGGCCATGCCTATTTAAACATATTCTTAGTTGCTTTTAACAGTTCCTATGAGTTGAGGTGCTTGAGCAATCCTGAACACAGTAAGATTAGTACAACCTGGAGTGTGCCGGGAAGGCAGGAGTAGAAGGGAGGTTGCCTCATGGCTGTGTGAAGACAGGTGAAGTGCCCTGTGTAAATACCACATCTCTGTGGGTTCTCACTCAGTGAAATGAGGAAATTGTACTTATTTTATTTTATGAAGTGCTTTGAAGTTCTTAGATAAAAGCACTATATAAAGGAGAGACTTGAATGTCCTGAAAGTCCTAAA
The DNA here is from genome assembly GCA_013398915.1 of Dromas ardeola. Taxonomy (NCBI): domain Eukaryota; kingdom Metazoa; phylum Chordata; class Aves; order Charadriiformes; family Dromadidae; genus Dromas; species Dromas ardeola. Next base: position 91,991 of record VYZM01009751.1, read on the forward strand.
TAGATTGGTTTCTACCTCCATCTAAGTGCTGTTGAGATCTTCAAATAAGGTATTTCCTCACCTATAGTGAGCAGTTCAATCCAACCTACTCAGGGCATCCCTAAAGCACACAGACAGGATTGAGCTCTTCAAAAAAAGCACCCCTAACTAGTGATGTATGTCCACCTTGTTAAAAAAAAAA
>VYZM01009751.1:92226-145247 GCA_013398915.1 Dromas ardeola
TTAATGTAGTAATCTAATGAGGAAGACCAAGGCTCAGTTCCTTTTTCTACCTCAAGGAAATCAGATACACTTTTTCCTACCTTTTAGGCAAATACCAACTATCAGATTATCAAAGCCTTTTCTAGGGACACTCACTTAATTTTATATTCAAATTTAAAATGAAGTAAGTTGGCTCTGGGTCTGGATGTCTCTGTGGATCTAGCATTAAGTGATTCAACTAAACCAGCCTGGAAAGCATATGTCACAGCAAAGAATGTGTCATTCTTCTCTAATATCCCTACCAGCACATATAAAAGCAGGTGCGTAGATGGTTCTGTGGCTCTTGTATGCAAATTAAATGAACCAACGATGAGCCAAATCATGGTCATATCTCTTATACTGAACTCACAAAAAGAGATTGCAAAGCGAAAAGTATAGTGAAGTCCTTTGGTTTGACATTCTCAGTTGCAAAACAGAGTAATAGTTTTTTACAAACTTTATATGTAAATATCTTTCTTACCTTAGATTTGTCTTCACAAACTGCCAAAGTGAAGAAAGACTTTTAAAAAGGAGATATTGCAAGGATGTTAAGTAGATGAGTTATGAAGAAAAAAATAGAGACTCGAGTTTAAAACAGCTACTAGTCACCAGCATGTCAGTGATATATTAGTGCACTTATTCTTTACCTACTAAATATTAGTCCTTTATTAAAATGTTTTACCTGAACTACACATGTGCTTGTCACATTCTTATTTCCAAATTACAATGTTAAGTTAAAATGAAATATTTTGAAACATTTAAAAAGGTGAGGCAAATGTAAAAGGCCATCACATGTAGCAAAACCACTACAACACATAAATGCTAGCTAATGAAAACATATCTTTCATTAAAATACGTGTTCCATAAGTATTTTGCATATTTAATCACTAGGTAATGTGTTGACAGAAAATTTCATTAAAGGATAGTCAGGTAGGCTGGCTTTCATTTAAGTTAAGCATGATGGAAGGAAAACTGAAGCATTTCTTTCCTGTTTTCTGTATAACACCACTATTTTTAGAAGTGTCTGAGTTTCTTGATTCCTGTTGATGTAGCTAATTTAACTACATTAAGCAAGATATTCCTCTGCCATTGGTAACAAAAATCTCTGTAAAATCTGTAGTAGTTATTTGTCTTCAAACCCCTTCCATTGAATCTAACATAATTGGCAATTTGGAGGGGTCTTTTTTTTCCCCGTAACATTGGTAACATTTAAATTCATACATGCAAATAACTGCAGTTTATGGATAATTTTTTCAGACACTCTTAAGGTGGTTGAGCAGCCTTAGACTTTGAATGTTGTTTAGTTGAGGCAGCCAATGGTTGGCTGCCCAGCCTTTGGTTTGGCTGGCTTTAGTTGCAAACAAATATACGATAACCCTCAGTACTCATTTTACTTTTGAATCTCCCCTTCATGCACATAGACATAGCTGGGGCAGGTTTTGCTTTCCACTTGCAAACTGAAGTAAATATATCACAGATCTTCTCATTAGTCCTGAAATTGCACCTGTGTGACAACGAAGCAGTACGTTCTGTGCCATTCAGTGTTTCTGTTTCCTGGAAATGTGGTCAGTATAATATTTTTAATGGCTAATTGGCCTTTAAAGAAGCGGGCCCATAGCCATTGGTTCACAGAAGTTTTACAAGCGCCCTGCCCTTCACCAGGCCTGTGGAAGCTGATGAATAAACGCTCCTTGCCTTCCTGTTAAAACCTGCCTGTATTGCTTGGGATTCCTTGCTCAAGTAAGGAAGGGTTTATCTCTGCACAATTATCCAGGAATTCTTCTTACCCGTCTTAAATGTTGCTCTGTCCAGACATCACATGTGGTGAATTGGTACAACCGATGTGCCATACAGACTTCAAAGAATACTCTGACAGTGTTTTAACAATTGGCTCTTCCTTTAAAGCGTCTTTACGCCGTGTATGTCTCAGGTAGCAACGCTACAGAAGTTTGCTGTGCACTAAAGGAAGAGATTCACACAACAAATACTGTGAATCACAGTTTCTTGTTCATATTTTCTGTTCAACGTTTAGATTGTTTCATTTTCTGCGCAACATTTAATAGGTGGAGAAGCTTTCATACTGCTTTGGCCAGACGATGCACCTAACAACTACAGTTTAACATGCCCATCCTTTGTGAGATTTACCCCTACACCCCTACTTCCTTCTTTAAACTCCCCATAGCGGCCAAACAATTATGTCAGAATCAATACCTTTGCATTTGTGTCCTGGCTCTTTTTAATGCTCTGCAGTGATCTCCCATTTTCTCTTGTTTTTCCCATTGGCAAAACTCTGGTAGAAAAGTGACCCGTCCTGGCAGATTTCAGCCAGGGCACCATTTCAGGGCTGAGTCCATCCCTGGTTTTTGGTTTCTGATATTCTGTGTCTCTAACGGAATTCCTGTAAAGGAATTTCCTTTGGGCTTTCTAGTCTAGGTTTATAGTAATATTTACCAAGAAATACAGAAAACCGATGAGAAAAAAAAGAGGACCTATTCACTGGCATATGTTTAAAAAGGAAAGAAGAATTTGTCTATGCATTCCCCAATTTTCACACCCACAGCTTTCAGTTTCATGGCAATCTTAGTCCATTTCATGCTGGAGATGTGTCAAACTGAGAGCCGAGGGAAAAGGAAGGATTGCCTAGTGAACAGAGGTTAGCAATATTATTATATACCTAAAATAAAATCCTCCTCATTTTTAGAGATCAAAGCCAACCCAGGATATATAATTTTTCATGTTTTTCTCCACATTTACTCAAAGCAGCCTTCTGGATTTGAGGGTCAGTGAAATAACTGAGGGAGAACTGTCCAAACCTAATTAATTCATTTTCTAGTAATGCTGGTAGGAAAAACCTTGGAGATCACTCCTCTGCCGCAGAGGAGGTGGAGCTCAGCTGCTCATGCTTGTTAACAACTGAAATGAAGCAAATAATTTCCATGAGCAATCTCTTGGGAAAATGTTGCCTGTTGGGTCTGTTTGTGAATTGTCTGAGCAGATCATGCAATTCTTGGATTTGCCCATTCCTTTCGAATATCTGGTTATTTCCTCAGTGAGTAAAACTTGGTGTAGGACCATTCACAAACAGTTTACTGCACAGTCTAGAAATAAGCACTGTACATTGTTTTGGTCTTCTGCATAGGTGACATTGTACTGTTTAATTTTTTTTAGCTACAATTCAAATAGAAAATTGCAAGAGTTACAACTCACAGTGCAATTTCGAAGCTGTCTTTGTTGAATTAGCTGAGCACTTCACCTCCAAAGCCTGAATTCATGAATATTCATGGTAGTAAAAGCTGCGTACTTGAACATTCCTGTAAAGGAAATAACAGATTGGTGAGAAGGAAGTCAAACTAAAATTTAGTTTAGAACTTGCATATGAAGATTTATAAATATTTTTCCCAGTATTTTGGGGAAAATGCACTGCCACTGTGTTCTGATGTGCTGCCAAAATACACTTCTCTAACTAGGAAGGTTAAGCAAGTGCTTGACCTATACAATACATAAGAAAACTGAAATACCCGCAGATACTTCCATGGACATTGGATGTGATTGAAAGAAGAGGTGGCTGCTCTGTCCAGAACCACTTTCCCAAATTTTCTGAATGTCCCTTGATGGGTTATTCATGACATTCAGAACAGCTCATATAACACAGTATCATATGGTATTACTTGTCTATGAGATTTTCATCACTTGCCTTGTGGTCCATGCTGAGGCCCCAGTCTTATGAGCACTCAGATGCTCACTCACCTTGGTAGTGCAGCATTTCTAATCGCTTCACTGGAGTGTCTAAACTCTGTTATGCTGAACAAGGCTTTAACACTCTAAGGGTACAGGAGCTACTTTAAAATAAAGAGCATACATAAATTGCAGTGTTATGTACAATACTAGGGCTCTTCTTGCCTATTTCTTTCAACGTCTCTTTTTTATTACCATTTCCAACTTGTTCCATCAACTTCAAGACCACTGTTGTGTTGTGGGTTTTTTGTAGCTCACCTGTTTATTACCCACATCCCTTGCACTCTCACTTTATTTTAGTTAAGCAAACGTATCTCTTCTTCTTTTGTTAACCATTTACTTTGCTGTGCTTCCTTTCTTCTGCTTCCAGGCTGATCTTTGCACCCTACACTGCTCTCTCTGCCCTCATAATGCCATCTGTGTGTTCTCTCCACAGCCTCTCCACTAATCTTCATTTATAATATAATTCATAAATAATACTTAGCATTTACATATCCTTTTACAAATATTAATTAATTAGTGCTCATGTACTTGTAGAAAGCAAGCACATTGTCCTCACTTGACAGATGGGGAAACAACAGCTGAGAGGACGCTGTCTGCTCTCTGCTTTCATGGTGCCTAACACAATGGGGTCTCCTGCAATATTTGGTTTATAGACATTATTGTAACAAACATTGACAGCAGCAATGCTAAGTGATTTAATCAGAGCAGAAATCAGAATCCGATTGCAAGAGAGGTGTCCCTGCACTTACATTTGATTCTTGTTCTAACACAGTACCTAATCCAGAGCATTACTCTCCGAATGCCATTATGAAGGCAATTCAGTGGTCTCCATCACTGAAGCACCTGGACACCTCCCAGATGTTCCAAAGGAGAAAACCGCCCTGCAGAGCAGGGAAGGAAAATACTACGGAAGTTTAATTTTCAAGGAAAAAACTCACCTCCTCCCCAGAAAAAGAAAAAAAAACCCCAAACCCAAACAAAATAACCCAACCCTTTGACAAGCTTTTAGCCTTAAATATTGTTTTTCAGTTTCTAGGGCCTAATATAACAGGAAGGGCTGGGAACTTCCTTTTGAAAAGGATTATTATGATTAGCCTTATCACATTTAATGTCCAAAATCAGGGAGCTGCTTTATCAGGTTTCCTGAACCCCAAAGGCCCACTGTGTTTGCAAGAGGCCATGTCTAAATATTGGACATTACTGAATCTATTTGACTAAGTTACTACCAGTAGCACAGCAGCTGCTGTACCGTTTTCTAACCTAACATGTATTTGCCAGCCATATTATCAGATTTACACAGAGGTGGTTGTTGCCAAAAGCAGAGGAGAGGTAAATTCCAACACTGTGACCCTTCGCAATAGAGAAGCCTGCGTTTTATTCCAGTGCCTCTCCATGGAACATAAGGGAAAGGCTCCCAACAAACCCAGAAACTCATCCACAAAAATGAGTATTGATTCAGTGTTACAGGCAACGCAGATACCACTGTAAAAAGACAGTGAGTCACTGCACTGAAGAGAAATTTGTGGAAACAACGTTTGGAACGAAATTTTAAAGATCAGAAAAAATAACACTCCAAGTAGCCCAAAATTTGTGAATTCGTATGCCTTAATATATTGAAAGACAAACATACACCCCCTCCCGCCCCCGGCACCGTGTCCTGTATACTTCACATTAACGCCATTGGGAATTTCTCTGGAAGTGAGCTCGATGTCAAATCCAAGCCTCCGCAGCAAGGATTGCAGCACTGGAGGTAGGTGTTAACTCTTGACACGATGTCCCCAGCCTGTGTCCCTGCCCCACAGGAGCAGCACTCTTAGGGAAGGCACAGAAAAGCAAAGCAAAGCAAAGGCCGCCAGCTGGGGCACCGGAGAGATTATGGCAGTTTTGAAGAATATTTTGCAAAAGGGATGGTCAATATTTTTAACTCCAGGTAGGCCCGTGGCAGTGGAAATCTCACGGATGAGGAGCCGGTTTTATCTTTGCTCTGTCAGAGCTTCCCCGTCCCTGTATTAGCTTCAACTGGAGGGATTAAAAAAAAAAAAAAAAAAGAGCCTAAAAAGGGACATGGTTGCCAAATACCAGGTGCCATCTAGTGGTTAAAGGATAAACTGTCGCTGCGTACTCTGAGAAACGGAGGAAAACTTGCTTTGCGAAGAAGCTGCGGAAGGAGAGGCGCTTCTCGGGGGCGGCGGCCGGGACAGACGGGGCTGCGGGGCCGCCGGCGCTGCAGGGCCCCGGGGGCGCTCCCGGGACCCCTTCAGCGGGGCTGTCCCTGCCCCCAGCCCCGGCCAGGGCTGTGCTGGGGCCTGGCGATAACCCACCCAAACTGCGCAAGTTTGTCACTGCCGTGTAGTGGTGTTTGGGAGGTGCTTTGGAGTCGGTTCTCTTGGGATGCTGTGAGTTTAGACTGGCCTTTTCTGATGCTTTCTGATGAAAAAATGCGGTGTCGGAACTTGCTAAGCTCCAGCCCTGTGAAGGAGAATCATAGAATCATAGAATCATAGGGTTGGAAGGGACCTCTGGAGATCATCCAGTCCAACCCCCCTGCCAGAGCAGGGTCACCTTAGAGCAGGTTGCACAGGAACGCGTCCAGGCAGGTTTTGAATGTCTCCAGAGACGGAGACTCCACCACCTCTCTGGGCAGCCTGTTCCAGTGCTCTGCCACCCTCAAAATAAAGAAGTTCCTCCTCATGTTTAGGTGGAACTTCCTATACTCAAGTTTGTACCCATTACTTCTTGTCCTGTTGCCGGGCACCATTGAAAAGAGCCTGGCCCCATCCTCCTGACACCCACCCTTTAAGTATTTGTAAGCATTAATAAGGTCACCCCTCAGCCGTCTCTTTTCCAGACTAAACAGACCCAATTCCCTCAGCCTTTCCTCATAAGAGAGATGTTCCAGTCCCCTAATCATCTTAGTAGCCCTGTGCTGGACCCTCTCCAGCAGTTCCCTGTCCTTCATGAGCTGGGGAGCCCAGAACTGGACACAGTGCTCGAGGTGTGTGAGTACTCGAGAAGCTGGTAGACTGATCGTAGCTGCCAGGCACATGCTGGGAAACTGCCTTTCCGTAGCTCCAAAACTTCACCCAAACCATCATTCGCCCCAGCTGTCCCTGCTGCCTGGGGTGGTCTTCGCTGTGCTGTATTGCACAGGCAGAACAGCTGGCTGGGGGACAGAGCCCACGGCTCTCACGTGGGTGGCAGCTCCCAGGGCAAGGGAAGCGTTGAGAGTCAGAGCCTCTTTTGTGAGATGAGAAACATTCCTGCACTGACCTTGGGTCCAAATGGTGAGTGCCTTTTTACGGACCAAAGGCTAGAAAAACTGGCTCTGTGTCATGACATAAATATTAGCCTACAAAAGAAGTTTGGGAGATGCAGGCCTTGTGCCAACGAGCGGCATTTTCCCCTTTGCAAGAATGGGTTTGTAAGGTCTTATCAAAATACAACACGTTTTGGGGGCAGGGTGTGAATATCTGCACATTTTTTCTCAAGGTTAAAAAACTGCTCTCACAAACTTTTAGTTAGTCAGAAGTGCCCAGACAAATCTGAGGTTTTTAGTAGTAAAATATACCTATATTCTGGGTCTGATGAAGATGTCTGCCTAATCTTATAAGAGGCTAACTTGACTAAGAACATGTATTTGGTCCACAAGTACACTAATAATTAAAACCATCTTAAGAGTTAGGTTTGGTAAAATGCAGCTTTTTAGTAACATTTAATAAAATGCAGGGAAATAACTACATCGCTGAGGTCATGGCTTGTTTTCATGGTCTTGATTTTTGCTGTGACCAGCACTTTTTGTCCAGTCCCCTCCCATGTCTGAAGCAGAGAACCACCTCTACTGCAGATGCTCTTCCCTAAGAGAGGAATGCCCACACGTAACGCTGAGGCCATGATGCTGGGAAGTGGCCGTGATGTTATGCAAAAGCCAAGTAACACACGTCTTCAGATGGACTAGTGCCTCAGAGAAGCCCATGCAAAGAGATGATATCTAGCTCCAAGACAGGACTTCTGTTCCACCTCCTCCATATGATTTACCACAGGCTTACTCTTGACCCAGTGATCCAGACATACACTCCCACCATATGGATTCTTATACCCGGAAGAATGGTAAACTTTACCGCTAAAGAGAAAACAAGTGCATATCCACATCATTGTTGTCTAGCAGTCAGGCTGGGAGCAGAGATTTTGAGTTTAAAAAAAACAAAGAATCCCAGATTTCATATTCCAGGACACACTTTCCAAAGTACATGTCCTAACCACTGCAGGTTAGTCTCCCTTTCCTCAGTTCTCCTCCTGGCTTCGTGACTTGTGACTTCGTTTCTGCACAACGGTGCAACATCAGCAGCAGGCTGTCTTGCATCTCTGATTCAAATGCTGATGACTCAAAGAGATGGCATTCAGTCTGTCCCCCTGCTTAATGTCTCCTCCTAGTTAGCTCCAGGGTGCTTCCTGCACAGATTATTCCAGCCCGTCCTTTTCCACCACTGCTTTCCACATTCTTTAAAGGAAACAGAAATGTATGTGTGAAGTTTTGAATCTACACAACATTTAGGAAATGTTGCACTGCCTACCAGTTTGTGGGTGCCCAGCTTCTTTTTTGGCTCTTACCTGGAGTCAAATGCTTTACAGAAGTCATGGGGAGTATGTGTGTGCATGTCCTCTCTGTCCAAGCTGCCCCAGGAGCTCAGGCCTAGTGCATGCTGACATATCTACATGGTTTCCAGATCAAAGCTTGTTGTGCCTAACTGGGTAGAAGAAACTTAGCAACAGTCTGCGCCTGCTGGTATAAATGTGCTTGAAGAATTTTATAGCTATCTTTATCAATCAGATGGGTAGTATCATAAAAGAGTAATAAATGAACAGACTTTTCCAATATAAACAAATGGGGATTTTGGTACTCTACTTAAGTAATCCTCAGTTGCATCCAGACTCCATGTGCGATCTTACCTGCGCTAACTATAAGGCTACTTGGATCATCCTGTTCTTAAAGTATCAGTTTGTCATTAATGTCTTGAGTCTTCTGGGATTTCATCTGTGCAATGTTGATGTTGATTGTCTGTGGCACAGTATTTGGCTGTTTCCCAGCTAGGTTAACAAGTCTACCAGAAGGCTGTTGCATGGATTTTGATACCTCAGCTAACTTGACCGTCCTGGTACCTCTGCATTGTGCAGCAAAGACTTAGGTTTACACTTCTTTCTAAAGCCATTTCTTTTAACATTCCTGACTGCAGCTTTCTGGCCCTGAAGATATGGAGACATTGTGGTGTTTAACATCCTCCCCAGTGACCAAGGATATAAAATGCATGGTATATAAAATGAAAGAAAATATGAATTCATTAACCTCCTTCTTTCAAAACAGAGGAGAAATATGTATTAATGATTCTTTAGTATTCCATATTCTGTATTATTCCTCTTCATTCATCTTAATAGATTGGCCTTATTATTTTTTGCTAGTACTTTAGATTCCCGCTTCAGTTAACATCTTCTCTTCTGATTTGTATTTTGCCGATTTTCCTTTGTAATACAATCTGTTTTATCAGTTAGACTGGAAGTTTCGTAACAGATTTTTCAGCCACTTTACCATATAGAGTGCCACTTCCAATTCTTTTGCTAGCACGAAAAAGGAAATACAGAGTCTTATACGAATATACAAAAATACCAAAAGAATCAACAAATTGTTCTAAAGCTCACAATGTTTGACAGGAATTTTGGCCAAAAACTAGTTGAAACACCCTTAAATCAAAACATGAACTGAGTACATGGGATATTTGTTGGTAAGGATGGAGTTGGGAGGACCCTTTCAAGAGATTCCTTTCTGACATTTAAATTCTTGGTAAACTGCATAAACACATAGATAACAGCTAACTGTGGCCTATCAACCAGTGGTGTTTCCCAAATAACTGGTTGATCTCTCCAGTTTATTTCGACCAGCTAGAGTGACACCACAGACAGCTGCACATACGTTAAATACTTTCCTAATATTACTTTTCCATGTGAGCCACTGCTGCAATTGCCACAGGGATGTTACTCGCTCAGTAACGGGAAGGGAGCTTGCCCACAAAATGTCAAGTGGGGAGAAATGCAGCTTGCAAAGCTGCAACAACTGCGAAGTTGTGCTCTCCCCTATGAAAGCATTTGAAAACTTCTCACCTATGGAGCTTGATGTGTGCCGTAATTATCAGAGAAAGAAATGGCAAAGGAGGAGAAAGGTTTACCTAAATCATCCATGAACAAAGAAATGCAGAAGGAGCGTTAATCTTTTTCTCTGAAGTTAGATTGAATTGCAGCATAAAAAACTGACTGCAAATACTTGCTATTTGTGAGTAACTTTACTCACATGAAAAGTCCTTCTGCGAGAGGACTCTCAGTTACTTGTTTTCCTCTCGTCCCTCCCTCCTACTCTCAGTGTTTAGACAGTATTTCTGATGGGTTTACCTTCGGCAGCAGTTGTTTGACAGAAAAGATCAGAACCAGACCTAAAACATCCATTTCTGGCTGAGGGGTTGATGGCTGAATCAATTTCTTATTATTTTTAAACAGCATACTTTGTGACTTAATGGAGTTTTTTTTTCCAAAATTTTCAGCTTGGCAAAAAGAAGATGCCAAATGAAGTATCCGAAACAAATTCTTTCCTTTCTGAAACTCTTAACTGAAAACAGAAAGTGAGATTTCCAGGGAGATATAGTGCAAACACGAGAAGGAACAGAGGGTTTCTCTCTGGAGAAAATTGCTGTGCATTGTGAGTAAAAGCAGCAGAATTTTACTACATTATCAATAATCTGGTAACGTGCAATGCACATAGATATCTGTGTTCATGCATAGATCCTGATTCACTGTTCTAACAAGAAAGATTATGTACACTGTATAGATGCCACTGAAAGCTATCGGCAAGGATATAAATAAGTTATTGTATAGACTCACATACATTCTTTTCCCTTCTGGCAACCCCATGGGAGTCAATGTTAAGAAAAACTGTAGCTAAGTGTTTATACCATTACAAGCTTAACATCCTCATGGCTTTCATGAATACCAAATGAGCTTCATACCAGCGAAAGCAGGTCACTGATAAGTTCTATTTTTTGCTGGTGCACCTGCTGACAGAAGGGATTTATACTAGCCTACCCATGCGCACAGGTATACCCTATGTCAGCCTCACTGGGGTCATGATCTACGTAAATTGCTCATAAAAAGGCTTAGAAGGTGTAGCTGGTAAACCTGATATGTGAAATCATTACCTAACAAGAAGGTGCAAAACTGCCTCTGTGATGAGGATGCTCAGGTGCTAAGCGTGCAACCTTATCAGGACGGAGGAAACAAAAGTTGTGCTAGGTGCAGGATGAAAGAGAGGATGTTGAAATGAAAACATCTCTCACTGTCGGCCATGAAGCAAAGACTTGGTGTAATGCAAATATGGAAGTAGCATGGTATAAACGAGAGTGGAAATATGGAGTTGAGCATGTGCTCCAAGGGAAGGCTTCTGGGGTTGAGGCCATTCACCTTGCCACGGGCAGGTTGGACTTCAATTCTTGCTCTGATCATTACTGGTCAAACTGCATTAAGGCCATGATTGCGTGCAGTAGACATGACCAAATCTTTGCCACAGAACTGAATCTGTGATCGCTCTTTCAAATGAGCCTTGTGCTAAAACCTCTTTCCTGTATCCCTACTGGCACTGAGATTCTTGAGACCTTGACACTTATTTATTGAACTCAAAGACATATCTGATAACAACAGCAGAAACAGCAAAGGCTATATTGATCAGCAGCCACAGGGACCACTAATGAACCCACACGACACCTAGTGTATATTTTTCCAGAGCTTTAGTCTTGAAATATATTTCCTCAAAAAAAGTCTGAAGCACTCCAACGACGCCAATGGCTGTCTTTCCTGTGATTTTAGAGGGTGCTGGATTACACCCAGTGGGAGAAGTTTTCACTTTTTTTTTTTTTCTAGAATGCAATTGCACTGGCACTTTAAGTGTTTTCATTTAATTAAACATTCATATGCTTTATTCCACAAGTGTCACTAGGCATTTTGTAAGTATAACATAAAGGACAAATGATCTGAAATAGTCTAAGAGTAGGATGTGTTCCTAGTGACTTAAATATCTGATGCCTTAGTGATAAAAACATACAAACACGTAAAGGAATAAATAATTAAGTAAATATAAAAGAAAGCACTTAAAGAGGATGTTGATGAAGGAGACAAGTGATATAAGGAAAAGCACTTTGAGAAGAGCAGTCTGCTCTCTGGATAATGATTAGTGCACGTGTCATCAAGGAAGATGTACTTTAAGTATTTTCATGTAGCTTTTGTCCTTTGCTCTCCATTTCCAATTTTCATCTTTTCGCATGAAATACTTCTCAGCCAACTTGAGCAATTTATTCTTAGAAATCTAGTACAAGGTGGCCATCAAACTGTCCTCTTTAGTCACTGCAACAGGCACCTTCAGAATCTGGCTCATCCCACTTTGACACGCATCCTGGAGGTGCATGAGATGTTTTTGGGCATCCCATTGTTTCATATCTTAAAAGAAGAAATGACTTACAAACACTTAAGCTTCTGAGAAAAATTTTGTGACTCCTTTCTCTGTTCCTGTTCCTATTTTTTTTCTAGTACCCATGTATCCTTGCCTCATTGGTATCTACATATGTAATTTTCCTTCTTATCTGAGATCTATTAATTTTTTTGTTTTCTATTTAATTTTAAGTTCTGTGCAGGATTCCAGAATTCCACTTTTTTTTTTTAAAAAACATTTTTTTTTTTAGCATGGAGATTAAAAGTGAAGATTTATGAACGATTTTGCAGAAAGAGCATGTAAAATATCTGTGTTTCCTGGCATGCTGGGTTCTTTTTCATTTTTTTTTTTTTGCAAGGAGGGAAATCTTGGTTGGACATGCACCAGGCATGCCAGGGCACTGACGCGGGGAGTGTTGAAGGAGCAGCGGAGCGTGTGGCTGTGAGTGCCTGGCAGCCCGGGGAGGCAGGCAGGCTGGTAGCCCGTGGCACGGGCAGCAGGGAGCCAGGGAAGGAGCCAGCCTGCGGAGCCAGGCAGGCTGCTACCCCCTGACTGGCGGGCTGGAAGGCTGGCTGGAAAACACACAAAATGACTTGATTCCCTGTTGAAGGTTTTGATGGAATTGACAGGGTCCAGTGAGATGTTTTGATTCTATTAAATCAGAATTTCATGTTGAAAAACCGTTCTGCTGGTAAATTTCTGACTGGCCAGCAATCTCAGCTTTTTTGTAATGACGTGTCCTGCAGAATATATATAGTTCAGGACCAGAAGTGCTTGACTACATTCTTTAATTCAACACCAGTTCTGGTGACTCAACAAAAGTTTGTTTAAAAAGAAAGCTACCCAAATCAGAGATTGTTTGGGACACCAACAGTCATCTTCATTTTCCATTGTATAAGTAAATAAGTTAGAGTTTGGTTATTTTTTAACTGATCGTCAATAGAAATAATTACATTTAAAAGGTGCATGTTGTTTCTGGAACTCGCGTTACAGCCGAGAGTTACAAGCTGATGTTAGAGCCAGCTGCCCACCAAGAGGGAACATCCAACTCTTCTCCTTAGCTGCAGCTCCTCAACACACCGTGCATGGGATCCACAGCTCATGTGGCCACAGCATGACTCAGGTCAGTGAGCCGATGCAAAGGCTTGATGCAAAGGTTTGGTCGTCTAATTTCAGCCAGACCAGCCAGCTGGGCCACTTCACCCCACGGTTCCCGGCTGCTGGACCAGGAGGAAGTGGCAGCAGCCCATGGGCTTTGTAGGCCAGGTCCTTGCAGAGCAACTAGCCACTAATACATGTCTGCAGCACAGCTCCATCCCTGCATACGCATGCAGATACTCCTGAAACTTCACTGCCATTGTCCAGTCCACAAAAATAAAATTCTTCCAGAAAAATGATTGCTTGTATAATTTTAAATGTTTGCAGCGTCCTTTGTCTTTAATCTCTCACAGTGCAGTGGCACAGTTTCTTACAGTTTCTCAAACCACTGGCTATGATTGCAGCTGGGATGATTATTTATTATTAATACTGCATTTACTACCCCACTAAATTCTTTGAGACAATGGACCGTTAAGTAGTATGAGGCTGACTGAAGTGCCTCCACCATTTAGGGGTTAGCAACTAAACGGCATTATATAATTTGAGTCAATTTCTGCCCAAGATTCCAGGGAGTGAACTCATCAGGATTACTCATTGTTAAAGGAGTGCCTCAGGGTTTAGTACTTTGACTTTATTATTTTTTTCCTTTAGCTATTCAAAACCTTGGTTCGTTTGTAGGAAATGTTAATTATCCTTTCTGTGCTGATATCCCACTGCTGTTTTATAAGCAGAGCTTTGCTTGTACAACTTCAAAAGAAATCTTCAAACTCAATATTACCAAGTTTGAATATTATCTAATTAACCTCCCAGTCTGTCATGCCTTGTTGGTTATCATGAAATAATCACAGCCCCTCAGGTGTTGAAGCTCTAGATGCAGCTAAGTGCCTCTAATTCCCTAAGGGGGTGATTAGCTCATGATAACAATGCTCCCTTGAGTTGTTTTATTGCTTTTATAAAAAGACTTTATTGTGGGGGAAATGTTTATTTTTATGCAGGAGGAAGATGGAGCTGACAGTTGAGGTTGGTGAGTGACTGTAGTTGTTACTCCTGAGCCCTGGTGCAAACCTTGATACATTTGCTCATTTCTGATACTCCTCGGCCAATCACAATATGCTGCCTGGTAATTAAGCTCCTGCTGAACGCACAGTGTGGAGAGAGAAAATAAATACTTCTGGTTCTGCCAGAGGTGTGCAGTTAAAACAAAACAAGGCAAAGCAAAACAAAAGGTTCCTTCTGCTGCAGGGACCATAACCTCCAGAGTGTGGAGTACTTCCATGCTCTGGAAGTCACTGGATCGATTCCTGTGCATTGTTTCCCAACAAAAAAAAATCTTTGCTCAAGTACAGAAAAAGGAAAGTTCAAGTCAGTAAGATAATAGCTGGACATTTCTTTCAAAATCACTACAGTTAGCAAAATTTCTAAGCATTAAAACCCCAAACATTTCAATCAATAGGTTAATTATAAGCCTCTAACCATTGATTTGACGGCTTAAGTTGTCTGGACTTTCCTAACCCTGCTTCCTTCAGATCTTTGCTTCCTCTCTTTTCCCACAAAAGGTAGACTGCAGAGCACTGCTTCTGCAGTGCCCCCCTGTACAAAGCCTTATCAGAAATGCTGTGTCTTCCTGCCAAGTTGTCCGTCCCCTTTTCATGAAAAAGAAATGACTTTCCACTCCAGTCCGAAGATGTGTGTGTATAAGACTTGCCTAATGACAACTGGGTAGTTGATTTTTTATGGAATTATAATGCTTGGTTGCAGAATCGGTTCATTAATGATGAAAAGAGAAAAAGAGTCCTTAACTGATTAAACAAGAGTTGAAAAAATGTTTTGTTTTTTTTTTCTTGTATGGAATCACCACAGAGAAAAATACACCAATTTGCACAACAAATATACTGTGAAGAGTTGCTTGCTACAGCTAATAATATAAAACTTGGTCAAGGATGGCTAATGTGGGCAGAATGTCTCATTCTGGATGTCACTGTGATAGTTTTTACACTTAGAGCTATATTTTCTGACATTTTTCCTATTTTTAATACAAAGAGTTCTTGTGAGGATTTCTAAACCTTATATTATTGACATACACATTCATCATTGGCATCAGCCTCATCTTGTATTTTTGTTTCAGATCATCCTTTGTTCTTTTGTTGTAGCAGATAGACCTCTAATATCTTCCTTCCCTCTCAGAAATTATCTTGTGTTAAAGATCAGTCACTTTACTGCAATAGATTTAGGAAAGGCTCAGCACAGGGAGTGATCAGGTCTGGATTTATCCAGAATCATTTGGTCATAGCCTCTCAACACTCATCTGTTAACAACATCATACGTCAAGTAAAATACCTTCAGTAACCCTCAAAATTTACTTTTCAGGGGCCAGTGCAACAAGCTTCGGAGTTAGTGACTATGAGATTCAGCACTTTTTAGCAACTTCCTTTCATAAGCGGTTTTACATTTTTACATACAGTTTTGCATCTGTATATCCCAAATTACAGGTTGACCATCCTTCCCAAATTCCAAGAAACCTTTCATGCTAACTTTAGATGTAAAGGTAACCCTCAATATTTACCTTTCCAGAGTCAAAAGTTTTGAAAAGTCGGTGTCATCTTTGCCACCAACATGTAATGTGCAAGGAAAAACAAGCACCTCTGGACCATTATCTCCACAGCAAACTGTGATTGAATTATGTATGTATTCAAAGGCAAGAAGGTTCACATGATAGCTAAAAATTTGGGCTACTTGTCCAAACGGTTCATAACGTCAGAGCTGGAATAAGAAAATCAGTAGTGGGATTCAATATTCTTATTCTATTTATAAAATTCACCTCAGTTTGGCAAAAGAATGATGAGTTTAAGATATCAATTTGGTTACACAGTGGCTACATATTTTAATCCTTTCTGTGTCATCTTTTTACTGCTAACTACTTCCCACAAGTATACGAGCAACACACTCACCCTTTCAAGAAAAGAAAAAGATAAAAGATGGTTTTTCTTAACAAGAAATCTGTTTTGTCTGAATAAGACCACACTAACCAATCTGGCCATTTCATGACTGTGATTTTGGTGGTATTCAGACAAGGGTATATTATAAGTATTGGATCAAAGCGTTTAAATGTCTTAGAGTATTAGTAGGAAAAGTAACTCTGGAGAAACTCATACACAGTATGTAAGTGCATTTTGTTTCCTAGGTAACAGCTCTTGGTGATAACAGTTACACATAAAGAGCTGCACATGGGAAGACATTTGCAGTGTACAGCTATCACTGGTGAGCAATACTGCCTATTTTTGAGCATCATTATTTGGCATATCATCTCTTAACTACAATATAAGCAACCTTATATAACACCTCCTTTGCTGAGCACACTTGTAACTTATGTGCTGAGGGTGGTAATTGTAAAAAAATTTCTGTGTCATAATAAAATGGAAAAATTTGGGGGTAGATTGGTGATTAGGCCGTTCTGAAGGCAAATCTCTAGATGCTTCTCACTGTTGTTAGATAAGGCTTGACCGCAGCACAAGCTTCCCCACCTGAAAAAAACACAGGAACTAGCCAGTAGATCTTTCTGTGGTTGTTCTATTTAGTAGTCTATAAGTACATCCTGTCTAATCAATACTAGAGCTTTACGTTAGTAATTTAACCCTTGAGTTCTCTTTTCCCATAAAAAGAAGTGAGATATTCATTTGAACAGAAATGAGTATTGTATCATAAAAACAATGAAGGAACACGCAGGTCTAATAAACTGTAATGTACAATTTTATTCTACTTTACCATGAAGTTCTTATAGCAATTTAAGGTTTCCTTAAAAACAAATTTTCTTTTCCAATCATGCAATGTGAGTTATTTTTCATGCCCTATTGTAAATCAGAATTAAATATTTCATTTAATAATACTTGTTATCCTATCACTTAAGTTCCAAGAGTGCTTTGCAAAAGTTGTGTCTGTGTCTGTGTGTATGTTTGCATATACATTTATGTTTCTCTATAAATTAAATAACATGATTAACATTAAAAACAATATGTAGGCATTTTTGTGATTTTTACTGTAATGAAAATATTGTCTCTTAATGAACCTTAATGAAACAGTACTTTACACATGATGTGAAAAGTTGCCAAGAGGTGTAAAGCAATTATTATGACAAAAGGCATGAGTTTTGAAGAGCCATTTCTCTCGTGAAGAGTGTGTATGAAAAAGCAGAATGAAGAAGTCCTTAGGGAAAAAATTAATTTTAATAAGCTTCTGTGCATGCTCAAAGACTATATAAATCTAGGCTCCAAGTATAACGTGTAATACAGTAATCACCTAGAAAGCTAACTTGAAATAAGAATCCTAAACAACTGCCTTGCCAGTCTGTGAACAAAGCTAAGTTTCCATTGCCAAATGATGAGAACTTTATGCTGGAGGTGACTCGGGTGAAGGTCCCCCCACATTCCCCTCTCAGAGGCGCATCCTTCCTCCTGGGCTGCCCAGCCGCCCACAGCAATGGCTTTGCTGCTTTGGTTTGCTTTCATGATTGCTGCCATATTTGCTGGGGTGCTCTACATTGTCTGTGCAGTTTTTGTCATGGTTTACCTCCAGGAAGTGAAGGTTCAAATAAATATGGACCCTTGCTAAAGTTATTACATGCAATTAGACAGAAAATAAAAAGAAAAGCCAAAGCATTTCTAGAATCACTGATGCTCTTTGTCTGTAGCAGGCTGTAACTTCTTCTTTTCTGGCCTGTCACTGTGCCACACCAGCAAAATTTTATTAGAAGGGGCAAAATTATTGAGTATGAAGTTAGTAGGAGTTAACTGATACAACTGTCATGCACCTGGCAGGGTAATGTATCCCTGTTTGCTGCTGCCTGGAGTGCCCACGTACAGATTGTTACTCTGAAGAAGCTGCCATGCGTGAAGTTCAGTCCTATCAACTGACTAATCCAAACCTTGTGCACAGTTTGGCTCATTCGTAAAAAAGTAATGGGGGATTTCTGACTAGAGAGTTTACTGGCATTGTATGAATGTTCTCTCTGTAAGTGTATATTCCTCTACACTCCATTGGGCAGTGGCAGGGAGCTGTTTCTTCCGGGGAACTTCTATCCATCTGAGGTTTTAAGCAAGTTCTTTATACAGTGGAAGCAGGTCAAAGGCTTTTCTCTGACAACAACAAAGCAGTCAGCTCCTTCGTTTTCTACAGGTGCACAGGAGCAAGAGGGTGTCTGCAGTGTAACATAGAGAGGGCACATTAGAAATACCTTGTAAAATTTCCAATGTGGTCATCAATGTGGATTATTCAATAAGAGGAAGATAAAGAGTTAGGGAATACAAAGAGGTCAAAAGCAAAACACAAATTAAATAGTGGCCAAAAAAAGAATCATTATCAAAAAAAAAAAAGATAACAATGGAAGTGGTCTGTTTCAGCATAAATCCAGCCCTCCACTGGGAAGATGTCATTAAATTTTTCGAAAATTAGGTTATCCAGTTCCCATCATCAACATACTGAGTCCTCCTATGTCACAGACTTCTGCAAAAACCCTACTTGCAAAACTTCAATCAGTCTCTTCCTAGACTGCCAAGAAGAAATATTCCCTGATGTTTACTATCTCCCATATATTCATCCCCTTCATGAATTGTTAAGGAAAGTGGGACTGATATAGTTAGAAGTAAACTGTAATATACTCCAACACAGTGAAGAAAGGCCATGCTATTCAGTCTAATATGGGTAATCAGTAGTTGAAGATTCCTTTCTCAAACACCATTTTTCTTGGAGTTTGACCACACCGATATTAACGAAGAAGGAATGGTATTGGAGAACATATTTTCAATAATGTTCCTTTATCTTTCTCTCAATTTACCCAGCCCTGGAAAAGTTCTCTGCCGGGAGTCCAGAGGTCCTTGAAGCCAGCTGGTCAAGTACATCCAGTTCATCACTATGACTGCCAGCCTCTAGTTGTAGTGCTTGAATGCCACTTGCATAATTTGTGTGTTTTCTGGTCACTGTCTTGCTGCCAAGCTTCATAACGATGATCATTTTTCTCTGTATTTAATTTTCACTATCTAGCTGCACTTTTACACTTCCCATTAATTCATTTTCTTTAGCTTTTCTCTCACTCTTATGCACTCATCTTGTATGTGTGACTAATTTTAATTACTGTGGCATTCCCAGCTGGGAAGCTAACGGGAGGCTTGATATTGCTTTGGATTGGTGCCCAAAAGGGCTGTGCTCTCATTGGCCACTTGTGTATTTTCAAATAAGACAACAGAACGTCAACAATATTGAGAAGCAAACCCATCTGAGGAATGCAATAAACTGGAGGGGGAGAGCGTCCCACGGTTTTCTCACACAGGGTACAAGCAGGATGCGAAACCTTCATCTGTGCTGTATGTGATGAAGGTAGCCCAGATGAAGTGGGCCAACTTTAGTGTGGTCCATGACCTGGGTCTGTTCAGCCATACCTTCAATGTCCATGGTATTGCACAGTCCAGTTTTTGGTTACTCAGCTCTTAGCTGCCCTGTACCATGGAATGCTGGATCCTTAAAGGAAGGCACTTCTCTGGCAATCGTCTATGTCTCCAACCAGCTGCAGGACTGCTGTTGCAAAAGAGATGAACTAGTTCACACAGCAGTGATGGCTTGTTGGCATGTGATTGACTTGGATGGGCATGTTGTCTAGACTGCCAGCCGGGGAAACAGGAAATAAATTAGGAGTTCACCTCAAAGGAAGAAGTCATCTGAGTAGCATCTTAACCTAAAAATATAATTTTTATTTATCTTAGCATATTTCTCAGGCATTCCAATAGATACTTCACAGAAAGAGCAGGAAATGGCTCTAAAGCACAATGTCCTCAGAGAAAACTGGGAAAGAAATTTGAACCTCATGTACATACAAGGAGCACTTGAATTCATGAGAACTAAAACACACACATTGAGAAAACCAGAATGTACAAGAGTGATTTCAGTACAAGTAAAATGGAGATGACTTCTGGGCATGTAAGTCTTAAAAGTTTGGAATAGCTGGGAAGCTGGCAGATAAGTTAGCATGTCATCAGTGTGTCATTAGTATGTCAGCAGCAACAATATGCTACCCTGTCATTGCCACTGCTAGTCTATTACAAAAAAGAAATAACTCATGGCCTTTGTGAGCCTAAATTAAATGTGATATATTTCTGAATGAAAATAAATTCTTTGAAACAATTCTCTGCCAATTAACCTACTGGCATCAGTGTTGGCTGATTACTTCTGTGACTGTCTCAGCTTCTCACGCAAGAGTGACAATTTTCCTATGAAAGGTTTCAGTGCGGTTGCTGGTGAAGTTACTCACCTGTGTTACTACAATCATTCACCTCTTTAAGGAAAAGCTTTTAATGGCCAGATCAGAAAACGAATTGTGGGTAGGGTTAAAAACTGAAAAGCAAAATGAAGCTCTAGGTCCTCTTTCTCTTTATCCTCTAGCCTGCTCAATAACCTGGGAGGTATCAAAATCATAAGCACCAATGTTTTCTCCAGGAGAATTTCCTGTATGTTTTCTCTTCAGCTTCTGACCACGGCCAGCTGCAGCTCGGTGCAGCGCAGCCAAGCTGACCACGGCCAGCTGCAGCTCGGTGCAGCGCAGCCTGACATCCCTTTCATGCCTGGTCCATGAATTATTCTCCATTCACCTTAAAATAAATCAGAGCGTGATTTATTAGACACTGTTAGATCAAATCTAATGAATTTGACTGAAAAAAATCCTGCTTGAAGTGGTCCTCCCAAAAGCTCAGTACTTTCTGTAGTTATTTGCCATGTGGGAAACATGCACTCAGTTTTGTCTGAGGGGATGTGAACCTTCATTTCCCAAGGCGCTCTCATAACCACTGGGTTGTCAGATATCTTTAGGTGAAATACTCATCAGAACAGTCTTCTCCATCTTAATGTCAGCTTCTAATGTCCTTGGGCACTTAGTGTCCTAACCACTAAGTCACACATACATGAAGTCACACTTTCTCTGGCTCCAAGAATATATAACTAGACTACGCAGACAGAATCAAAACGTTCTGCTGCCCTCTGTCATAGCTTGATTAATATGTGTTTTCGTAGGACATGACATGAATTTAAATTATGAATCCCTGGGTTAAAAAAAAATAGAAGGCTCATGTCACTATTGTTTCCTGTGGTATTTTGGAAGAGAGACTTACCTCAATTTCTAAGGGCTTATATATCTAGGAAAAGGTTCAGAAAAGTGCATTTTGAAGGGAAATGGCATCTTCCGTCAATATTGTTCAGTACGTGATGAATACACAGTCTGAAACACTGTCCCAATCCTTCAGCATTTCCCTAGGGGGATCTTAAACAGAGCTTTTGCAATTGGCCCATGATATCCTCCAAAACAAGGAGAGTGCTAAATCACATGGACAAAAATTGTCCATGATAGTTCCTACACTAATGCATCCACTGCTCGCACAAGAGTTCTAGCTCCATTAAAAATCACTCATGAGAAGACTGGATGGAGTGTGATAACACCATTGAAACAAAGTGCATTTAGTTCAGGTATCAAAAGCTGCCCTCTGAAGTATATATAAATTCCCTTTATAAATAGATGACAACTCTTCATTCTTAGCAAAAAAAAAAAAAAAAAAGACAAATTTCAGCAGAAAATGAATTGTATGATCCAGAAAGGATAAATCAAAGATATTAATTCAGGAGGCACCTTAAAATGACCACGATGTGGGGGAGCTTTATGTACAAAGAAACTGGTAGAATTTGTCCGTAAAAAACAAAATCGCAGTGTAATTTGTTGGCACTCAGTCCTCTACTGTTATGAAACAAGATGTTCAAGAAATTGAGCCAAGTTGTCATGGAACGAACTTGAGTTTAGGTGTGCCAGATTGTACAACCACAGAACTCCCTCTTCCCTTAGCTGCCTGGTCCTCAGAATAGAACTGTTCTTAGTTATAGAGCAAATTCTCAGATTCTCAAGTTTGATCATTTGCGTTGGAAATATTAAAATGGAAATGATAAATACTGATTTAAAACAATTAACAATTAATTTTTTTTTTTGCAAGGGAAACTAGGCATGACTTTTTTGGTTGATTCGAAAGGTATAAAGTGTGGTTAGTTCTTGAGAAGAAACAGTGACCTCAGAGTAAATGATGGTTGTCTTCAACACTTGCATTTAATACTGAAACTGTTACAGGATAGGTTAGTGCATTATTCTAGAGAATTGATGAGTACAATAAAAACTAATTTTGTCCCTGCAGGGAGGGTAAGAAAAAATGTGGGCACTGATATCTGTTCTAATCAATGTTTTTTATAGGTAGCTTAATTTCTTCATGACTGGAAAGGGGAAATGGGGCTTCAAGTGATGAGAAAGCATTGCAAGCAACCTAACCAACAAATACTTCGAGAACACTGCAGAAACCTGAAGAAGTTTTATCACTTTAATATCAACTGGATAAGTACAATTATTATTGATTGCTATCAATCAAGTGTTTCTGATAGTTGATTATCACAGAGCACTTGTTACTGAAATACAGATGAGAGAATGAATTTGAAAGTCTGTTTTTTTCTATTTTCATGCTGAATACCTAGACATTGAAGTCTGTGGGAGCTCATAGTTACAGTGATATTTTTGCTTTATTTCTCATCCTGCTCATTTTAGAGTCAAAATGCTGTATTTCATGCCTATTGGTTAAGCATTTTTAAGAGGGCCCTGATCCGTGAGATTTAAATGGATTTCTTTTGTTGCTCACATTCTCATTTTTTCTTGCTTTTTACAATAGCATCTTAGGCTTTCAGCCCAGGAAGCTGAAGTTGCACATGTGGGATGATCCCATCTAAAATTTCTCAGTCAGGGGGCTAAGGGCCTCTGTTGGTTTTGGTCTGGATGTGCTGTTCCCACTGAAAAAGCAAAACAATTGCACACATCGACCTTGAGCACTCTTTTGCACCAGAGAATTAAATGGTTCCATTTCAATGTTACTGGATTTTCAGAGTGTATAAGTCCTATCGAAAAGTCTGCTAGAACAGAAGGAAAACAGAAAGCGTTGAAGTAATGCTATAAAACACAACAGGGAGTTTCAAAAAGATGATACTATTCTACGATAGTTATACATTAATTTCTGAAGTGCTTGTTTTCTTTCAGTCAAGTTAAATTCTGTAAGTCACATTAAATTCTGTGTATTTTGTATACTCGTATCTCCTTATGTTTGTGGGCCTCATTTTTTCCATTGCAAATACCTATTTTACATAGCCTGAACTCTCTCAGATGCAGAAGTGTCACTCCTATTGTGTATTGGTATAACCGAAAGAACATTAGGATTTGTTGTGTAAATGTGAGAACATGCCATCTGTTTGGCAATGGGAAGCTGAAAACTGAGGGAAAACATTAGAGGTGTTAGAATACCTACCAGCTGGAAACTGAGGGAAAACATAAGAAGAAATAAAATATCTGCCAGTTGGAAAACAGAAAGATACAGCTGGTTGCAAAATGCCTGCTTTAAGGGTGCAAATTCAGACGGCAAGCTGCAGAAAGACATGCTGGGAAAAAGTTTCTAAAGACAGACTTCAACTAGAAAATTAGTAGATGTGAAGAAATTGCTGGGGAAGGTGATCTTGAAAAAGTGTCTTTTATTGCGGTGTAGATACCACTGTTCTAACACATTAAATGTCTGTGATGTTTATATTCCCAGACAAAAGCCAATAGAAAATGATATTAAGGGAAGGAACAAAATAGCTTCAGTAGGAAAAATTACAGGGGCATTGTCAACTCCGCAGCGATCTCTGTGTGGTTCGGTAATTAATAACTTCAGAAGCAGAGATAAACACTCTACTGTTCCTGTTTATTTGATGGTCTTGATTAATTAAAGTACAAGTTTCCTTTAAAAACTTGAGACTGCCTTTAATTATATTACTAAGTGTGGCACTTTGTTCTTCAGTAGCATTACACAGTGCATGCAGCCAGTTTTGCTGATTGAAGAGGTTTAAAAAATAAGGCAGGCTGTGTGGACATTTAGTAGCTGACTACAGCAAAATTGGTTAATGACTAGTATCATCTAAATGAGGCAGCAAGCTGAAAGACTCATAATCTCTCCCCATGCACAAATTTTAATTAAATAATTATAATGTCCTTGTTGTAATTATTTATCAGTAACTATGCTCCTGAGTATTGTCTCTTTTGCTTTCATCTGTTCTGTCAGCTCAGCTCTACAATGAGAAAATCAGTTTCAAAGATCTGGTATGATTAATTCTTATTACCGAGGGCCCTATTCTGCTGCCATTATTCAAACTGATTAGTACTTTACTGCACAATTAGTCACATTGAATTCAGCGGTTCTACTTGTGCATTAAGGTGCTGCTCAAAGGGGTGGCAGAACTGGACCTCAACCAACAGCAGATTTGGGACTGATGGCATAAAAGAATGGCAAAGACACCAATTCACATTTACATCTTCTTGGTGAGAAGGCAATCAAGAGAAGAGCTAGCCCCATCTAGGCTTTGCGTGCCTCTGAGGCTAGTTCAAACGCTCGGTGTCGGTCCTTGCAACAGGGGACATGAAAAGACAACTCAGCCACCACAGTCTTTAACTCCCTGCTGAAGTGTTCATCCCATACACTTTCTTTCTATCAGCGGAGCCAGGCTCACTCTTCTATTTAAAATTATCGGTCTTTGCTTTAACCAACAGCCTGGTTGATGAAGCACTGGTTGAGGCAGTGGAAGACCTTAATTCAATACTCTCCACACCCTTAGGGGGAGCATAAAGCATTTTCCCATGTTAGAGAAGACTGTTCTGAATTATAATAGTTCTCAAAGTGGGCTACTGTGCTATATATCAGCAGTGGAAACTGCAGTCATACAGGTATGAGCTCAGGTCAAGTCCCTTTGCAAGTCTCTGTGACTTCAGTCTAGCCTCTAGTTTCTTGGCATCTCAGTAGCTATTAATAAGGTTGCAGTTTTTAAATAGAGCTTAAATAATTTCATTAAGCTGTTTTCTTTTAACAGGTAAACTGCCTTCACATGTAAAAGTGCATGAATACTCAAATCCCAAACACAGAGATGTCTCCCAATGTGACGCAACAGAGACCAAATAATCTGAATAAGATTAAAATGAAAATAATTGGTCTTGAGTATCTCAAAAATTTATTCTTAAAACTGCCAACAACCTTGAAACACAGTTAAAATACCTATATAAGAAAGTTATGCGTATTGTATAAAGAAAAAAACCCACATGAGCTGCAATGTGGTATCATAATGGTTGGACTCGATGATCTGAAAGGTCCCTTCTAACCTAGAAAATTCTATAATTCTATGATTCTATAACCAACAGTGTTCCTGCCAGCTCTCAACCAGATGGTTTGGCTATCGTCAATACATCCCTGCTAAAGGCAGCTAGACGGCATCAGTAACTGCACTGCCTCAGCTAAGATGATTTGCTTATGCTTCCATGGCATTTTGTTGCTAGCCTGCATAGCCAAAAATGAGCAATGAAAGAGGCAGAATCAAAGAAAACCTAGGGACTACTTCAACAAGCAACGATTTTTTCCAGTGAAATACACTGCTTTGTTAATGTATGTGTCATACTTGTAGAAATCTGCTCTTAATGTTGAGGGTGAAATTTCTAGGTTGGGGAAGGGGAACAGTATGAAGACTGCCTCTTTGCTTCCATACCCAGCTGAGTTGGGACACAGCATTGGTACAGAAGTACCTGCTCCCAGAAAAAATCCCAATCAGCATATAGAGTCATACTTTTCCTTATCTGCCAGTAAATATTTAGATGGCTAGTATAAAGCAGTAGCACACCTAAAAGCCAGACAGAGAGAGCAATAGGTATTACAAACAACAGGTTACTAAACATTAAGGAATAGAGCTATAATGTGATTAATATGAGGTCAAGGTCAAAGACAGATATACAGAGAATGGCACAATAATATGTAAGACTAACAGCTGGGACAGATCGAAGTCAGAATGTGATGGAGTTTTCTCTGCAGTAGAGGTGCTGCATTTTCTTCAAGGCTGAGTTTTTTTCTTAAAAGCAAATTTCTAAATATAAATATCCAGTTTAGTTTCTGGATATTTAAATCTTTAGGATAAATCAGAAGCATGCCAACCTGGATTCCTGGGAAAAGTAAATTTGAATAATAAAAATACACAGAGAAAAAATGGATGAAAAATTTAAAGAGAAAAATTAGAATATAGTTTAATGCAACTATTTTTGAATAACAAAAGCCCTTGCAGAACATGTAGGGATGAAATTTTCTTGAATGAGTACAGTAGGTATTAGTATCAACATTTCTTCTTCTATTAAGTGTATGTTAGGTGTCTGTGTTTAGAGACATGACAGGCAGTTACTTCTGGAAATATGAGTAAAGGTGAATGTCTCAGCATTCTATTTTCTAAAATGGAAAGTACTGGAATACCTGAAACTATATAATTATACCGCCCAGGTAAGAGGTATTATAAACTATTATGAAACCTTATTCAATGGTGTGCAATTGTCACAAAGTAGGAATGGCTTGGGAAAGTGGATTTCTCAGAAATGCTGGGCAAGATACAATTTCATGCAGAAAATAAAAAAAAGACATCCTTATTCAGGGTACCCTGTAATAGTTATGTGTAGATGAAAGATGTTTTTTGCTCCCCTTATGCAACCTCTATTAACAGTGCAGAATTTCTTTCTAAAAACCTATCAGACATGAAGACGTGACTGGGTCTGTACAGGTACCACTCAGACCATCTCTTTTCTTAAAGGATTTGAAAGTTACCGGGGAATATACAATGACCAAATGCAGTAAAATTTTTTACCTTCATTCATAATACAAAAATTCAAGACAAAAGTGTTGATTCCTAAGCTGTAAGAAAATATAATCGAGAAAGGGAAGGCAGGAAGGTTAACCAAATAGAGGCACCCCTTGTGCACTTAGACAAAGCCAGCTTTTACAGAGTACTCTGCAGGTGGTACCTGGCTCCAGCTGGGATTCAGCACGTGTTTCCTAACGTTGATGCATCTTGCTGGATGGTGTGGACAGAAAGGATCCCTTTCCTCCAAGTGGTGGTCGTGTTTGTGGTTGCCAAAATTCTTGCTAGTGGTGACCTGAATAACAGACGTCATGGTGGGTAACGTCCCTTAGCATCTGCTGGGCTGGCTGCTTAACACTCCTCTTAAGAAAGTTATGCAAAAGGAAAACCTGATATCAAATTTGTTATAAGCAGTTAGACTTCTCACGAGGAAAAATCATTTTCGTATAGATTGAATTATAATTTTCAATGAAAAGTTTTTTAAAAAGACTAATAGTCAAAACGCATTAAAACCACCAGTAAGGAATTCTTCAACTGTATCAGGAAGAACACACTAAATAAGTGTCTAGGTCAACTGGACCACTAAAGTTGTAATTAAAAAGGATGAAGAGATTGTGAAGAAATTACATGAATTCTTTGTAATCAGTCTTCACTAATGAGGATGAGGCAGACATTTCCAACTCAAGGTTAATTTTTACAGATGAGGCATTGTCAGAGAGAGTGGCCTCTGAAGATGAGGCATTAGAGCAACTAGATAAAGTTAATGGTAGAAAATCCCTGGGGCT
The DNA here is from genome assembly GCA_013398915.1 of Dromas ardeola. Taxonomy (NCBI): domain Eukaryota; kingdom Metazoa; phylum Chordata; class Aves; order Charadriiformes; family Dromadidae; genus Dromas; species Dromas ardeola. The sequence continues at coordinate 120,127 of VYZM01009751.1, forward strand.
GGATAGTATTCATTTGAGAGTTTTAAAAGGGAAAAACAAAAAGTAGCTGAACTACTAACTGAAATATGTAATATACCTCTAATAGCAGAAGCCATTCCTGAGGATTGATTTTTATAAAAAAAAAGAAAGAACGAAAGAAAGAAAGAAAGAACAAAAGATGACCTTGGGAATTACAGAAAAGAGAACAGTGCTTTAGTGCCACTCAAATTGTCCAAAACCATTTCCATAAGCAGCCATTAAAGGACCTTTTTAAAACTACCTAGGTATTATTGCTATAAATATATGATACATTTTTAAATTGATCTTCACAGCTTCTCTGGGTGTAATTTTTACTTTTTCAGCACCACAGAAATCCAGGAAGGAAGCCACAGAGTTTTAGCTAAGAATCCAAGTAGGTATAATTCACCTTGACTTCCAAAAAGCTTCTGGCTAAAGAAGTATTCTTTATGTTAAGTTAGTATTCTGCCAAATTCTTATGTTAAGTTAGTGTTAAGTTGTGTTATTCTTATGTTAAGTTAGTATTCTGCCAAATACTAATGACAACAGACTGAAAACAAAAAATTCTGTCATGTATCAAAAACTGGTTGGTGGATGGGGTATGGTTTGTAAGTACTCATCAGACAGCCTGTCTGAGCGACTCAAGATTTAATATACTGTAAATTCACAAATGGTCTGCAGGACGGATGGTCGATTTTTCCAGGCAAAATCTTATCTTGCAAGAGGCCAAGAGAACTGCATCACTTAAAAAAAAAAAAACAACACAGCAAAACACATCAGCAATACCTGCAGCAATCTTTGGGAGAGGCCAGCACTTCCCAGGTGGACCCTTGAGCTGTGGGGCACGTGCGCGTCTGGAGAACAGGCGGGGAACGTTCGTTCCTCAGCAGGTCCAGTGGTCCGTGCTGCACGGGAGGGCAGCACAGCTGCCGCAGAGCTGCGCGCTCAGCTTTTAAAAAGAAACTGCCACCTGAAGGAACGAAAAACCACTGAAGGAGGGCATAAGCTACCTTTTGGTGTGTAGAAATAGGTTTGTCCCAAAAAAGAAGGCAAAAATACCAGGGGATGTCTTCAAGCCAAACATCCAGGATTTTCTTATGTTTTACCTCACTACTACAGTTAGCTAACGGATTTTTGACTCTGGCCTTTCTTTCATGAAAGAAATAGCTATTTGGGGAGGATATTTACCTTACGAATGATATTAAATTGTTGGAGAACGTTGCAGAAAGAGAGGTTGTGAAAATCATGATGAATAATGGAAACAGGCTTATTCAGTGGCACATTAAATCATTAGGGATAATATGCAAAGCTATACACAATGAATTACTAGATGGAAAATATTTCACAAATAATTTTACATCCCAAGCTCTCTCATAACCTATGATCACCTGTGAAAGAAGTAGATTGATGCTGAAAAGTGGTTTGCAGCTAAATCCAGCACTTTGTGTGAATTTTTTCATTAGCAGAACTATAAGTTTTGGCAGGTGCTAACTTGCTTACTGTAATCCCAGTTAAGGTCTGAAATAGTGTTTAGCAAAACAGTAACTATAGTTCCCACTGATTATCGACAACAGTGGGGGTAGAGCAATATAGCTTTTAACATCATAACAACCTCAAAGCTGGCTTAAAGTGAACCTTTATAGCATTTGCTAACCTTTAAAAAGAAGAATTGTGGCTTTGTTACATTTATGGACTATTCTTTTTGTTGCTGAGCTGACAAAGTATAGATAACTATGCTTTAAAGTTTTGTCATACTTATACAACTAATGAGACGTTGCTGCTTTCCAAGAGGGGAGACAATAGTAAATTAAATCAGTTCTTAACGTAACCACATCATATGCTGCTTTTGGCAGTTTAGCTGTGTTTGTTAAAGGTATGATTTCTTCATAATTGTAACCAAATAGGCCAATGAAACTTTCTAGGGCATTGTAGACCAGGCCAGAGTGACTTTTCATTTACATGTTAATGGAGTCTGCTCCAAGTAAAGTTAATTGAAGAACATGCATAAAGATTTGTTTGCTCTGTGGACAGATGCAGTGGAAAAATCTGTTTAAAGCTGTACACTAGGGTATGAATATTGATGTGAATGGGAAAGTAAATTATCATGGGAAAGTCATTTTTATCACATACTCAATATAGTTTGAATTCCATGGAGGGAAAAAACATATATGCAGTTTCATACATTCCTTAATTTCAAATAAGAGACAGCAGTGATTAAGAAACTAATATACTCTTTGTTTCCCTTTTGTGCTTCCTGCAGTGTTTCTGTATTTCTAGTTCTAAATTGCTGATTCTCAACTGTCAAGGTGGACAACGTCAGGGGGGTGTGCAATATATCCATGAGGCCTCTAAGAATATGTCAGCTGGCCTATGTCCTTCCTTCCCCCTTGCATTTTCTCCATGTCTTCTTTTGAAGCCACGTGAAAGCAGAACATTTCCTTTGAGGGATCACCAGTAAGCAAGGCTGGGAACAGATTTGAGGGAGCTTGAGGTGAAAGCGTGTTTTCCTGACAGCTCCCCAGCCACAGCCGTAGCTCACCAAGAAATAGATATGCCTTGATCAGCATACACCTGCAAAGGGAGATGAGGGACTGCAGGCCGGGGCTACAAGAATTTGAAGCAGATGGGAAAAGTGTGGGTATTCACCCATTCGTGAGCATGGAGCTAGGAGAAAGAGATGCCCAAATTATTTAATTGAAGAAAAAGAGTACAGAATAACAAAACCCAAAAAACTTGTGGAAAGTGTTTAGGCTGCTATATTTTGGGATGACTCCTTTCAAATACCCTACTGATGACTCTGGACGACTCAATTCACTTATCTAAAGATCTAGTGCCATCTCAGAGATCCTTTGACTCCAGCTGTCACTGCAGGAGGGCACAGATGTCTTTCATATATCCTATGTTATATCTGGCACCCCCATGTAGCTATCTGAGATACTCTGGAACCTCTAAAATGGCACTAGACACCTATGTTTAAGCAAGAAGCTGAGCTTTCGGGATGGGGTTCAGTTTGAGATTAAGACACCTGGATGTAGACATCTACGTATAGCTGTTGACTCGTGACCCGAGTAACTGAATCCTAGTAACAGACCATGGGATTCAAAACAGTTGCCAAAAGTCAGTGCAATTTGAGATACCCTTGGGGTTATCTGAGACATCCACATGGGGATTGCAGATGTGACACAGTCCTGAGACCTTTAAGAGTGGAAGCTGAAGGCCAGGTGGGACTCCTTATGCATTGGAAATGCCAACTTCCAACTTTGTTTAGTCAACTGAATAGTGACTGCTATTCAGTATTCAGTCAATGCTGAAACAATGCAGTTTTCCTAAAACATCATTTCAGCATTTTCATAGAAACTAGCAAATGACATTTTATATCATTTTGATGTTTGATGTTCTCTCACTTCTTATAAATATAGTGTTGCTACTCACAGTATAGCCAAAGATATGTTCAGAAAGAAACACAGACATATTTGGCATGGTTAGAGAAATTGAGGCAGAATTGCAATGCCATAGGTGCTTGGGGCAAATTTCAGGCTCACTGATCCCATGAACCCCCAGACAACCAGAAAGCGATCAAAACATGATTGTGTTCTTGTTCTTTAACTATACTGTCTGCAAGGGCAACAAGAAAGAGTGCAACCTAGAAGTGCCAAGGCAAACAACACGTCACCTGAGAATCACCATGGGCAGAAGAGAGGCAAAGGGAAAAGTTTTGTGTCAGTACTGAGCCACTAGAGTAGCAGGCTATGTCCCCAGGCTACGTCCCCTTCCTCTGTGGTCCCAGACATATGCTTCTGCTACTTCCTGACACAGTCTCTGGGACTTACCTGATCACATGGAAACCACGTTTAGGGAGCTAAATCAACAGAAAACTAACAGTTGCAAAGAGATGAATAATGATAACTAAGTAACCAAACATTTTTCTGTCAGTTTAGTGAGCTGAATCAGTTCACTCTGGAGGTGGACAAGTGCCAAAGCCAGTACAAAGGGAGAAGTCTAGGAGAATGGTAAAAAGGAGACTCTTTTTTGTGGCAGCTTACTTTTAGATTGAGTAAAGTGTGCTATATAGCCCTGTTCTCAGGTGGATGGATCTGTTGGTTTTAAAACAATTCTGGACCACTGCAATGTTGACAATATGCTTAAAATAGAGTTAGGGTTATCTTTTCCAGTGGAAACATTGCGTAATACAAAAATAATTAATGGCATTTGTTTTCCTCTTACAGATTTCTAATGCATGGTGCTTTAGGAAAGCTGCCGAAAATCCTGAGTCATAGGAGTGCCAGAGTGATACAGAGAGGAGATGGGGAGTCTCAGAGCATGCCAAGCCCAAAGCCCACGCTCTGCAGTGCGCCTTTTGCAATGGAACTCCCTTGTCTAGCAAGAGCTGCCTTAGGAGTATGTGGAGTGTGACCGTCGCAAGCTTGCTTTTATTCTGAACAGCTGAAAAGGCAACAGAAGACTCTGTACACAAGTAAGCAGATAAGTCTTCACATGCGTAACGAAGCTGTGTGCATGTGGGGAGCGATTTATCACGCTGCTTCTTCACACTAATGTGTAGTTGAGCTTCACGTGTTTGTTATACTTTGCCTTTGCACTGCTGGCGAGTTTCTACCTTATAAATTGCTATGGATTCTCTTTCGAATGTTTATTTCGTTAGCACACAGATCTAATAAGACTGAGTCAACAGGCTCAGAGCTGCTAATCTAGCCCTGTCAGATATGACATTCTACAAACAAGGTGTCTAGTTTCTTTGGACAGGAGCTGGATTTGTTGGATATCAACAGTTCAGTTGCTTTATACAATCTCCTAACAGCTGAAAGAAATTGGAAACAGTAAGTAACCTTTTATTTAGGACAGACAAAGATTAAAGTGGCAGAAAGAAAGAAAGAAACAACAGGATTCAAGCTCATATTATATTTAAGATTTTGAACAGTAACAGTCTGATGTAAATTTACTCCTGTAATCCAAGTATATTGACTCTTTTTTTGCTGTCCCACAAATACTATGGCTGCATTGGGATCTTTTGGGTATCCCTACTAACTCAGCTAACTTATGCACATTGAATAACTGTGAAGAGAAACTACAGAAAACTCAGCTCCCAAACTTAGGTGCTCTGCATCACACCTTGGTTAGATACCTCAGATACAGTCTTAAGCAAATGGTGTAAAACCCTCTTTTATACCTAAGTCAGTCAGTGGAGCATTTGAAAACACACATACTAACAGACCATCAGAAAGTAAAACAGAGAACTAGGGGTCATTGTAAACCCTGCCGTCTCCAGCATTTGCATCTAAACAACGGGCGCTCTGGTGACATAGAGTTAGAAGAAATATCCTTCTTTCACTGGGCTATATAAAATTGATAGAAAGAAATTAGCAGTAAAGAGTTTCCAGATCAGGGTTTGGTCTCCTGGGGGTAACAAAGTAGACTCTGCAAGATACACAACAGCATTTCAGCAATTGGGTACCATGCTTTGCTAGGTTACTTGAGACATTACAAGTAATGTATTGTTTAGTTGTACCCATGTACACCATTAAAGCTATTCCAGTGTGGCACAGAGTGAGCAAGTTGAGGTCATAATATGCCAGCTGGAGAATATTAGGGAAAAATGTTCCTTCAATTTCTGCTTAATGTTCTGATGAAAATAAAGAAGCCACTCACTTTTACTGCAGGTAGGTTTACTTACACTCCTTTATAACTACCCTTCTCTGACTTACGCTGGCTGCTGTAGTATCTCTTGCCATTTCCCATTCTTGAATTTCTCACAGACTTTTCAGGAAGGAGTTCTTTATTTCCATCATGTTTCTTTTGCAGGAAAAAAAAAGAAGATGTAATTAACTGCAGCATTATGTTACTGTAGTTATTTTGGGGTTTTATTTTTATAATGAAACTATGTTAGAAGGGAAAATTATATAAACACATAAGCCACATTTGGCAATGGTCTACATAAAAGTTTTATGGAGACAAAACCCTATAGGGTTCTTTTAGAGATAATTATTCCAATATGCAAATTAAAACTGTGCATTATTCATTTTTTTGTCAAATAATTTTCATTTGCTTTTCTGCTCTTATAATAAAAATCTGCCAACAGGGTTTCCTCTTAACTCATCTAAGGAAGCCTGTGAAGAGCACTCCATATTTAACTCTCTTTTAGATCACTGTGGCTTGAGAATACTTTTAATCTCTTTTCCATTTATAACTGTACTGCTTGACCTTTTTGCAGCAAGGTGTCTTGTATATAAAATGTCAAAGAGAGGATTATAGACATGGGACAAAGATATAGTTTAATTAAAAAAAGTCCTGTGAGACTGAAAAAGGTTACTGGCCCAGATCACAAATATTTAATGCCAGATTACTATTTATGATGTTAAAATAACAAAAAAGGGTTTATGGGTAACTTGTAATTGACCAACCTTTACAGGTGCATATGATAATATTAAGCTTCAAGTAATAACTTTCATATTAGCTTGGAAATTAGTTTTAAAAATTTAAGACATATCTCCTTAATGTTTTCTGTGTGTTACAGAACTATCTTTACAAAATGAAATAGATTAATGGTTTCAAGTCTGTTTCTAATTCAAAATGGTGCTGTAGGAGAGCATAGAACACTGGTGCAGTTTTTGCAGTTTATTTGTGTGTTCCCTAGTTTCTGTCTCTGACATTTAGGCATGCATAGGAGCATGGTTTTAATATTGAATGAATGCTTGAGAAAGACCAGTCTAGATTTGTTGCTGGTTTTTCCCCCAGAAACAATTAATACATTCCAAAGCTGAATGGTCTTACCAGCCTTCTCCACTTACGTTCATATTGTGGGACAATGTGATGGGACAGTCATTTTTTCAGTTCAGAGACAAAGAGAAGGCGATGCACAAGTCTTCCCTGAAAGAACCCAATCTACCAGTTAATTTGTGAATCAAAATGAGTTTGTGATGGCACTGACTGGATTTTAACTCGAGACTGGATGTTAACAAAACAATGATTCCACAGTGGAGAAACAAGGAGATTTGAAGCCCAATTTTAAGAGAAGTAGAGCACCCACAGATCCCTCTGATTTTCACAGGCAAACTCATGGAGGCATCATAGAAAAACTGGCAGACCATTTATTCAGCTATTTCAGTTAAGATGTAGTAAATGCATTATGTAGTGCTAGTTTGTACCTGTGATAGTTTGATTTTTGTTAATATAACACCAATTTTGTGACTTTTGGTTAAAGACATTATGTAAAAGTTTGTAAAGAAACAAAGAGAGATAAAGTATAATATAGAATTTTAGCGAGTCTAAATATTTTTAGAGGAAAGTGAGGAAAAGGATAAGATAAAAAAAAACCCTTCTCCTGCATAGCAATGGGAATCAGACTCTGCTATAAATATCCACAGCTGAGTTTGAATATGGGTAGAGATCTTTAGAATATTATTAGAGAAAAATGCCAACAGAATTCCCATGAGAAGCCCCATGTCACTATGGGGCACTCTGGAATTCCCAGGTACTGAATTGAGAAAAAATCCTGCTAACAGAGGCAGCGCTTAATTATGTCCTACTATGCCAATCAGTACATTTCAATACAGATAATAGTGTAGAAAGTGTGGGTAAAGACTGGCAACAAGGATGAGGGTTTGTAGAGTAGATTGCCCAAAACATGATGAAAATACTTACTCAAATAGTGAACGCTCTTTTGGTGAAGGGATCCAATAATTTCTAACTTGTAGTTCTGAAGAACTGATAAATGAAACAGCAGGTATTCTAAATAAACCTACATGGTTACTGCCCGGTTGGAGAGCAGCATGTACAGTATTTAAAAAAAAAATTAAAAATTGAATCGAATACCTGAAGAAATTGTAGACTGAACTTAAAGTTACACAAGACTACTAGAATAAATGGAGAGATGTTAATAATTAAAGACATGTGAGTAAACAGAAAATGTAATGTGATGCAATATGGATTTCCCAGGATCATCACCGTAGAAAAGCCTGGTATCTTACTTTGATCAGATAATAGATTTTGTAAACAAAGGAAACGTGATGGATCTCACCTAAGAGGAGGTCATAAATTAAGCACTGTGTCATGTGGAAGTTGTTAGATAAGATATAGAAGGTGGGTATTAGCCCCAAAACAGTAAAGCGAACAGGGAAATGGCTGGGATGTTCTTGAGTCATCGTTAATACAGAGTCGTGAAAGGTGGGTTTGGAAAATGCTGCATTTGAGTTCCTCCAGGTTACACCCACAAGTTGTGATTAATCTTCAATACAGAAAACCCAACTGATATAAATAAAAAAATGAAATGATCCAATGTTTTCAAAGTAAATAATAGAAGATATGAAGTCATTCACTTGAGGGTCAGTGACAGAAGTCCTTCCTTCATTCCACATGGGACAGGCTGCAGGCTGCACTTCTGATTTTCAGGGCTCCCAGGCTCCTGGGTATCCTGGAGTGGACACCTTCAGCATCTACCAGTGTTATAAGCGTCCATGTAAAATAGCCGTTAATTAGCACACAGACCTCAGCTGAGTTCCCAGACACTGTATTACCAAGTTGCTGTCGTTTCCTATGGGTCAATGAATATTGATTAAAAAAGCATTTGCTGCCGGGCAGTTTACACAGCTTCTACCCTGCTTGTTGGCAGTGGGTTATTCCATTTTTACTGGCTTACCTCTCCCATTTGCCATATGAAAACCTGGAGCCTGATAGATCACTACAATGCAGGACACATACAGGCTGGGCATTGCAACACATGGTGTTGTGGCCCCTTTGTCCTTTTGAGGATCTATCCCCCAACACCTGTACATCAGATAAAGAAATGGACAAATCAGAGGTTTATTTTATTGCTACACGTATCCAGATTTTCAGTCAGTGTAGGCTGTTAGTATTCAGTGAAATGTTTGTCAGGTTAGGCATGGACCTGAAAACAAATGCCATGTTGTTTTTACATTCAGAAGTGTTTGGTGTTTTTGCAGTTTTTAGTAAGTATTTTGTTTCAGTAGAACTCACTGGTATAACTATTTACTTTTCTGGATCATAGAGCTATATTAAAACATGTACAAATCTTCATTTTTAACAAGCTTACTAAGTCATATATCTTGGCCCTTCCCTCATCCCTCTGTACTCTTTCTTTATCTTCTGAAAGAAAATGAAGTTTTCAAATGTGTTGTGAATAATAAATACATGTAGCATCACTGGCTACAGTGATCTTGTGGGTTGTGTCAAATCCAGCCTATGCCACCAGATTTACACTTCAGATTTGTCACCTGTGGCATCATCACGATGTTGCCATTTCCCATCCTATGAGACATATGGGCTGATCCTGTAAACCTGGCAGGGACAGACCTCACGTCGACTTCACTGTTTTCAGGCTCCAGCCTTTACTTTGTCCACTGATCTGAAAGGGAATAACAGAAAAGGCCATTGTGATCTGACATCATTATCCTTAGGCACAGCGTATATTCAGATTTTGGCAACTTCAGTTCAACACCGATAGGACACACAGCAAGGGTTTTCCACAGCGTATCTATCAGCAAAAAAATATACCCAAATACATATATTTTTTTCTGGAATGGGATTTCTCGGACACAGGGCCATGACTCCTGTCTAGGTGTGCAGAGAATGACAATGATCTTCTCCTTCTGAACTCTCCTTTTCAGTTCTTGCTGTGCTGGGTATGACTTTGAAAACATGGCTCTATAGATCACCTATGAACAGAATTTGGTGCAGTGATGCTTGTTTGAATCATCAGAGGGCCTGAAAAACTGGTTTTATGAGTTGTATGTTGTTCATTCACTTCAAGAGGTACCTTGAGCACTGTCCTCACGTAGCAGTGACACGTGGTCAGGGTATATATACCCGGGGTATGGTTTCACATTACAGCTAAACTAAACTAAGGGCTTGCTTCCAGTAAAGGCAGGAGGTGTCATTCTGTCTCCTGCCTACTCTTTTCCTTCCTCCCCTTGCTTCTGCTCCCAGCTGCTTGATCTTTTCCTCCTTCGCGTCACTCTGATACTCATCTAATCACACGGTAAGCTGGGTCACTCTACTAACCTGGCAAAAAATGCTTCTTTTTTTTTTTTTCCTGGTTTTTTTTTCCTGCAGTTTTAATGAATTAAATTAGCCTGTAATGCCATCCACTGAGTTTTCGCTCCAGCTGGTGGGAGCCCACAGCTGGGCTTCAGTCCACGGTGTGTGTGTGGGGAGAGCAGGGGTGCAGTAGAGAACAGTGGGACCGGCACCGAGGCAGCGAGAAGCCAGTACCTCTGTCACCACCACCACCCCCTAGTATGTAGCTGAAGGCAGAAATTTTGCAGGGTTTGGCGTCGCGCTCAGCTGGGCTTTTGTTCTCCTCTCCCCTTGAGTTCCCCTTGAACTTGCTTGCTGATCCCTCCAGCTCTTCATTTCAAGAGAGGGTTGATTGCGTGACAACTGGATATGCAGCATGTACATTTGAAAAGATGCACGAGGGAGGGTCATAAACACCCTGCCCTTCGTATTTTTCTGATGTAGTTGTAACTGTATCCCAGACCTTGGAAGCCCTAGCATGCAACACACTTAGAGACACAGATGCCTCTAACTCCAGAGCAAGAAAACAGTCGGTGCAGCGCAAATTTTTTATTTGCGAATTTAAAAACTGAAAACATTTTCAGGCAGGTTCACATTTCCTGAGCAAAACTCATTTAAATTCTCAGGGCTGATCTTAAACTACAAGCAGACTCACTCAATTTGTTATGTGCCCAGTAGCTATTGACAAAGATATTACTCACTGTTCTTGTCTTTCTTTTTTCCAGAGAAATCTTCCTTATCTTCCTGTGTCTTTCACAAGTACTATTTTCCATAATCCATCAGATTTCATATTATCAGATTGTTTGAAGATGTATGTTCAGATTTCTTTGCTTGCTTAGCAGTATGTAAACACTGGAGACCTCAGTTAGATTTATATGACAAAGGAAGTGACAGGATCTCTTTGACAAAGCTAAGCAAGAAGTCTAAAGTATTAGATTTCTGGAGGATGTAGGTTGAAATTAGTGGTTAGGACCTGTCCTCCACCAGTGGCACGGCAGATACACAGGGTGATTTACTTCTATAGACAGTGTGTAAACCCAGGGGGGATCCTGAAGGGCCTGAGATAACCACTCTGCTCAAAAGCTAAAATTGAAGTCTACCAAGAATTTTGTCCCGGGTCTGAGAGCTGCCCCAATTGTTCTGCAGGATTATGTCACCTCATAGATGATGTGACTCAAAATGGTGACTCACTAGGTCTTTCTCCTTAGCCCTGAGCAGAATTCTAGCTAATTATACGTACATACATAATGTATATATATATATATAAAATAAATACAGAGAGGATTGTGGAGTTATTCGCAAGTTTAACTGTCCACTTCGAATTTGTAGGTATTTAAATAAATTATTTGAGAGTAGATACAGTTATGGTCTTCTTGCTGAAGATGAGAATACAAATTGCCATGAGTTATCAGATCTACAGTTCTGGCAGTGGTATATCTTCTCTTACTTAGGTGGGAATTTTATCTCTAGGCACTTTATTATCAACCATGTGAGAAAAACTGCATTGCCTGCACATCACTAGACTCAGTACTCTTGGGTACTATAGCTTTACTGACAGCACTATTGCAGATAAGCAGTAAAACATCCAGAGTGCAGTATTACAGCATACTGCTATTGCCTTAAATACTGTTATTGCCATACAGCTGCTACTGCTCCTTCAGATTAAGCCATCTGACTGTTTGCCTGGCATCCTCTGATGCTGTGGCAGAAGTTTTCTAATACTATAAGCAGTTGCTTGCTAAACAGTCTGAAAACATACCTTGAAATGCTTCTGGACTGTTTGCAAGTTATGTTTTGAAACCCATATGATCAGCTGCTCTTCAGGGTCACTGAACATTCTTTTATGATGTAGCAATATGTTTTATAATCTAAGGAAATATATTTTTAAATGTGAACAACTTACAGCACCACAAAACCAATTTATCATAACAATACTTACTCTCAGAAGGTTTAATTTTCTTTGAAATGAGCTTGAAAAACACCATTAGGAATCCCAGATCCTAGGTTGTGAAATTGCAGGAGCCATGGAAAATGTAGGAAAGGGTGAAAGAATGACTCTCCTTTTCTGGTATGCTCTGAGCCCACCAGATTGGTCTGCCTGTACAAAGGAGCTTAGAAAGGGTCAGATTTGGCCAGCTGGGAATCCCTGCTATACTGTCCATATGTTTTAACAGGTGGAAGGGTTGCTCAGTTCTTCACTCGTCTGCTTGGAAGTGGGCAATATTTGGAGGAGCCCAGGGGGTTCCCACTGGGCTGGACCAGTTCCAGCACTCTGAAGCTGCAACAGATAGGGTATGACTGAGGCATTCACAAAGTCAATCTTTAACTCCTTTGCAGTGGAAAGAAATAGTTGCCTTCAGGGGGCATGGAGAGCAGTTAAACTAGGCTCCTGCTCTCAATCTTTTTCCAGTACCTCTGCTGGGAACCCAGGGAGATGGCTTAATTGGTCCTCTCTGCTACACCGGTATAAATAATAATAAAATTCATGCTCATTTGCTGTATAGTTTGAGATGAACTTTCTACCAAAATGCATAAATATCGTATTCACCATTGTAGTTCTGTTTTCATGATTCATGCCCAGCTCACTGAATAAAAGAAATATGGAGGGGGAGAAGGAGACAGAGAAATGGAAATCGAGTTAATACTGAGGAAATGTGTCAAGTCAAGTCTTTGGAAACTCTCAAGGTCAACGACATGAAAAAGCACTCAGAAAACCTAAAAAGCAAGCAAGTAAAAATGACCTCATATTTATGAGAAGGTAGATAGGCAGATACGGCTTTGCGTTTGCTCTACTGCTGTTTACATTTCCTGTGGTTTTAATTTGCTGTACTTGCTAATACGAGATTCTTGGAGCAAACAACCACCATAAATTTGCACCTCCCTCTATGACAGGCAACAACTGCCATGCAAAACGGAAGGGAGGGTTCACACCATAAGCATCTGAGGACACTAACTCCAGGGGAACCTCTCAGGACTCATCACCACTCCTCAGACTGAGAGGAAATTACAGGCATATATTGACTGGCAGGTGAAGAGCAACAAAAAGCCTAATAAATGAGAACTTCCTTAGCCCAGGTTATATTTAGGACGTCATGATTATGTAAAGGACCTTTGCAACAAATCATAACACACTTTCAATATTTATACTATATGTATTGTATAACCAGGTACTTTAAGCTGTAGAACAATGCTGTTTCAATTTTAACAGGGTTATGAAGCAAATAAGATCCATTTTTAACTGATTAAAAATGGAATACTTTACCTTTATCAGCACATTTTCCATCAGCTTCAAAAGTTAAGAAAACCTGACAGAATCCTAAATTTCTGGTGATGCAGTTTTGCACATCTGTTTTGAAGGCAATTCCAAAATTTTGAAAGCTTTCATGCTAAACCTGACCTATAGGAACTCCACCCAAAAAAGCAGAAAATAGTAAACCGTGTGTCTTTTGTGACATTCATTTTTCTCCCCCTTTAAGAAAGTACGGCAGCTGGCTGCCACGACACTTACAGATCTGTCAGGATATGTAAACTGGGAACAACCAGAGAAAGAAAACAGTGACGAAAGGGATTGCCTACAATTTCTGAACATTTTAGCTGCTTCTGTGTCTTCCTGGGCTTTTGCGCTCTTGCTGCACATTGAGGACTGAGAAGCTCTGGGCTCCTGTTGCAGACATGGTAAATGAGGCTCCTTGGACATGTAGGAATGTAATTTCTGTCTATGCAGCTCTTGCAGCCCTTGGTCTCCTTAGGCAAAATGCTCACTAGCTTTCTCTAGTCCTCAACGACCACCAAAACCAACTTCTAGGAAACAAGGCAGGTTTTAGATGGAAAACCTGCCTGTGTTTCAGGAGAAGTTTACCCCAATATATATGCTCCTATCTAACCGTTTTTTTGTTTAAAAGCAATTTTACGGGAAGAAGAAAATCCTGAAAGTACTAACCAGCACTCTTCAGATCTATGACACTGCAGTTGGTCTTACTCCACTGAAACAGTGACTGAGCAGTCAGGGATAAAAATAAAACCCTGGTTCACATTTCATTCATGCTCACAAAGCAAGATTCAGGATATGCTGAGTAAGCAGTGTTTGACCGCTTAAAGTGGCTCTTTTATGTTATTTTTTATGAACTGTTCCACTGATAATTAATATGACTGTTACATGAATGTCAGAAGCTGCAGTTGTTTAGGTCTAGGCTGATATTCCTAAGTTATCAGTGTTTTGTGCCTATCAAGTTTTCTGTTCCTTTTAACCACTAGGGAATAGGAAGAACTGTTCCAGTTCCAATAATGCATGATCTTATCCAATTCCCAGGATCATTTTTAACAAGCTGTTCTACCATACCTAGTGTAGGGACTAAGTGTGTTTATTTTGTTGATATACTTTACTGCTGGATTGTGATCAGGTGCTCATACCAGTTTCATTAGCATTTTTGGCAGTCGTTTATGCAGGTGATTATAAACTGCAGCTAATTCCTTTGCAGGGTCTAGCAGCAGCAGCAGGAATTGATTTTGTACACCAGTTCTCATGCAGTTCAGAGATATCCTAACAGGTCCTTCAGGGTTAGCTTTTGCTATTGTCTCCTTCTCAAAGTATTTGGCCTGCAGGGAAAATTCAGGAACATTGTGAACTGGTGATCACTACGTATAACCATTTTATCAGACTAGCATTTTAGTGTCCATGATAGCAAAGATGAAGAGGTACATTTGTCTCCAGGCAAATGACTATTGGCATTTCCAGCTCTGATTAAGGCAGTGCTGCAGGGGTTAATGCCCAGAGCTGTGGAAGGTGGGTTTGAGGTGTTCCCACCACAACGTGTGTTAGAAAACACAGAACCTCTGGGTTTGATTACGCTGATTTTCTCTTTTCGGACCGTCTCTTCTAAACTGCCTTCTCAGATAGACCCCTTCTGAGCAGAGACAGCTCAGGTTTTGCATCCATAACACCCAGTAGCAGCATGGACTGAAGGGTTAGCTGAGTTGAAACTCTGAAGTGTGTATGATAAGTAAATTCAAGAGTAGTTCGCAATTTTTTCCTGTGTAATACCCAGAAGAGATGTAGATAGATGGGATTCACATGCTACTAGACCAAACGTTAACGTGATCACCATCCCAATGGAGACACCCAGAAAGTCAGACTGCCTCCTGGCCAGGTGGTTGGCGTACAGGCAAGAGAAGCTGGAATAGGCTCTTCCTTGATCTTTCTGAGGTCTCCAGGTTTTCTACTGATTTTTAGTTTAGATCACAGTTTAAATCACAATGGTATTTTTCTCTTGAGTCCTTGAGTTACTAACTGCTAACATGCCAACAATTTAATTTCTATCAGTGTTTTTCTTCTCTTTCACATCTTTCACAGATTGGACCTATGTACTATCTCACAGCTCAAAATTTTTTTCAGAACAGGTAAACCAATATCACACAGTTGTACAGCACAAAATTGGATGGTCATTCACAGAAAACCATAGCACAGAATGTTTCACCTCTACTACCCAGCAGATATTTTCACTCCCGTTCAGGCAGTTTACAGGTTGAGCCTTTCTTCATGATGAAGAAGAGCATTGCTGATGCTGAAGTTCTTCAGGCTTATCCCATTCCACCCTGGATGTTCATCTGGAGTCTTTAGGCAAGAAAAGCTAAGCAATGGTTGATGTGGCCAATTTTAGGGACATCAGATTAAGGGTCAGATGAGGCACAGCAGGCACTGATGCCATGGTGGAGAGTACTGGAGACCTTCTGTAGGTACTGTCCTCATGAGATGACCATACCATGTTCACGTGTTTCATGTTGTGTTCCTAAGGCAGAACTAGTGACTTTGCTTTCATATCACAAAGGTGGGCAATTGCAAGAGTCTGTTCTCCAGATGAATTCTAGAGACCACTTAAAAGACCCAAATCATCTAAAGCAGTTCTTGGCTGGCATGAACATGCGGTCTCTGTGCCATTTGTCTTTGTTTCTGCATAGTATTTGAAATCAAGTATCTTATTGACCACTTGTGTCAGCTCTTTTCTTTGGGGGAAGAAATAACTGAACATTTCTCATGGAAAGTTCTTGCCACGGGAATTGTCACCTCCTCTGTAGCTCGGATTTGTAGCTTAGATAAAAGTCACATTTACTTACTCCAGGTTTTCCTTAGCCTGGGCAAACAGCCAAAGAAGAAAGAAAGATAGCACTAGGATGGTTTGATTTGTGCCAGTTTTTGATAGTGGTTATTCTAGAGTCTTGATAACTGCAAAAGTCATAAACGGCGCAATGGTCAGTGTAATAACAAAAAGGCAAAATTGAAAGCCTATTTTTAGAAACCACTTGGAGTTCACCTCAGGACAAAAAAGAGCTGCGAATCACTCTACAGCAACAAATGTTATGTGATTGCACCAGTTGCATAAAAGCTTTTAGGTGTAAATCTCTTTAAAGTCTTTCCATATGGGGAAAATATCAGTTGGGAGGACCTGGGTAAGTGTCATGGACCCTGTGGAATGTAGTCATGGACTTCGTTTGGTGAGCTGGATGGCTTCCCAGCTATCAGCAATTCCACTGTGGCCTGAGACAAGAACGAAAGACAGAAGTCTCTATATTTGGTATAAGCCAAATGTAATCTGAGCCATTAGAGCAACAAGAGAGTCTTTACAGGGGTGATTTCTGTGGCTCCCAGACGAATAACAGGCTTGAGATTCACCCAGAATTTTTACCTCGGAGGTTTTCACCCTCCAGGTCAGGCAAGCTTTTTAAAATTAATCTAACAGATAGGAGTGGGTGCCTGTCTCTTCCAGCAGCAGATGGGCAGTCAAAGGCTATTGGGCAACCAGTCCTCTGGCAGCAAAGAAGGATATACAAATTCTGGCTCAGAAATTCTTAGATCAAGGATAGGCTTCAGTAATTAGCACTGAAGATGTTGGAGGAATTAAAAGCAAGGGCCATAATTCAAGCCAATTTTAAAGAGATATCAGATGTCCAAAGAATTAATGACGTGTTTCATTTTTATTCCTTTTCACTGAAGTCATCTGCATATTTTTATCCGTTTCACTGTGCCTGCACACTCCTCTACTAGCATTTTGATATGGTAACCAGGTGCAACTCTATCTGATGCTCAAATCTTCTTGAAAATGGTCTCTAAGGACCTGTGAAGAATGAGGTATTAGGATATAATATATGGGACATTTTTCATATTAAACACAGAAATTCTCCAATTCCAATATGGGAAATAACACAGCTTAGAAAACAATTTTATATGGAGTACACATTAAGTTTTGGCTATTATAGTTCAGCATAAAGCAGTGAAGCCAATGGAGCCACTCCAGTTAGCAGTAGTTAAGGAATGTGTTGCTCTTAAATTAAGTACTTCTTTTTTAAGCATTACATGCATTTTACATCGCAGCCCAGCAACCTGTATTATGTCCTGCCACTCGTATGGCCCCTTGTGCCACCTAGTGGAAAAGGTCAACCTTAAAAGATACTGTCAACTTGAGCTGGGGAGGTTTACAGTGGAAAATAAAAAGGAAAGAAAAAACCCTAAGGAATAAGAGAGTCTTTTTATCTGAAGAGCAGCACTTTGCCAAGTGCAGATATATGATAAGTCAGTGCAGAAATATAATATTTGAAAATTTGAAATTAATAGGAAAGTTATTTCCAGTATAAATGAACACCTTTGAATTTTTAACTACATAGAGAGCAATACTGTCTGAGGGACAGAAGAACTTGTTATTCTAATTCTAGTGTTTAGTCTTGATTCCATAAAGGTAATCTGGAGAAGGACAAGAACGCAAAGTTAAAGATAAAAATAGAAAAGAAAACTACGGGTGGAACTCGGAATTTGAATGATCCTGAAGGAAGTAGTAAAAACAGTTCTCAGAAACAATGACAATTTTCTTATTATCTGAAATGCAAATGTAAAAGCAGTGAAATGTAAATATAGCAAATTATGCTAACAATTATTTCATGATTAAAAAAAACAGGTTTCATGTTTTCCTTTTTCTCTTCCATTTTGTTGTCTCTCTCCGACTAGTCTACTCCAGAGATCTGTTTTCTTTCTTTTTTTCCTCATTGTTGTAGAATACATCTCCTGCATCTTCAGAGTCTGTCCTCTCCTCTGGAGTTGCTTAGAGCTGTTTTTCCCAGTCTGCTCTTCCTATCTTATTCTCATTTTCTTATAGTTTAGAGTAAGACCGTGGCTGCAGAACTAATTTAACTGCATCACCTACCAAGTAATTCCTACAGAATTCATCTTCACAGACACTTTTCTGACTCAACTTTCTCTTGACACTTAAGTCGTAGCAGCAGTTCATACTGTACTAGAAAGTGGTGGGATACTAGTAGGCAAGTCAGGCAAGTCCTCTCCGTGGAGCCAAGACACAGCAGCAGTGCCCTTAGCATCACATGCTGGGAGGAGAGTTTTACGTCCAGATAAAGCTTTTGTTCTGAGACCAGACAGGCAAAAAATCATTGCTGCTTAAAGCAGAGTGAACTAAGATCCCCCGTAAATGAAATTTCAGGCAAGATACCAGCGTGTCAAAGTTCAGCACATTCTCTGTGCCCTTGCATGCTTGAGTCTTAGATATAAACTATGGGCACAGAGGAATACATTTGTGGAGGTAGTGAAATTAGCCCCATAAATTATACATATTTTTCTCATTCTACTTAACAACCTCAAGCCATTTAAATGACTCAGAGAAAAAGAAAAAAAAAAAAGAGAAAAAAGGGTCAAGAAATGTGGGCCCTGACTCTGTTCCCACTTTTAACACCCATGTGTATTCGCTATATGTGTTGCTGCAACTTCAGTAACAAGGTCTGTTTAATTGCTTTTAACATGCTACAAAAGTTGACCTGGAAAATACAGGCAAAGACAGGAAAAAAATATTGTTCGCGACTTCTATCTCAGAGAAAATTTTGTGAGATAAAGAATGTGTACTCCCCAACCTAGCAGCATATTGCTGTCAAGTAAGTCTCAACATCACTGACAGCCTCAGAGGTGGGGGAACTTCTCAAAGAAAATATTCCCCAAAATCTTTCACAGTGGAAAGTGTCAGTCAGATGAAAGATGGGACTTGCTGACTCCCCTGGTCTTGTTTCTTTTTTAATGGATCTCTTCTCTGGCTAGATGAAGAGGTATCCATATGTCTTCGTACACTAGCATCAAATAGACGTTTGCAGAACAACTTAGTGTTACATTCCTTAGGCTTCTGATTCAAGACAGGACTTCACTCAGCAAAGAATATCATAATACCAATGATTTTTTTTCTGGCAGAAAAAACAGTACTGGAAAGTGTAGAATTTAAATGATTGTAATTGCATTGCTGGAGCAGTTCTATATATTCTCTGGCCCTGCCACTCACTGCTTTAAAGGCATAGTTCTTTTATGAGCATACTTCAAATCTGTGAAATGTGTATAAGATACTGCAAACATAATCCTGAGCTGTGGAGATTCAGTGAGTATCTGCGTGCTGGTATCCACTGGAAGAGCTGAATGGTGAGGAAGCGGGACTATGCAGTTAACTCCTCCAAGTGCATGTAGCACATCAGCTGGTGCTAATCAGGAAGTTAGACCTTCCTTCTTGCTCTTAACAAATTGTTCATGAGTACGTTTTGTACCTGTGTGTGTATATCTATCTATCTATCTATCTATCTATCTATCTATCTATCTATCTATCTATCTCACACTTATAGAGCTTTTCTAGGTTATTTCAAAAGCGTGTTCCCAAGAAAACATGCACATAAAATACAGTGTATTGTTTCCCCCTTATAAAAGTACATTATACTAATTTCTAATCCTAAAATCAGGGAGAACATAATACTACAACTGCCCATACTCATGAGAATGGTAAAGATGCTAGCCCACCCTGGGACCAAGAAAAAGCATGAAATAAATCAGAAATATAACTAGATTAATTTAGGGTAGAGTAATTAAAAGATAAAGTGCATGAATATTAGGTTATAAAATTATTGGCATGAATTTATTAAAACACACTTCAGCAGTCAGAGCAGAATAAAAGCTGATTTGCAACTGGTTGTAATGGGCTTGGAATCAGCTTTAGTATTAGAAGAAAGTTCAAATACAGTAGGAAGGAAACGTAATACAATAAAGCAGTGACTCAGGGGGCTGATTGGGATAATGAAATGCATTTCAATGAATTCTGATGGGCAAAGTATTATTACAGTGGAGCTTATAAACAAGAGAGGAATAGATGAAATTTGCAACAATGGCACTATATTGTCACAGTGACTTTTATTACTATAGAAATTGTTTCAAAGTGTGAAAGGTACTGTACTTAGTGTTGTAATAACTAATCTAAAGTGACTATCTCTATTTTACTGAGCTTTGTTGTTTATCAGCATCCAAAGTATAGGCTCTGTGTCTGCTCCTTGACAGAACTGTGAATGCTCTATTCATCTTGCCTCCCCTACATGCTAAGACCACAAAGCAGACATTCTGCACATCTATTAATATGAAATCCAGGGAGGCTGTGGAAGTTTGCTTTTTTGCCTGCTCTGTGGGGGCCTCCTGTGGTCTGAATTAGATGGCTCCTTCTCTTACGGCAAGGCAAAAATGACTCTTGACTTATGGTTTGTGAAAACACCAGGGCTAATGCCAAGATCAGTGAGCAGTGGTCTGATCCTCCTGTGTTTTGAAACATTACAAGTCACATTTTATGAGCTTTTTATTTATATATTATTTACTTTATGCAAATATATGCTTCCTTGTTGAAATGTTCATCATTTTCTAAACCCGAAAGTTGACTTGCCTCAAAATAGTAAATAAAAAAAACAGATTTTAAACTCAAACAACTTTTTCATAGATGTCTTCTCCTCTCAACCATGTAATCAAAACTTATTAGGAACTGAGGAGCATGGAGAAATTATGTAATTTCTTTATTTTCCCGACCCTGTGTTGATAATGTTACAACATTCCCTTAAACTTAGATACTTTTAGTTTGAAAGGAAAACTGTGAATCTTTTCAGTTTTTGGAATATTGGTTAGTAATTTCTGTGAATGGTGCTGAAGAAAATAGGGTAGGTGAGAAGATGATATGTAATGTGTCTTTTAAATAGATTTATGTCATGGTTTCAGCTGGGATGGAGTTGACTCTTGCTAGCAGCTGGTGTGGTGCTGTGTTTTAGATTTGGGGTGGGAGTGATGTTGATGGTACACTGATGTTTTTGGTTATTGCTGAGCAGTCAAGCCCTTTTCTGCTCCTCACACCGCCCCACTAGTGAG
Source organism: Dromas ardeola (assembly GCA_013398915.1). Lineage (NCBI taxonomy): Eukaryota > Metazoa > Chordata > Aves > Charadriiformes > Dromadidae > Dromas > Dromas ardeola. The sequence continues at coordinate 141,371 of VYZM01009751.1, forward strand.
TAGGCTGGGAGGGCACAAAAGTTCGGAGGAGACACAGCCGGGACTGCTGACCCCAACTGACTAAAGGGATATTCCATGCCATGTGATGTCATGCTCAGCATATAAAGCTGGGGGAAAAAGAAGGAAGGGGGGAGACATTCATAGTGATGGCATTTGTCTTCCCAAGTAACTGTTGCACCCGATGGAGCCCTGCTTTCCTGGAGATGGCTGAGCACCTGCCTGCCGATGGGAAGCAGTGCATGAATTCCTTGTTTTGCTTTGCTTGCAGGCGTGGCTATTGCTTTACTTATAAAACTGTCTTTATCTCAACCCAGGAGTTTTTCCTCACTTTTACTCTTCCGATTCCCTCCCCCATCCCAGCTGGGGAGAGTGAGTGAGTGGCTGCACGGTCCTTATTGCCAGCTGGGTTTAAACCACAACACCTCCTTATTGGAAAGGCCCTATCTTTGTGCTTTCCTAGAAAGAATCAAGCATGAATCTTACAGAAAGGAGAGCTTAATTTATAAGGAACAGCCCACATGTCTCTATGGCTCTGGAGTGTTTCTTAGGGTGGAGTGTTACGCATAACCTAAACTTAGGGTTTGTATTGCAAAGCTGGTTTTTTGCCTTGTTTGTACTAATCACAGTCAATATATTGTTATTATGGTATTGCTGCGGCTCTTAATGACAGTGATGCCAAGTACACTGAAATTAAGGGTGCCAATAGCACTACCATATCCAAAACACTCTGTGGACTGCTCTGACCCTCTTCACCTAACCTTGTCATGCTCCTACATCTTCTGCTTCCTGTTCCTCATCTTAGAGTCAGGTGATGGTATCTAGAGGGTATTCCCAATAATAGGAAAAGAGCCGGGGAGGAAGACAGATTAGGTTCCCCTTCTGGTGAAACTTTTCTTTAGTAAATGCTGGATCAGATGTAGGGAAAGGGGCATCACGGAGTCCCACAGGGTAAAGAATGTGGCAGGGAGTTGTGAAGAGGCAGATGTCCAATGGGAAGATTGCTAGGGAGAGATCCTGACATCCTACAATGTGAGGGAGTTAGTAAGGGGAGAGAACCCCACATAAGTCCCCTTGCAATCCCTTTGACCCCTGTCCAAAGGCATGCCATTTCTGGAAGTGTATAGAGACAACTACACAGCAGTATTACGCAACTGGTATTACCCGACGCTAGCTGGGATGACTTCTGACAGAGGGGACCCTCGGCCCATGGTTGGAGCCAGTAGGCACTAAGGTAACGTCAGTGGAGTTTCTTCCTGTGACTTCTCTATCTGTACATCTGCAGAACTGCTTTATCTAAGTTATTGATAGCTTGCATTCACAGCTATTGCTCCTTTCCAGTTAGTGTAGAGAAATATATTAACCCAGAGCACAGTACATCATGCAGACCTGTTTATCACAGATGAAACACTGAATCCAGACAATTCTACTTTTGTGAGCACTGGCGACACTGCCTCCCAATCCATAGCAATTTCCTACTTGCTTAGAGCATATATCAAGTAGATGTACAAGACAAAAGCCTATTTTGGTTGTGAAGCTTTGCCTTAGAGGAGTATTAGATTGCTCAACATCCACCATTTGTTAGGCCAGATGTGTTTATTGAATTCATTTGAACTGCACTGATTTGCTCCGGCACATTCACTGTGTAGTGCTTGAACAGGCAGGAGAGAAGGCTTTTGGGGTGGGAGGGAGAAACTAAAGACAGAAAACTGACCTTCCCGTATGCTCGTTTCTGCTGCTTTCCTGCGCTCCACTGACAGCCAGTCCCACATGATGCATGGTGATTGCTGAAACCTGCTACCTGCTGTGTGAGTCTGCTACTTTCCAAAGGCTGATTGTAGCTGAGAAATGGATGACCCTTGCTCTCACACATCCACACACAATGCGAATAATATTTCTTGGGCAGGAACAAGATGGGGCTTTTTTTCCTCTTCGCTCCACATGGGGAAGGCACGGCCTATTATTGACTAACCTCAGTTATGGACTCTGGGCTAGTTTGATATAGCATGTAGCATTTTGTGGTCTGTCACATCTGTTATTATGCCACTTGTTTTTCCCTTGATGTGGTTGCCCGACATGGAAATGCCTGCGAACAGGATGCATGCAAACAGTTCTTTACTCATAGTAGCATGCCAAGTGATACTTTCATTGGCTTCGCATTTACCTCCTGTTATATGATTTATTTTGTTGGCAGTTGGAATGGTCCCTGCTGTGAAGCTCACATGCTCTTTCTCCAGTGCTCATGTTCCCTTTTTGTTATATGCCCTCAACAGATGTGAGAAAGAATAAGGAGGCATATCATGCAAATGTCTTACAGAGGGCACAAACTCAGCATGTTTCACAGGCTGCCCAGGTAAAATACGAGCTGTCATTAGGTATTACTAATCATGTTGTGGGGCAAGATACTTAATAACTGATGAAAGACATGCATTTATGAACTGCAAACAGACTAGGACTAATGAATGAGAGTCCATTTTCAGCAACAGATGTGTTTAAGTTTTCCCCTCACCTTTGAGGTGCTCATTCCTCATCTCTTGCAAGGGACTGCTGGTCCTTGCTTGTGCTCCTTCAATGGCATGACTGTACCATCCACCACGTCTACGCATGCATCTTTCTTAAAAAATAATCACACTGTATTTTTTTGAAGAACGTATTACTTCCCAGATCGCACAAGCAGTGTAATTGGCACAAATAAGGTGCGTGTGTGATAACCGCATGGAGAAGAACCAGAAATAATTGTCAGTAAGTGGGAAATTGGCAAAGACACATCTTAAATCAGAAGTGCCACAACCAGAACAGTAACATGGAAACATATTCTTATACTGTGGTAATGCCTGAACATATCGTGTGCTAACAAAACATAACCCTGTAGGAGATATGCATAATCCCATCCAGAACATACAGACTAGGGAGAAAAGAAGATGGTGGGAAAAGAGATACTGTTTGCAATTAATCAAGCCATTAATGAAATCTTATGCCTTATTAGATGCAAAAAGATTTTAACACTCTCTTAAGTTGTCATGGTTTTATCCCAGACAGCAACTCGGACCACACAGCTACTCACTCAATTCTTCCCCCTCTTAGTGAGATGGGGAGAAGAATCAGAAAAAATAAGGAAAACTCATGGGTGGAGATAAAGACAGTTTTATAAGTAAAGCAAAAGCCACACATGCAAGCAAAGCACAACAAGGAATTCATGCACTGCTTCCCATCGGCAGGCAGGGGCTCAGCCATCTCCAGGAAAGCAGGGCTCCATCCTGTGCAACAGTTACTTGGGAAGACAAATGCCATCACTATGAATGTCTCCCCCCTTCCTTCTTTTTCCCCCAGCTTTATATGCTGAGCATGACATCACATGGCATGGAATATCCCTTTAGTCAGTTGGGGTCAGCAGTCCCGGCTGTGTCTCCTCCGCACTTTTGTGCCCTCCCAGCCTACTCACTGGTGGGGCGGTGTGAGGAGCAGAAAAGGCCTTGACTGCTCAGCAAGGACCAAAACCATTAGTGCGCTATCAACAGTATTCCCATCCCAAACCCGAAACATAGCGTCACACCAGCTGCCAGCAAGAAAGTCAACTTCATCCCAGCCAAAACCACGACGGGAGGAAATGCATTCTGTCAACAGAGAAAGATGTAAAGTAGGGGAGATTTTTTAAATAGTTGAATGACTAAAAGCATTTAGCGTCACCTATTCTGTGGACGCTTGGGGAAACACTTCTAAAACTTTTAGAGCACCCTATAAGTTTTTCTTTTTCTCAATTCGTGAAAAAAAAAACAAACAAAAAAACACCGACAAAAAACACTTGCCTGACTACTGCTAAATCCTGGCAGGCTTACATGGCAGCTTGAACGGAGCTGCTACGAGTTCTCAGATCCTCAAG
>VYZM01009751.1:145442-179784 GCA_013398915.1 Dromas ardeola
GGGGTCCCCCGGCTGCCCCCCGGCGGCTCCCGCCCGGCGGCTCCCCCCGGCGCCTCCTCGCCACCGGTCGGGGGTCGGGATGCTCGCACCTCCCGCTTACATGATGCTGTGCGGAACTGACGTGGATGCCAGAATGACAGAATAGCGTGTCGGAAGGGACCTACCTCAAAGATCATCCGGTCCAACCTTTCTTGGCAGAAGAATCAGGGTCTAGGCAAGATGGCCCAGCGCCCCGTCCAGCTGAATCTGAAGTGTCCACTGATGGGGAATCCACCGTTTCCCTGGGAAGAGAAGGCTTCGGGGAGACCTTATAACAGCTTTCCAGTACCCAAAGGGGGCCTACAGGAGAGATGGGGAGGGACTCTCTATCAGGGAGCGGAGTGATACTACGAGGTGTAATGGTTTTAAACTGAAGGAGGGGAGATTTAGATTAGATATCAGGAAGAAATTCTTTACTGTGAGGGAGGTGGGACACTGGAACAGGTTGCACAGGGAAGTTGTGGATGCCCCAGCCCTGGAAGTGTTCAAGGCCAGGCTGGATGAGGCTTTGAGCAGCCTGGTCTAGTGGGAGGTGTCCCTGCCCATGGCAGGGGGGCTGGAATGAGATGATCCTTAAGGTCCCTTCCAACCCAAACCATTCTATGTTTGTATGATTATTCCAATGGCTGATTGTTCTCTTGGTGAAAATTTTTCCTCTTGTGTCCAATCGGAATCTCCCCAGAGTAACTTGTACCCATTACCCCTCCTCTTTTCCATGTGACTCCTTGTAAAAAGGGAGTCTCCATCTTCTGTGTAGCCAGCCTTTAAACACTGGAACGTGGTGATAAGGTCTCCCCTAAGCCTTCTTTTCTCAAGGCCGAACAAACCCAGTTCTCTCAGCCTTTGCTCATATGGCAGGCTTCCCAGTCCTCTGATCATCTTTGTGGCCCTTTTCTGGACCCTCTCCAGCCTGTCCACATCTTTTTTGCATAGCGGGTACCAAAACTGAACACAGTATTCCAGGTGAAGCCTGACAAGGGCTGAGTAGAGTGGGATAATGACTTCTTTATCTCTGCTGGTGGTGCCCTTGTAGATGCAACCCAGCATCCTGTTAGTTTTCTTTGCCGCAGCAGCACACTGTTCACTCATGTTGAGCTTGTTGTCTTTCAGGACCGCCAGGCTTCTTTCCACAGAGCTTCGTTCCACCAGGTAGGTCGCAGCCTGTGCTGCACTCCTGGATTTTGTTTTCCTATGTGCAAGGCTTTACATGATGATGCAACAACCTATCAGGCTTGAAGGTAGCAGCAGCTGTGAATGCCTGGGGTGAAATTCCACTGAGGAGGCCTCCCTGGCTGCTTTCTAGCTTCAAAAAAGTGTAAGAATGTGTTAAATGGGGTGGTGAAAGTCATCCTGCACACAGCTGAATCTTTCTCTAGCTAAAAAGGCAGACATACAATTGTGGTGTCAATCACTGGGAGTGCTTTTCTTGAAAGTTGAAAGCCACATGTTAAAGGAAACAAAAGAGTGATGCACTTGTAAAATGATGTAATAGAACATCATGTGGTTATTAATTTTTTTTACTTCAAGCTTCTGAAAACCTTCAAAATTAATTACTTTCTGCAAAGGCACAGGCAGAACAGTAACTATATGCACTCAACAAAGACCCTTTCATATACTTCCATGTCAGAACTATTATCAAAAAAATCCCCAGAATCAGAGAAACAGGCCACCATGGAAAGCACATCCCTCTCAAATCCTATTTTTTTTTTTTTTTTAAATTTTAATGACATGGACTGTTCTTTCCCAGCTGCTGGTCAAAGAAACCAGGCAGAAGGGGTTTCAATTTAACATCTCAGCCAAAAGCCGGCACCTAACCAGCAATCTGATTCAGCAGTGTTAAAGTGAAAGTTTCAATGCTTTCCAGAAAGAGGAGGAGCTTAAGCAAATGCTTAAAATTCAGTATGTCTGTAAGGGCTTTACTGCATCTGAGACCATGGATGCAAAGAAATGTCAGCCCTGGGCTTGCACCTCCGTCTTGACAAGAGGGTTTTGGTCCTGAGAGGGGTATTACCAACGGGGTTCAGTACTTTACAGACCAGATCTGATCGGAACACCGCAGCTTTGCATAAGTGCACATCCTGTAGGTTTCTTTGTCAGGGGTATGACAATAATATCAAAAGTAAAAGAAAAGTTTTCTTCCTGTTTATTCAAAATGTTAATGGGACAGTTTTGAATATGAGAAAGAAGGAGGCCCTGAGGACCTGAGATTCCCTACTTCGTCTCAGAGAGTAAAAATGTGTCTTTAATATGTTTTGGTGTTGTTCTTGATCGTTATGTCATTATGTAGGTTGGTTATTATAGAAACAGGTTAAAAAACTGGCAGCTTTCTGAAACTAATTTTCTGTGAATTCTATGATTCTATGATTTCTATGAATTTCTATGGGATCTATGTTAGATGCAATTCTGACAGGTTTTCAGCATCATCCCATTTTTCTGAAACAAGAAAAAGAATCCTCTCTTTTAAAAGATGTGCATCAAAATCAGGGGAGGAGAACTAGAGAATGAACCAGGCATTCATTTGATGCAGGTCAAGAGATATGAACTACACAGATATAAACACTCAGTGGCGTTGCACAAGCTAAGGAAGGAGCTTGGCATCTTCAGGAAAGACAGACAGGTACTGTTTAGGTGTACCACGGTCACCGCCCTACCCCATCATTCTTACTCTAAAATTGAAATTACTAAATGCTTTGTGTATGCTAGAGGGATTTGCTGGGGGAGGAAACATTTCTTTCTCTCTAGTAGCAAATGACACCCTTGAAAAACTGGGCAATTAATCAAGCCTGTATAACTCTGATACTGTATCATAGTAAGATTGATCGATTGCAGGGCATACTCCGATGGAGGCTGGTAGAAGAAATTAATTACTGACCTGGACATATTAGGAAGTTTTGGTGTACTGTGTTTGGCGGTATATTGGGGAAGCCTGTCACACATCACCTAGTGAAAAATGAAAAAAAAAATAGCCCCACAGGACAAAAAAAATTATATATATACACAAATAAATTGAATTATAGAGAGGATCAAGATATAAAATAAGCCTTTTTTTTCTTGGCTCTAGCGAGTGATGTAGGGTATAGCAATTTGTTTAAATAGGGTGTGACACTTTTTCAGACCTAGCTGTTAAAAACTGAGAAGCATAAATCATCAGTATTTCCTAATCTTGCCATAATTAACGGCATTCTAGAAAGCAGATCTTGGAGAAACATTTCCTGGAAAAATTAAACAATGTTTTTAATTAAAAATTTGGTGGGATGAGAAGAGAGATTTTGAAAAACTGCTGTGAAGAATGAAAGTGAATAGCAGAAAGGTGAAGAAAGTTTTTAGCACCATAATTGTCCTAAAATTAAAAGAGGCAAGATATGAAGAAAAATAGAGACAATACTGCAGACATAAGAAGAATTGCAAGAGATTCACCATGAAGAAAAAGGAGCTTTTCAGGTAACAAGGATCAAAAACACATGCAGGTTTAGCAATCAGCGTCAACAGTGTGAAATTGTACTGTGGGAATATATAGTAAAAATAACTCTAGCATAAGGTATTCTCCCACTGCCAGATCTGCTAAGCAAATAGGAACTTGATTTTGCACCAGCTGCAGCTTCCAAGTGGTCTACAAATGTGACATATGGTCTACAATACGTATATTGGTGCTCTAATACTATGGCTGCCCCCCACTGTACCTAAGTATGTAGGACATATGTTAGATTACATTACTTAATTGTGCATTACCTTGCATCTGTAGGCATTAATTTTACAAACTTCTGATAATTTTTTTTAATTTAAAGGATGAAATTTTCTGAATTTTCTGTGCAATCACATTCAGATTCCAGTTTAACATCACACTGAATCAAACCTTAATTGCAGGCCTTATGTTGTTTTTAATGCACTGAGCATCCAAACCCCTATGCAGGTTTCTTTGCTTTGGCTGTTGGCTTATACTGGGATCTGCTCTGCGATAGGGTGGAAGTGTTTCACTGGAATTAATAGAGGATTTCTAAGGGACCATACATACACAAAATAAGCTAAGGCCTAGACAAGAAAGAGAGAAAGAATAGAACAGTGAAGAAGTCATGACAACATGCATCATCAATAGGCAATACTAAGATTAGGGTGACTCATACATCAGACCAATCTTTAGTAGGATATCTTGATAGTTACTTAATAAATACAGATTTGGTGAAAAGTTCTTAAAATCAGCAAAATTAGAATGGAAGAATGGTTTTCTGACTAGAGAATTCCATTATTCTGTGTATTCCTCATAGTTTTGCTCTTTGGTGAACTCTTCATGTTGAGATTTTTTTTAGGACAGCAGAAAAATTGCAGTCATACCTGTATTTATTGATTGTATCTTTAAAATGCTAATGGATTATTCATTGTTATGTAATTGTCCCTTCTGCTGAAACATGTACTGGCAAAATATTTGGTTGTGTTTTCAGTGTACTTTTGTCCCAAAGACTTAAAATTTCATGGGATATTGGACATTAATTTGTTTCACATAGCAAAAAGTTTCATTATTTAATTTTTGTAAAGGTATCCTTACTGTAGTCCACAGAGTTAAAGTGTTCAAGGCTACATACTCCTGATTTTTATGTATTTTGGATCCAGGAAAAGTTAGCCCATGCCCTAGTGAGTTCCATAAGCTCCTGATGGACAATCACACTCAACAGAAGCCTCTTCAAGTCTCAGTAGCTTCATAGTTCCCACTCTGATCATATAGTCTCCTAGTAGGCAAAGGACCTGGCTCAATACAGGAAAACCTGCTGAAAAATAGCTTGTCTTTTAAATTCTTGTACTATATCAAAGTATTGGCTATATTAGCATTCTCTAACATGCCTTTAAATGTGAGATTATCAGTATAATAACGTAAAAGACCTCAGAATAGCTCTGTCTGGTCTGGCCATTACTGCTGCAGGAAATCCAGTCTATATTGGATGCATCCTGGAAGGAAGGTCCATCTGTCCTCTCCCTCATCCACATTTTTACAGGGTTCATGTATTTCTCTTAATTTTTATGCTGAAGCTCATCCGTTATTTAAAGAGAAAAAGGGGAACAGCAAACCTCAAAGCAATGAAACAAGAAAGTATATTCCCATTTACTCAAGTTATGTGGTGTCTGGAGTGCTATGATGTATTTGAGCCAGGTTATGATGTATTGAGCTAGATTATCTATACTAAAAAAAATTCTGATCATTGTCCTTAAAATTTTAATTGCCATAAGATTAGGTTTTTACAAAGCTGTATGTCCGTTTTGCATTGTGACATGCTATCATGCAACATGACAACATTGGAATATTCTAGCATATAAGAGCTAAAAATGGACAGCAATGTGTTTGAATTGGCATCTAAGCCTGCTACCACTTCACATATTGACCTTAAGTAATGGAGCCTAATAGGGTATTTTTATCTTCACCAGCTTGTTGCCTCTTGAATTAATAGGCAGTAATACCTTAACCCATATATTTGAAGGAGTCTAGATGTACTCTGAAGGAAATTTCACTGCTTTCTTTTTATAGTCTATGCTAAACTGAAGCTGTTGTTTGGGGACATGCGGGAGGGAGGGTGAACTGCTGTCCGAGAGAGCACCAGACAGTGCTTTAATCTGATCCAGTAAACATGTGCTTATAAACCCATGAAATTATATTGGGCCATCTAATAGCATGACATGGACAAAAGTCAAGAAAAGGAGAGTTTACGTTTTTGACATGCAAATTATTTTGGCCTAAAATAAAGTAATCTGTCTGAGGCTATCTAGACAATCAGGAGCAGAAGGTAGGAATTTTAGTTTGTTCTTCCATTATTAGACTTCTTTTTAGCCTTGTATAACTTCCCAAGATTCAACAGGACTCTCATTTTCTAGTTGACTGTTGAAGAAAATGTGAAGCAGCTTAATAGTAATTTATCAATATTTTATAACTCAGGGACAATATAATTCATACCTAAGAAAGCATGTACTTTCTGGTCATCAGTATGCGGACTTCAGGTACAATTACTTGTGGGTCATGAGGTTGGACAGTTGGACAGTAAACTGTGAAAACGCATTTTTATCTTTAATACCTTAGTGTGATTTTTGTCTCTCTCTTAATGAAAGCTTTTGTATTTGTGCATTTATCTGCCTGTCTGTCTCAGACCACAGTTGAGTAAGTTGAAATACAGCTCTTGGACTGGTGTTTCCAGTTGGAATTTTTACAGGAATAATGACAGAAAGCTTAGTTCTTGTTAGGAAGTACAGTGGCTCAGCAGCACGGGTCATCTGAGGATGCCGATGCAGAAACATGGGATTAAATCAAATTGATATTTCCCCTTAATATCCTATCAGAATAATCTTCTTATCCCATATCATTAAATCACATAAGAACTTAAGATGACAGCTAAACACAATTAGAATTTCCTAGAGGATACAGCAGGGCATCGGGGTATGGCTCTAAATGCATGTACAGGAATCATGTTCCTGTTCAAAAGGATTCTTTCCTCCAAGTCTCCTGCAGGGATTAAGCAATTCATACTGGAAAGCCATTTGTCTAACTCTCCGCTATGCCACCGGGAGTCTTACTAGATGGTCTACGACAATTCACAGGTGGTACAGCTGAGGCCACAACATTGAAATATTATGGACATAACATATAAAATTTAAAACTGGGAAAGAGAGGTAATTTTCTAACACAATTAAAACTGACTTACTTCTTATAAAATGTGCGACTAAGGGAAGGGAGGAGGATTTCTTGGCTTTTCCAGCCTTGTCCTTTAATACGTGTGCACTACTCTCTACTGTATTTGTATGAGCCATTTTTTGAAAGAAAGGGACTGAAACTTTCTCCTATCCATTGAAATAAACAACATTAGTATCCTAAATAGGGTACAAAGTTCTGTTAAAAAGGAGATCCTCAAGGACATTCATAGTCTTAACAAGGTAATTTACATGTTTAGTTGTAAAGGTTGTTCAATTAGCAGTCAGGAATATGCCTAGGCCACGAGCAGCAGTGTAACAGATATTTTAGTGTTTTGTTTCTCGTTTTTCAAACTGTGACTGTGTTTCTTTATATTAATGGGTTTGGACCAGAAACAGTATCATAAAATCATAGAATCATAGAATGGTTTGGGTTGGAAGGGATCATGAGAGATCATCCTGTTCCAACCCCCCAGCCATGGGCAGGGACACCTCCCACTAGATCCGGTTGCGCAAAGCCCCATCCAGCCTGGCCTTGAACACTTCCAGGGATGGGGCATCCACAACTTCCCTGTGCAACCTGTTCCAGTGTCCCACCTCCCTCACAGTAAAGTATTTCTTCCTAATATCTAATCTAAATCTCCCCTCTTTCAGTTTAAAACCGTTATCCCTCGTCCTATTGCTACAGTAGTGTTGCATTGCTTTCTCAATTTGCCAGATAATGCCAAATATTGTATATAAACATCAATTTAGCTAAATGAAAAGTACATATTTGCTGTGTGCATATTGGTGAAGATACATATTTCATGTCTTGAAACTTGGGGGAGTATTGATTCTTGTTATTATAATTTAGTTTTAATTCTGCTGATGGCTACCCCAATAAAAATTAAAAAAATATTTTAAACTTTCCAAGCAATCTTCAATTATAAGAAATGATTTCCAGAGAAAAGTTAAGGACAAATAATTGAAGTTAGAAGCAGAAATTCCTCTATTGATTTTTCATTAGTTTAGGTTTATCACAATCTTAATCCCTTTGGTGTTCTGCTAACATATTTCTAATCTCCCCTGCCACTTTGGTCTCCTTCTCTCTCAGAGTCAGATCCAATAAAAACGCTTGCAACTCCAAAGGATTTACACAGTTTGAAGATCTCTAAGACCAAAACTTCAATCTGAAATCCCCCTTTACTCAGCTGCCACCTAATGATGGAGGCACACCATGTCACTCAAGGTCTCACTGGACAACTTTCCAGGAAAATTCTATTTTATGCAGTACTTAACACATTTCAGAACCCCGCAGCTAATGAGGATTCATTCGGTTACCTCCTCAATCCCGCTTCACCCAGCAGAGTACCAAAGCATCTGGCAATATCTTATTTTGGGTGGTGGCAGAGGAGCAGAGAAGAGAGCAAGGAGGAATGTGATTTAGTATTGTAGGGCTCAGCTTTCTGTAGGGATCCTTGCTTCTGTTCAGGGACCACAGCGGCATTTTATGCAATGCCCGTTTAAAGGAGTTTCTCAGTAAGTCCTCTGCTGATTTGAATTTATTCTGCTTTCATTTTTTTCCCCATCCTGGGGAAGAAGGGCCTTAGCATTAGCTAAGCAGAACTTATGGTAGCCTTGGACCTCATGAAAACAGTACTAATGGGCCAAAGCTTTCAGGAGTCTTTAATTAAGAATGAAGGTACTTCCTATTTTTAAAATCTTCATTTCTGCTTTTTCACAATAAATCTCAAAAATAAAAAGGAAGGGGAAGTGTTCTTATTTAGATTTGATTGCGTCTGAGGCCCGGTCAACAGATCTGCTTGATCTGCAGTAATGGGTATTTGCTACCGTGGGTGATCTTCTGTGCGAACACAGAAGATTTAGCTAGCTAGTTAGAAGATTTGAGGGAGCCCTGTAGGTACCAGAGGGAAGACGTGGGACACATGAAACTGCGGGTTGCTGATTGAATAGTTTAGCCACAGAAATGTCCTCATCACTGAGATTTGGCAGGGCCTCGGGGTCCCTATTCACCTCTGTCGCTGCTGATCCTGGATCACCCCTGGATCCACACCTAGCGTCTCTTATGGTGACAGAGCCTGCATTTCAAGCTTGTTTTTACAGTAGAAAGCTCTCTCCATAGTACACAGAGACTGTGCCATTAGGAGATTACTCATTCCTTCAAAGGCAGAAACCACTTTTCCCTCCCAGCCCTGAGTCAGGGGAGCGAGGATGAGCTTTATTTATAATGAACCCCTCTCTCAGTGCAGCGCTGATGCTCATCCGTCAAACACTCCTGACAACTCGTTAGTGCTCTGTCCACCCAGAAGGTAAATTCATCCTCATCAGCAAGCGCTAAATGCCTGCCCCGGCCTAGTAGGTGTTACCCAGACACTGTATCAACTTCTGCTGCCTTTTCCTCTGGTTTATCAAGAGATGGCAGCAAAAAGCCATTTAACCTTTGATCTCGGTCCTTGGGACCTTTATCTGTCACAGAATCATGGCAGCCTCTACCCATCCACCCAACTCATCCTGCCAGCACTGTGTTAACAGAGCTGACTGCTACACAAGAGCGAACCGCCCGGTGCTTTGCCTGCCGCGACGTTTTGGAGGGTGGTGGGAATGGTGGCCAGGACCAGGCACCCGCGGGCATGTCCCACGCAGAGCTGTAACCAGCGCGGCACAGCAGTGACATCAATTAGGTATCGATGGGGCTCCCACCGTGGCAGACAAAGAGGCGCTGAAGGCTGTAAGGGTCAGGCATTAGAAGAAGGGGACTCTTTCTGGAAATGAACATAAGAAAAATTAATGGATTGCAGCACCCAAAAAAAGGCATGTGAAGAGTCAGTTCTTCTGGGGGATGTAGCCCTTGGCTTCGGGTTCACAGTGGTGGGAGTTCCTGTTTTAGAAAGGGTCACAAAATATTCAGACTGTGCTATCATGATGCTACGTCCAAGGCAGGGGACGCAGGAAGGAACTTTCTGATCCACTGTGACAAGCTGACAATTCATTTGCTACAGCGACATTTGTGAGAGGGAAAAAATTGGTAACACAACATGCCAATAAAGGCAGCTAGAAAAAAATATTTTAAAATTAGACATGATTAGAAATACAGCACCGAGCTCTATTTCAAATATTCTTTATTTTTTTCCTAAAAAAAGGAGTAATTGTCAAAATAATTGGACTTAAACCAGATTTTTAAAAAATTTACAGTCGTCATTAGTGAATAGCAAGAGACCTCATTATTAAATGTTGCAGAATGCTTTCAGAAACTGGTTTCAGATAAAGAATCTCGAGTCCACTGCACTTAAAGTCAAGGCAAGCTCTGTGGGTTTCAATGTCACTACCTACTCTTAAATGTCACTGAGGAGCTGTCAACAGGTATGAAAAGACACATAGTTGCTTAAGCCACCCGCCTGCTCGAACCTCTTTCAGTTGGAGACAGAGTGAAATATATATGGAGTGAAACTTGGGGTTCTAGAGGGAGCAAATAACAACGTACCATGTGAGATGGATCCACCTGCCTTTAATCTTCCTGTTGTTCTGTTGCTCTGTAATTGCATTTCAATGAAAATGGGCCAAATTCCATTTTCGTGTTCAGGAATGTGAACGGGGATTGTTTCTGCTGGCAAAATAGAGTGCCTCCATAGCAGTTAGTTTCGGTTTACCTGAGGTTAGAATTTGGTCTCCAGAGAAATAGCAAGGAACAGCAAAATGAGATCTTTTGTTACTATGAAGTCTTATGTAGAAGGATTATGTTGTGATTAATAGTTTTATCAAATGTTCATGTTGGTCATTTTCTGTTATGTTATAAAGAATTATTCTGGATCAATAAAACTTGATATAATATAATCAAAGAATTGTTTCAAAATTAGTGGAATTGCCATTTGTCAAAAATAATAAATTATGAAATGTGATGCAGTTTCCTTGATTGTTTTTAACTTCTTATATTTGCTCTCACTTTTTAATTCCTTAAATCAGGTCTAATATCAATCAACAAGGTTAGATTGAGAAGATCTAATGAAAAACCAAATCAGATTAGTCGCTGGGGAGGTGAATAAACATACTAAAGAAAGGATAGACTCCATAAGAGGATTGTTTCCTGAGGTATGCCTGACATTTAGTGAAAATTACATTATCCTTTTTATTTAATAAATGACAGAAATTTCTCTCTTCCTGCCTGGTTGTTAAAAATCTAACAGACATCTGTAGAAGACGTATGTGTGAGCTCTGCTGCTCTGGGTCAGTCTCTGTGTTTATCTCAGAGCATCCACCAATGACACATTTAACTAGTTGCAGCAGTCTTAAATGCTTTATGTCATGACATCACTAATGAAATCATCTCTGGAGGAAACATAAGCTTGGCATCCTAGAAAATTATCTTCAGATCTGAAATGACTGACCTCATAGGGATTTGGTCATCAACAGGTTTCTAAGGCTTACAGTGACAACAAATATGAGCATTAAAATAAATCATTTTGTGAAAAAGACATCACAGGAAAATTAGCTTTCCTTCCCACCCTTTGTCAGTCAGGGTTTATTACAGCACTCACCATGGAATGGCAACCAGCTGAATGGTGCTAAATCACTGCATTAAAATTCTAGCCACCATGCCACAATCCGACTATCTATGCGCGGAGACTATATAAAATATCTCTCTCATCATCCAGATGCCCCTCAATTAAAATGTAGTGGGCAACTACATATAGGTCAACAACTTCACCTAGTAAAATTATGCACATCATTGAAGGATATTGGTGCATAGCATTTGGCAGTTTATATATAATTTCATAATCTACCAGACAAATTAAATAAATAAATAAATTAGTAATTGGAGTTATATTGCAGGTATAATATTACAGAATGACAGAAAATAAGTGTATAAGATGATTCCCTGGCAGTGCAGAGCCTCCCTGTCTTTGTCCTCTGGAGTTCCAGTGAGTTTTCCCAAAAGTCAGTTTTCTTTACTCCACATAGGACTTTCCCCACCCTTAAATGCTATGCAACAACACAAACCTGTGTGTGAAATATGTGTTGACCTAGTCATTGCAAGGTGGCATGTAACTTTTAAGATTACTTTTTTTGGTGTTATATTTTTCAGAATAACAGTTTGAAAGATCATATCTATAGTTTAGGCTGACATGGGTCCAATACTGAGAACCTGTATTGAAGTGAGTCGTCTGAGGACATTGCTATGGGTAGAGCACTTCATTCCTCTCTCAAACAGCTATCATCTTTCTCTACTGTTGTTGAGCTCTAACTGTAAAGTAGATTTAGTGGCTGTACTTATATGTGCAAAGCTGCCATATCGAGCGTCATTTGAAATTCAAACCATTCAGCAGCTGCCATTATGCTTGCAAATAGATCTGTCTTAAAAAATGTGATGTAATGGTGATTCATAGGAAAGTTAGGTGTTCGTTCTTGTGACAAAAAGTCAGGTGCAGAAAATGTTTGCTTTTAGTAAGATGGGAAGACCTAAAGTTTAATGAAAATACTGTTAATTTCATTTGTGTACTTTTAGGTTTCCATGTGACTTCAGAAATTGTGAAATATGTTACATGGGTGGCAGAACATGAGAGGCAGCTTCCACATGTGGATTTAATTATATATTTCATACTGTACTATCAAGACCAAATCAAGAGCAAATACTTGAATAGCTAATCATATGGGAACACATAGTATGCTTGCCTATGTGGTAAATACAGAATATCACCAGTGCAGACATGATTCTGCAGATGCTACTGCAGCTTGCGGTTTCAGGTCTGATAAGAGGCTTCAACTGAGTTTCCATAGCACGGAACAATGCAGTGCCAGTCTCTGAAGTTGCACCTGTCTCTGAAGTTGGGTTTATTTCTGTATCCCTGTGGATGTGTTGTGCAATTCCCACTGGAGCTTTACCAAATTGGAAATTACAGCAGCAGCAGATTTTTTTTTTTGTCACATGGCTGGACTTTGAGGAGTCTTTTCTTTTCCAAGAATAACATCAGCTCCCGTCAGATATGTCTTCTGCATTTTTCTCCCTTGCTGAAGAGATTTTGACTCCCAGCGCTCTGGAGTGTACATCATCTGCCAGCTTTTTGTGGGCTTTGTTGAGGGAGAAGATAATTTCCACTCTTCCAGCTGAGATCTCCGTGTCAGACAGAAAAGGGCTCAGGATTCCCTCTGTCGGAAAAGGAAAATAAAATTATCTTGCCTGGTGGCTTAGGACGTTTGAAACTCTTACCTTCCATGTTCCAAGGACTGGACAAAATACTTAATGCTTGAAGATTGGGACCTTGGTTTGTTTTCATGCGCAGTGAAACAATGTAAAAAGGTAGAGCTGAGAGCACTTTCCTATGCCCTTAGATGCCTCTATAAACAGGTGGGTAAAAGTCATTCCTTGGAGATATGGATCTGAAAGCCCTCAAGCTGAGAAAGAACCTGAAAATAAAATTTTCTGACAGAAGAATCCCAAAGGTGAAAGCAGATGGCAGGAGGCTGACTGTTCCCTGTGACATAATCTTGCATGTAATTATTTCTTATTTGTTGGTAGTCCTCCAGAAGCTCTCTATGGAGGCTGTAGTTGATCTTTATGGTAATATCTAAAGCCCAACGTTCTCAGTGGCCCACTCTCTACAATGTCGCCTGCAGGATGCATGTGGCCACAGGAGACCACTCAAAGGTCATCCAATCCAGCCTGCTTGCATTCCAGCTGCTTTTGCAACAGGCAAACAGGTCTGTCTTGGAACCGGCTGAAACTGTGTCTGACACTGGGGAAGCTCCTGATCTCTTCTCACAGAAGCCACCCCTGCAGGTCTCCCCTGCTGCCAAAACTTTGCCATGTAAACCCAATACATGGGCCCAGACACACTACAAGTGCGTGACTGGGTCCTTGCTTAGGAACAGCAAAGGGTCAAGCTTGCTCTCACCACATGCCACTTTTCTTGCCTGAACCCTCTCCTGGGAGCTCTCCCTTTCACAAAAGTCCACGGTCTTCTTCATGTGTGTATACAGGTTCTGCTGTGTCTTTCTCCATTTCTCTTTCCCATCCCATCAGTTTGCTTCTTTCTTCAGAAAGTCCCCAAGCCATAGATTTTTCAATCTGAGGAAATATTCTGGGAAAACATCACCATCACATGGCTGCTCTTCTCTGATGCATTTCTCTAAGCATGTCAGTTGCTGTAGGGGATTTTGGAATAGTCGTACTTTGAAACCACCCGGCTTTCTATTGTTCCTCAGTTAGAAAGGCCCTTTTGCTACAAAGATCTGTAGGTCTGTTTTATCTGATTTATTTTTCCCTTTATGACTTCAGCTCACAGAGATACACATGATGTAATTTTAAGCTAGCTGGCTTGGATGCCACAAGCTGTATAGATGTAATATCAGCGTATCTCAACAAACTGGGTAAATTTGTGAGTAGCTGACCCAGGGTGAGCTGTTTTCCACTGTGCTTACACTGTTAGCTCGCTTGTTATCAGTCATCAGCTTCCACATGTCTGCGTGAGCTGCTGTCTGTTGAAACTTAACCAACCTCACTATGTTTTTCAGATCCTACACTTTCTAAATCACCCATTCTCTTCTTCAACCTCCAGCTCCTTGCAGGGTGAAAATAAGCTTTATCTTGGAGGTAAGATGCTCACCCTACAGTCAGATGTTTTCAGCTGTTAATACTTTTTAGTATCAGCCTGTGATAACACTGCCTTGCCTTCTTAGTGCAAGATGAATGAGGCAGAAAACAGGAAAAGAGAGTTATATGACTTAAGGGAACAGCACTTGAGCTCAAACTGGCACTCACAAACCACATAGCGACATATTCTGAATCATCACAACATCTCTTTAAGATTAAACATAATCAAATTTCTCTATTAGTGGAAGGCATATATTCAGGAACAATATTTCAAGAGAATAACTCAAATGATTCCCACTTTATATTGAAGAAGCTATCCTATCACAAGCCATTGGAAAAATAGGTTCTGCTAAAGTTTGTATTTCTTTAATGATCTATACAAAATTTATTAGAAAATATGAATTTTAAACCTTGAAGCTGCCACCATTTTCTTTTTATTTTTCCCACACGTATGTATATCATAAAAAACTCACTTTCAGAACTCACGGAAAACTACACATGAATTGAAAACAGATTACTCCTTTACAAGTGTCAGTGCTGCCGGTCCTTCAAAATAAAAGGTTCTATATGAGATTTTGGGAAGGGAATTTTTGTTTCTTTAAACTGATCGGTGTTAAAACAGCACTAGAGGCAAAAGGCAGTTTTCAATATTGGTTTTTCTTAGTGTATAAAGAGTGAATTAGATACCAGAGAGACCTTACAAAAAACTTCATGCTGTTCCTTTATGTCATCAAAAACTTGTCAGGCTGGAAAAGAAAGCTGAGATTATATCACAAGTGAAACGCAAACACCCCTACTATGTATGAAAGAAAGTGAATTAATGAGATAAAATTGACAAAAGACATAATAGCTCTTAGTTTCTGTTTCTATTTACATCTATATATCACTGAAGCCCTATTTTGAGGATTTAAATGAGAATTTGAATGATTAATTTTTTTGAAGAAGTTATCGAATAAGTATATCCCTAAGTGAAATATTTTAAGGAAGATTAACTTTTTGTTGATCTGACAGAGTTGACTTTGTTCTCAGAGGCAGTCGTTTATAAAATTGCTGTTATACTGAATGGTTGAATGAAAGAGCGATGGAACATGAAAGATGACCTTCTCCTTTTTCTTTACCCCCTTTCTTTTATTCTGCACCACTTTTTGTTCAAGATGCTTTCTTGTTTCTCTGAAACAGTGTCTGGGTTACCCTGGTAAGGGCTGGCTGCCCCAGGTCATTCTTGAAAGGGTTTGTGAGCACTGCAAGGGAGGCAGAACCCCCTTCAGTTGGGCAAAACCAAAAACCTAACCACTTTGGGTAGAAGCATCTCTCCTCGTGCTGAAGTAGGACAAAGCCATCCAGGTCACTTGACTGAGATATTTTTCTTCCTGGCCTACTTCAGAATATGCTGAAACCAGTCATTTGCAGGGATTCATTACTTGGGCCCTGGGATACAAACTTCACACAGCCTCTGTGCAAAACAAGGAGGAACCTTGCCAGCTGTGGCCTTTCAAAAACACTGTTTTCTTCTTCCTGCCCTTCCTCACCCCCGGCAAATTTTGCCTTTGAAGCAACAGGGTTTGAATATAGGATGAGAAGAAAAGTCCTCTAGCCCACTAGGAACTAGTCAAAATGTTGGGGGCAAAGGGTTAGGATAACTTGGAAAAAGCAGGATAATTTGACAGTGGAGGGATTCATCTGTCTGTTGCAAGACCTAGGCTGGTGCAGCAGAGCTCTGTAACCTTGTCTTGGTTTTACTGGGAAAATTATCTTGAAAGCATGAGCTAAAATCGTGCAAGATAAGGAAAGAAACACATAGAAGTAAGATCTTTGGTATTACAGTAGTTAGCAGGAAGGGATTCAATGGGGGAAACACTGCCTTAAAGTGTATAAAATCCCAGGAATAAAGCAGAAAATTAGATGAAAACACAGCAACCCTGATGCTCAGCCTGTTTGAAGGAGTAATGGAGACCAGCCCTGATGTGACTGATGACTGCCTGGCCAGTGAAGACACACTGAATGTCTCATTAAGGTTGGTGAGAATATTAATACCTTGTTCAGTAACTCATGAATCATGTGTATTAGCCAATAAATAATTGCACTCTACTCTTAAATCGTCTGTGTTCTGCTTGAAAAGTCTCCTTCCACAAACTAAAAAGTGGCTGATAAAAGTGCCCAATGAGGGAGGGTTATGCCGATTTTCCCCCAGATGAAGCCCGTCCCTGCTCCTGGCCACCCCGAATTGCAGCCTATTCCTGTCTCCACAGAAGACTCCCTTCTACCCACACACCACAGCTGTGCAGGAGGCGGCAGTGGAGCCATGATGGACTCCACTTTCATCCCTGTGCTACCATACTAGGCTAATTCATTCTTGGGTCCCTGGCTTGACACACTATGCAAAAATTATCTCCAGCATAAGCATCTACTTTCATTAGCTAATTGCATGCGCTTATGTTTATTTGTAAACAAATGGCTCTTCCACAGCTTGTGGGGCTTCAATTCAACATTGCCTTCTAGTTTGCTATGTCTCATGTCCTGTTAATCCTCTAAACTACAGCAAGGTCAATTATTGGGTAACACATCTGACCCAAGTAGGGTGAGTTTGATCAGTTTCCTGAAGATGGAGGTTGTACGTCACTATGGAGGTATAATAGGGATTGTGAAACTCCCTTTCCCTACGTGTCTGAGAGATGCTCTGCCTCTTTGTTGCTATTGTCCTCTTCTGTCATTGCCTGCAAAGTTTTTTTTCACCTAGCATTTCTCCAAGGACTTGCTCCAGGTGGGGAAATGCTGTTCTCCATTGAAATCTTTGGGGTCTGCAGATAAAAGATTCTTAAAAAGTTGTGAGAAAGGGACATGTCTGAACGTCAAAGTTGGTAGGAAAAGAGCTGGATGTGAATGGAAGAAACATGAAGAGGGTTCTAACCTCTAACAAAAAAGTTACATTCATTTCTAAATGTGTTTATTCACTGCAGCTAGGCACAAATTGCACGCAGTAACCATCTGTGACCAACTAATTGTCCCTCAGCAATAACTATCCAGCAGTACTTATTTTTAAATACAAAGTATTTTCTAAATATACCTGTTATATATATGCTTTAAGTTTCACTAATTTCTATTAATTAAATGGAGCATTGTAAAAATTACTATCTTTCCATGCATCCGAGAAATAATAGTATATGGTAGATATTTGATATATAAAGGCATTCCTGTTATTGATCTTATATAGATAAATCCAAGTAATAACCCATAATATGGGAGAAAACCAAGCCCAAGAAAAGAAAACAATAAAATGGGCAAAGCTATAATAGTTAATTCCTCACATTTCAGTTCAGTCTGCAGACAACTGATGTTAGTGCTTTTCTGCAGATGCTTCAGGAAAAAAAGTGAAGCTTTCTTAGATGTGATGACCCATGTTTTGCTCTTAATTATACCACCACTAAACTTCAGTACCTCCATCAGTTTCAATTACGTGTTGTTTACTCTAGGTCTTGAGAACAAAAGGAGCAATTTATCACAATTCACATTTCCTCAAACTTCTGCTTGCCCCTCACTACTGTGAAAAAACATAGACAAATTGTTGTATGAAAGAGGGTAAACATTTTTGAAAATAGAAAACCATTCAGGTTTTTTGGGAGTGTAAAAATCAGTTTCATAGGGACCAAAGGATTTGTGCTTAGGGTGTACATATTCCCCTTTCATGAAGTAACTTCAAGTCCAAGCGAGGGACCCAAGTTCCCCAGAAAACACAAAGAGTGAGTTATGTGCCTAACAAGGAGTTTCATAAAGTGATGCTGAGCACAGAGCCTGTTCCAGTAGCTGATAGGGAGAGTCAGATAAAGGACAAAGGAATTAAGTACCTAATAAATTCCATAAGGGAAAAGCAAAACCCAGTAGCCTATGTGGGTGGTCAGCTGGACCAGAAGAAAATTGTTCTGAGGAGCACAGTTGGATTTGGAGCGATGTCTTGAGTGTATGTTTCCTGCATGCTTGTTGTTGCAGTCATGTGCATAATAGTTGCTGTCATGGGCAGCAGAACCTGAGCCTTTGTCCTTCTACTGTATTCACATTTTGAATACTTGGAAAACAATTCATGTAGTGAGCCCTGTGGGTAAGTCTGGTGGGAAATATGTTGTCTGTGAATCCCACCACAGAGTATTTGTGAGATAGGGCTCTGAACAACTCAACAGCATCAAGATTTGTTGCATTCTCTACAGGAAATAATTATCTGTGCAGCCCTTTAGATGCTGGAAGTTGTGCTCAGGTCTTCTATTAAATCCAACTCATATTAAGTTGTTATTCTGTAGGAAGAAACACTCAACAGTGTTTCTCTCTCAAAGAAAAATCAGCTTGGAGAGTAAACACCTTAATTTTACTCAGAAATAAATTGCATGGAATTGTTACCTTAATTACCTCTGTCATTATTTCCAAAATTAAGAACTAAACAAAATGTTTTCTCTGTAATAGAATTAAATTTCCTTGAGGATTAATCTTTTCCATTTTCAAAGAAAACCCTCTTGATATAAGTACTTTATATAAAGTACAGTATGTAAATACTTTTCTTAATGACTTTTTTTTTTTTCTCCAGAAGAGCTGCCAGAAGGATTGTCAATCCTTGAGCATAGTGAAATCCTCTTTTCTTTTCCCTGATGGAAAATGACTCAGTGCAATTTCTTTTACCTCCATATTTCTGGAGCTTTGATGGACCAGGCACATAAAGAATAATGCTCTTACATTAGAGTTTTGCTGATTATGATCATCTGATCAGATCTTCACAATATTGGTAAAGAAAAGTCTAGAAAAATCTCACTGGACAGTGAAAAAGATACAAATATCTATTCTCACAGCAGAAGAGCTTCCCTGGGGAATATGTGACGAACTCTCAGCCATGAGGTCACTAGAGCCAAGGATAATAGAAGACCATTGCAAAAAAACCTCTTTTATTGGAAAGAGAAACTGCTGGATTTACGAGGTTATCACTAATGTAGGAGAGGATTACAGCTCAGCTAGAGAAACCTGCGTGCCCTTACATCCCATACACAAATAAAACTCCTAGTAAGGGCAGTGCAAATGAGTTGCTGTACTGTCAGTCTGAAGTAAGAGCTGTGAAGACAGGCCCAGACAGACCAGAGAGACACCACTGAGGAGCCTCCTGGAGAGCTCTGTGTCCTGCAGCATGAGAGGTCTCAGGCTGAGCTGCGTATTCCTACAGCTAAGGAAAGTTCTGTCTCTTCTGCACACAGATCTGACACCAAATCACTTAGTAAAACACTGCATATTTCAGGAATGACCTCAGCATAGCACAACCCTTTTCATTTTCTGTTTGAAACTAGTAACAGGGGAAGGCTCAGATTTATCTTACGGAGGCAGTTTACATAATAGGTCAGCGACTTCCTACAAAGAATGGATAGATGTATTGTTTTACACATTTGCCATGCACAGAAATAACTTGGTTTTTCTACCAAAATATGAGTAGGCTCCTGACGTGTTACAGGGAACTACAAAAAAGGAATATTTAAAGAAATCATGTCTTGAAGCCTGAAAAAGAAGACAGTATATTAATTCTGGTTATTAGATGTAGAAATTGTTAACAGTCACGTACCAGGATGAAAAGTTTTATATGAGATATTCTTAATATATTTTCTGTTCAAAACTATCTTTTTTTTTCTCCCCAAGTTATTAGCTTTGCCAGTGTACTTTCAGGTCAAACAAAAACTGGTTGCCATAATAGAATAAATCTTTGACTTATGATGAAGATTTTGTAACCTTCTCTCTCAGAAAATTAAAGAACGTTGTTTATGCAACTACTACATAACAGTTTTATGGTTAAAACAAAATTTAAAAATCCCTATTAAAAATATTAAATTAATTGAAATTTTAACTTGAGATACTGTTACAAAGTCATTCAAAGTCCAAGAAAGCAATTTCTTTGCCTCTCATTTGTGGGGATTCAGTGTTTTGTTCGGAGTAACCTATATATATTTCATGCCTTAAGACTTACCACACCTATGATTAAATATGCAAAGTTGTCTAAATGCATGACTTAAATGTTTAGTGTATAACTCTTTAGTTGTCCTTTGCCCATCAGAAATACAGTAGCAAAATCAATTATGCTATTTGGTATTTGTGCATCACTTTTTTATCTCCAAAACCGTAAAGATGTAATAATATTTCTCTGCTATTCCAATAGCCACGCTGGCCCTCTGGACCACAGGGAAAGCCTTCTGTACTACACCTCCACAACACTACAGAGAAAGAGGAGAAGGCCCACAGACATTGTTACTTCATTTTGGTCTGACCAGGATTCCATTTTTGGCACTTTATTTGGTTTGCAGGTAGAACATACAGTCTATGCCTTTTTCGGCTCCAGAAAAGGAGACTCAAGCTATAGGTTTTCATTGCTGACGTCGTTATGGAGAGATGTGTGACAGTAGTTATCATATAGTTTGGGAATCAGCAAAAAAAGGAAGGGATAAGATTGATTTTCAAAGGACAATCTGTCTGAGACCTCAGAGACAGACACATTGGTTTCCCCAAAGTCTGACCTCTGTGAAATGTTAAAAAAAAATGTTGGAAAGTACAGGAGCATAAATGCTCTTCTGATCTTAGGATGTATAGTCAAGATCCAAGCCATCTGCTGGGGGCCTTACAACTATCACTTTCATTGTTTCATATAAAAAAAAAAATTAAATTCAGAGAGCCCTGAATTTTTCAGGTATCATTGTAAAGACGGATATTAAAAATCTGTTTTATTTTGCATAGTTGAAAAGCTACTTGATAGTAAGTAATGGCCAACTGGTGAGGTCTTGTATACTAGTGAGACATAGGGAGTGTCCAGTACTTGAGACAGAGCTACACCTTAATTGTTAATTGGCAAAAATCAGTTCCGGCCAAATTTGTAACCTCTCTCTTCAATGTGTTGCATTGCTTCAGGACATCACTGAGTCACTGTCATTGGTAAATTTTTAGTTTCAAAACCATGAATATTTGAATCTATTTGCTAGCACATGCTTTGGCCTGCCTGATATTAATTCAGGAGAACGACAAAACATTCATGCATGGTAACTTCACATTTAAATGTTACTATAAATTAGGGTGTCACTGAGAAGAATTTTTTATAGTGGTTCTCAAGATGATGCAAGGTTCAAAAGGCCAATGCATAGGGCACATCGACTTACTTGCTTTAATTGTAATAGTTCTATGGTACTATTCAAATAGTTATATCTTAATGCTTAGCTACCTGTAACTTAATCCAGTAAAGGACATTGAAGCCCACATATTAAAAGCTTCATTGTCTACTGTTTAATATCTGGAGCAGAAATCTGAGTTAAGTTCCCTCCTGTGGGGACATAGAGGGGAAGGAACCTTGTTACCAAACCTGAAAGGCCACATATGTCTAGGATCTCTCTAGTAGGAGACATGAAGCACCAGCGGAACGACTACAACTGTCATTTTTATGGCATCTAATGACCTCTGTCCACATATTGGCCTTGAGCATCACCCTTCTGACATAGGGGTGACTATTCATAGTTTGAAAGGAATTTCTGGTTCTAGTTCTTTTGGAGTAGGAAGCATTACCATCTTGCTTAGAAGAACCTAGGTCTTCTTAAAGAGGTCTTTTTAAAAGAATGTAAGCAAATGTTTGTTTTAGAAGAAACCTGATCTCATCGGTGTGTAATGAGCATGATCCAATAATGCTGATAAGAATTCTGGTCTTGGGCATTGCAGAGGGGGGGTTGGGGCAAGCAGAGTGGAATGAGGTTTAATAACAGTGATTGGCTTTATAGGTCACAATTCTGGACTTGGGTGCTTTGATTCCATCTGACCTTGTCTGCAAGGTCAAGTTCTTTACTGAATCTTTAGCCTGTAATCTGTAAAATGAACTTTTCAACATCTTCTACTCAACTAGTCTTTCTAGTTCAGAAGTAAATTTGTGATTAGCATGAATTCTGTTTCCGTTTAATCAAATATTAAATATTTTAAAAATACCTTAGTTAAATTTGAGACTCTTTTGAAGAATTATTTTTAAGATGCTCCCATGTCTTTTACCCCAGTTTCCTTTGATTTTTGCTTCACAGTTAGAGCTTCAAATTACTTAAAATAAATGCAGGTCAGAAATTTGCTAAGATGTCATTATATTGTAGCATTGACTGCTGGTGATAATCTCACCAGTTTTAGTGACTTCTAATTCATGCAGTGTCTAAGACTGTTTTGATGAGATGCTTTAGGACAATACAGGTTAAAGGAGAAAAATAAATATGGAATGACAGCTTAAAAAACACAGTTCTGTTAAATGCAGGTCCACCAAAATGAGCACCACTTTTTCATGTTGCAATTACTCTTTGCTGTGTATTGGAGTCTCTATTCAGTAAAACCTTGTTGAAGAATTGTGAAAAGCTTGACAGATGAGTTGCTGAGGTAATTACTTAGTTTCTTTCCATCTCGCTAGCTTTTTGTCTGATAAATGAAGGCTTAAATTCTGATTTCAACAATTCTAATCTCAGTAGCACAATCAATTACCGTAAAATGCCAATATATATTTTTTCCCGAGTCTGGCTGATTTGAGACTCCTTCCTTCCGGTTGTTTATTGTTTAGGTCAAGGGATAGCACATGTATGATAAATTTATCCAGTCACAGATGAAAAGGAAATGTAACTTTAAGTGACAGGTGCATTTTTAGCTGATGTTGTTACCATCTACCAAACAATACCTTAATTCTCTTTTTAAGGAACAGCTAAGTATAAAATGAAAGTGAAGAGGGCAAATTATTGCTTTGTATAAATATCTCACAAACAACAATGAGGAGAAGGAAGAGTGTCTTTCATGAGCGAAAGCAAATGGACAGTGTTGCTACAAGAACATGTGTGTTTAGAAATTAAAAAAAAAATAAAATTAAAATATTAAAATAATGAGATGACTGAATATTTTTCAGTAGAGGTAGGGGTCAAAAGGCCTAGAATCAAAACTGATACATGTGTAAAAGTTTCTACATGATGTTAGTGCTTGCACTGGTGGAAGACTTGTTTGTGCTTGGTCGACTTTTGTCTTATATTGTTTCTGTAGAAACATGTTCCTATAAATAAAGGATCTGAGCCCAAATTTTTTGTGCTATATGCTATAGCTGAGTGTGAATGTTCAGAGAGTTCATGCAGATGATCTGACTTTTACATTCAAAATTGGATCTCAGTTTTACTTCTTAGTGATTTATTCTTGATCATAAACAAGCCAAGGGAAAACAATTTCAGAGGTGAAGTCCGGCACACACAGGTTTAAATTTAAGGGTTTTCACTAGCAAGCAAAATTGAAAATATTTGGTGTAGTAAAATGGTATAATCCACGAAATAATACCAAATGTTTCTCGATATTTTATTCTGAACTAACCACGCTACTCTAGATTGCCAGGTGTTAATGACATTAATCAAAATTTGAGTTCCCTGTACATTAAGCCAATAGATGGGATTGCCATTCATACTTCATATATATCTGCTACTAAGTAACTTACAGATGTCTATGCAGGTAAAGCAGAAATATTGACTAAGTATAATATAAGAAAAAGGCAACAGGCTGAAAAGAGAAAGTCAGAGGATGTCAACTTTTTCAAAATGTCTTGCATTCTTACTTCCCTCAGTTTATGGTATTTTATTGGAGACCTGAAGGCATTACTTCTGAAAGGGAATTTAGACGCTTGTATCCTGTAAACAACTTTGAAAATGTTATCTTGTTGTTAAGAAATGCTTTCTGGAGAAAACAAGAGGATTCAAGGAGAAACTGTGGGTCAGTTGCACTTTCAAAGGGCTGGACCAAGGAGAAACCTTTCTGTCAAGGCAACAAAATGACCATTGGATTTCTTTCAAGCAGGCATCTGTCTCAGGATACCTCTTGCAACCTGCAACAAGTTTCTATAGCTTTTTTATTATTTGTTAATATTTAAAAGTGAAGCAGAGTCCGCATGAATTTGCACTTGCTCCGAAGCTCTCTGTAGGGATTTTTCTGGCTATCCCGGCATTGCAGAAATGGGCACGGGGGAACCGGGGCTAAGTGCAAAGGAGGGAGCACTGGAGAAAGTTACAAGGTCCTTTACAAATAATGAACATTTTTGCTTTCCAGCATATAACAACTAAATGTTCATGTCTTGTTAGTATTATTTTGATAGCGAATGACCTACACTTTTTATATTTTGCACAGTATTGTCCTCTGAAACTCTGTTGTATCACATGCCTGTGTCTGTGTGTCTGTGTGTGCCTGCAGAATTTTCTCTTAAGGTCCCAGCCTGGTAAAAAGCTTTAGAGCTGCCACTGATTTCAAGAGACTAACCTACCATCGGTGCTGGAACTGTTGGACATATCCCTCACATGGATGAGGGGATGAGACACACACTTGAGTGGATAATCTATTTTTCTCATCTCTTAGCCAGCTGATGCCTTGCTTTTACCCACTTCTATGTCCCACTGCATAGAGAGCTGTTATGTTAACCAGGGAAATACGTTCAGCTCTGTTGGTAATATTTGGATAACAAAACTAACTGAAAGAACCCAGTGTTGAAGAGATCAGTTGGGTTTGCCTAACTGGCTTTATTTCTGATATTCTTTCAAAAAGCATACCTATGAAACTCAAACATAAACATGAAAAGTTCGCAAACTGCCAGTTTACTATTGACCATCTACAATCCATGAATATTTATTCCTGATTTTTTTAAAGGTCTTTCTGAACAATTAGTTATTTTCTTCTTCTGCAAGAGGGAAAATGCACCACATTAACATGTCATCTTTTTGTTGACAATTTAATTATTTCACTACCTTCAGTTGAGCTGTTGGGTTTTTTTACAGATGATTTTCTAGGGTTAAAATTGTGCAATATTTATATTCCAAATGAACATATATACTTAGTAAGTAATTTTAAATATTAAAATGAACCATTACAACTCACTTAAGGACTCACACTAAGTATGTATGATTTTTTTTTTAATTATCAATTTTTTCTTCTCTTTCAAATTCCTTATTGATTAAAGGAAAGGCTTAAAAGAAAGGTGACAGCCAAAATAAGAATAGTTGCTCAGAATTAATATAATAATATAATTTCTTAAATGGTACACATTTGAACTATTAATACTTTGGTTTAAAAAATCCATTTAGCTTAGCCCTTGAGATTACTGAACAATTTTCTCTTGCAGAAGTGTCTTGTACTAGAGTCTGAAATAAACAAAAGAGGAGTGTAGGTGTGTTCCATTACATACTGTGGGCCACAGTGGGTCAAATTCATTGCCTACTTTTCAATTCCTTTTATTGAAGGATGAAGAGATTTTGATTTATATGCATTAAAATATTATTCTTTTCTTCATACCGCTATGCACTGTTAAAAGTGGCTTTTGATTTTCCATACAGGCTGCCAAACACTGGAGAGATTTTTCTCAAAAGGGTTAGATTTTTTATTGTTGTTGAACGATGAATTGGAAAAGTTCTGTCCTTTTCTGCCTGTTCCTGCACTCCTCTGGCAGAGGGCAGGATTCAGGCTGCTGTCAGACAGGGAACACAGAAGGGCAGCACCAACCTGTGTTCAATGAGGGTCTCAAGCACCGACACCAAACTCAATGGGAATGTGTTTTCCAAGTGGGTTGGGTTGTTTACTGCCTTTGAGGAAGTGGAGAAGGGATTCTTGAACCAAGCGAATGCACCAAGGTAGTCCTTGCATCGCCAATAGTACTGGCATCCAACACAGTGATGTCATCCAGTATTTCTGAAGGAGCAACTTCAATTGTTTGTAAGATAAACTGAAAATAAAATGAAGTAAAAGAGAGGTAGTCACTTCTAAAGACTTCCAGTCAGTGCTCTTCATCTAAATCAGGTGTCTATCCATCCTGTGTCTAGGATTCTCAAATGTGTAGAAAAGTTCATTATTAATGGATGGTACTGCCAGTTCCTTGGCAATGTACGTTAGGGAGGTGGACTGGTAGAAGGGAGTGAAAATCTCCACTAAAACAGGTGAGGGGAGAGGCCTGACATGGAAACAATTCTTGCTGTATATATATCAATAAACATAAAGATGGATCATGTGATACACTTACTAACCATACTGTAAGCAGTCAGAATACAGAAAACCTTTGGAAAGCTACATATGCATTGATAATGCTTCAGACTATTGTAAATGTTAAGTTTGCCATCTCTAGCTGCTGAAAATAGATTTAAATATAACTAGATCCAGGGAAAACAAATAGGTCAATATTTGCCAAATTCTAGGAACAGTGAGCCCATTTGAAATTAATTCTGCAATTTTTGATGAAGGGTATTGCTTTCTTTCACATCTCCACATATGAGTGATGCTAGCCAGAAAATAATTTCAAAGGGTCAGAAAATCAATTGGCTAGATTTACAGTGTTTTAAAACTTGAAACTAGTTCTTTCTCATCAAGAGTCATTCTTTAACTCCCTCAGCCACTCATCAGTCATCCTTTTGGGAACAACGTGTGCCATGGCTATGGGGGACAGCACCAGATCTGAGCGTGCTGAGCTCTGATGTTATCACTGGCAGGTTTTAGTAGCAAATCTGCAAACCTTGTGAATTATTTAAGCTAGACTATAGCCTGACTCGGGCCATCTCTAGCTACTGATCAGTGCAAAAATTCCTCTAGATTTTATACTAATGAGATTTGATACAGAACCATTTGTCATCAGAACGCATTGGGTTAGCCTCCAAACTGATGAAATGCATGCACATAGAGTTAGCACGAGTTCTCTTTCCCCCCCAGTATCTGTTCCCACAATTTCATGCCAGTCTGAATTGTACCCACTGCTGTATGACAGCCCATATGATGCTGCTGGGTGACAATCCATTGCTCTGCTGTAAGCTGCTGTGCTTCAGAAATGTTAACTTCCATCTCCTGTGCATGTCCTCGTGTGCTGAATATATCGCTGTCATGTAGTCTGTAGTAAGACCAAAACAAGCTTCTAAGGATGTAATTACACTGCGTATCTTATGTTAGATGTTTAAGGAAACTAAACTGAAGGCTTAGCCTCCCAAAGTCTTCATCTGTTCAGTGGAGAGGGAAAGGCTTTTACAGATACCAGTTCAGGGCAGAATCCCAATTTAGAAGGAACCTGTCTCTTGCTCTGACTCTAACCTCAGCATTGTCCTTAGGGTTAGGTGGTAGTAATAGCGCTTTTTTCTTTCCTGTGTTGTGTAGAAAACTGAAAGCTTTGCCAGCAGTTTAGAGATAATAAATAAAAATTGCTTAAGTCAGTGGTCATTAGTGGTACATGTTGTAATAGCACACAAGACATTTCCGTAGAACTGCAAGGCATCTAAATATGCCTCAATAAAAATAGTATATGTGCCAATCTAATGTTTTCTGATTAATTCATATCATTTTTTTGCCAGAGTAGCTTTCATGATTGCAATAGTTACAGTCTTCTAGTTTCTAACATCACAATTTTTGACACTAATATATTATGGTCTTCTTTTCCTCACTAACTAACACAGTGCAGTCAGTATTCATTCTGTATGAACTAATGCTACATTACAGTCTCATACAGTATGAGTTTTACTGTCAGATACTGATGAATGCTGATTGTCAAACATTTCATTAAATTCAATACATATCTCATGTAACTTGAATATAAATGCCATGTCTAAATCTAAACTGTTCAGAACTGTTTTATAACACTCAGCAGTGCTTTTAATATCAGGTATCAGAATACTTCATATATAAAGGAATTAACAAATGTATACTTTTACTGTACATTTTGTGTCAGTGAAAGGCTTTCTTTTCTTCGGTAGGTTGCTTTAGAAGTTAAAACTCCAGGAAGGCCCAGTCTAGTACATTAGCTAGTTCCCTGAAGTTTGATTATGAATCAGTTTCTGTCTTTACAGGGAGGACATTCTTTATGTCAGGCATAGTACACATTTCAGTGTCAAGCTTGACATTCTTCTTTTAGCCCTTTGACATGTTAAATAACATAGAAGTCGGACTGCAATGTGTAAAGTGTCTTTTAAATTTCCATAGCAGAACTGGCTTATATCTTATAGTCAAAATGATCCTGTCAAATCCACATGGCCTTCTGAAGCTCAGCTGTGATTGTCACAAATGTAAATTCAAAAATAATACAGAATCATAAAGCAATACCCAGTGAGATCACTGCTAATGTTCACCTTTCATTTCATTTGTAACCTTAAATGTGAAACAAAAAGTCAGCACGCATATGTCAAACAAGACACATTTATCATACAAACAGCTAGAAATACATATTTCTGGAGGGATGTGGTCCTAGATGCACCTCATTTATTAAAAGAAAGAAAAGATTCCTATCCCCCTGTAGTTAAAGTAATGGGCATGCCACGCGTATTTTGGGTCATACATGGAGCCGTCTGTGTTAGGAGTTGAGAGCAGAGAAGGCAAAGGGAAATGTAAGAGCTCTCACGCTCACTCTCACTGCTTTAATATAACCTGAGTATTCAAAATTTTAGACATTAATTGATTGCTATCTTCCTAAGGGTTTTTATGCCCTTTCTATTACCTAATTGTCTCTGTGTAATTTATTTGAGGTTAACACACTAATGTAGGGAAAAAAATAACCCTTCTAAACTCTTCCAGCTTCTCAGAATGACAATTTTGAGGAATGTTGCTCATCATTGTGTCTATCCTTTAGCAAGTAGATGTTGTTTGCTACAGGAGGCATTTCTGTACTCTTGTAGAAACTGTCTGTAGACAAAGAATGAAAATAAAGCAAAAAAAATAACAATATGCTAGTGTTTCCAATGAAACTCAGGGATACCTACAGGGAAGTTGCTGTCATTACACTAAAATTTTACCATCAGTTAAGACAACCATGTTCTCTGTTTTTTACTTA
Organism: Dromas ardeola; assembly: GCA_013398915.1. Lineage (NCBI taxonomy): Eukaryota > Metazoa > Chordata > Aves > Charadriiformes > Dromadidae > Dromas > Dromas ardeola. The sequence goes on from VYZM01009751.1 coordinate 174,551, forward strand.
AGAAGGTGGCTATTTTTCACTACTTACCGTTGTATTTCTTAGCTTTCAAAACTGCCACTGTGTCACACAAGAAATTGTGCCTCTCATTACAGTTTCAGCAACAGTACATATTAAATGTTGGCATACACAGTTAACTGTATGTCATGCTTTTCCAGTTGGATATATGAGGTCTTAGTTCACGTTAAGCATTATGTTACACTAGGTTATTATATAGCATGTCTTTTCTTATACCTGGGAACAAAAGGAGTTCTACAGAATGAAGTGAAGTCTGCTGTTGTTAATGGAAAAAATCTACATTGTCATGAAGTTCACCTAAAAAGTGTGTCCTAACCTTACAACGTATCCAGCACCAATCTTTCTGTATGCTCAAATAAATACTACATTAAGTTGGAGGGGGTTTAAGAGTATGTATTTGCAAGTACAAAGCATTCCACCTTTCAGTGAATGAAACACTGCAAACATGGGAAGCCTTGAGAATACTCGTATACGTACATATCTTAATGTAAGAAATGCACTAACATCAAAGCATGAAAGATACTCTTAGTTCTCTCTACCACTGGGATATAATAAGTAAAGTTAAAACTTTTGAATTCTCAGAATAGATAGATCAAATGATTCTTTAAAGAAGTATATTTATTCTTATAAAATCATTTGAATTCAGTAGCATCAAATATTTTGGATAATCTAGTTTTATGATGGACATACACATGTACAATTTTAAGATTAAGTATGTAAGAGGTCCTGATACAAGAAATAGAGCTATATTTAAAAGAACATAAATGATACTAACATGTAGGCAGATCCCAGGACATACAAAAAGATAATAATAGAAAATACGGAAAAAACAGTGAGAGTCATCTGATCCATCTTCACATCCAAAAAAGATTAACTCACTGTTAACAGATGTTGCTGAATTCCACTGCAAGTCCTCTGTTTTTCAAGGTTGGTTATATCTGACTTCTTTCTTCTCGTCATCTTCATTATTGTACTCCGTCAAAGAAAGGATGCCAGACAAGGAGTGATCATGGGGCTAGAAACTGTTGAATTTTAACAGCATAGTTTTTCAGGTTTGCAATTGTCTAGGTTTCTTTGGAGGACACTCTAAAAAATCACTATACCAGTGTCATATTCATGTTGTAGTAATTTTCCATGGTCCAACTTTGATATATGCAAAGGGAAGATACCATTCTGAAGACCGTCCTTGGCCTGTGTTTCCCCATTGTCTCAGTAGCAATCTCTGTGTTTGGCAGAGAACTACAACTTTTGCCAAATCGGAATTTGTGGAGTCGGGGAAAGGAAGAACTGGTTGTGTTGCGGTTACAGCTGCCCATGGGAAAAGGGGAAGCAAGCCACCTGCTGAGAACAATCCCCTCCTAAATCTTGGGAGAAGAGCAGGCTCTTTTGTTGATCTGTGAACAACTGTACAAGAAGCCATTTACCTGGTTGATCTGATTTTGCTGCTTGACCAGTTTTTCTTCATTTTTTTCTTGAGAAAAGGTGACTAGTGGTATGGAAACCTCTTACAGTCCAAATGCAGCCTGTAGCCTGCACAGCATCGCTTTGTCATAGCATATAAAAGTCCCCCAACGCAACACAGCAGACAAATGTTGAAGGTCATGTTTCTCTTCTACAGATATTCTTGAATTAGGATCATATCAGTAAAGTAACAATGATAGGAAAATATAAAAGAAAGAAGATACATAATTTTAATGGAGTTCTAGTTAGAGCAACAAAAAATTTCTGTGGGTTTGTTAATGTTTCTTTAATTAGTACTATAGGATGTCTGACTTTTATTTTAAGTGGAATATTCACTTTGTTATCTGAAATCTATTTTAGTTAGTGACGAGTCTATTTTTTTTTAAAAAAAATCATATTTACAAGAGAAATGTGGAAAGAATTAGACTCCAAAAAATCCCATTTTTGATCTCTTTATTTTTTAAATCATTAAAGTACCTGAGCTTTGTATTTGTCAGATTTTAAGTCCAGAAGGAAAAAGACAAAGATTTAATACATAAAATTGTGAGATGGTTTAATGTGGTGGAGGTAGCTGTGAAATGCCTAAAGGAATCTAATATGGGAGATCTTCAGTTTTCAATTCCAGCTATAGAGCTTGCCAATTCTTTGCTGTCATTTTACATTGACATGTGGAGAGTGTGAATGATGTCCCAAAGGTTTCTCCTTAAATGGGACAAGTAAAAATGCCACCCCAGATGTTTTCATTTTCCGTATAAGCAGAAAGTGCTTTCCTTTTATTGCCGCCTACATTTGAGATCAGGACTGAGTACCAGAAGAGACAGACAACTAAATGAGTGTAAGAAAAGGTATCTTGCAGATGTGGAATAATTCTGGAAATGTTTTAGATTGCTGAATTTCAGAGTTTTAGCTTTGAAATCGTTACACAAATATGTAACTACATTCACACTTTGTACCACTGACTTATGTCAGGTTTCATGGGAATTTTTTACCTCTTACTAGGGCCATAGCATTTAGTTATAAGACTCTGACACTTGCAAACTTGACTTCTGTGTAACTGTTTTAATGAAAAACATTAAGCCTGCTCAGAAGCTTTTGCAGTCTGTAAGACTTAATGACAGATTTCTGATCGTTGACTGTGCTTGACATTTTGTCTGGGAAAAAATTTCAGAACAAGACCTGTAGTTTCAGCGTCCAGAACTCTTTTTACTTGGTGAAACCTGATTTTGAAAGCTGTAAGAAGAAATATTGCTGGTCCATTTCAGGCTAGTAAAAAGTTAAAATTGAGGGCTCTGAAGGTTATTTCAGTGTTTTTAAATTTAAAAAGGAAAAAAAAAAGGAAGAGGAAGAGGAAGAGGAAGAGGAAGAGGAAGAGGAAGAGGAAGAGGAAGAGGAAGAGGAAGAGGAAGAGGAAGAGGAAGAGGAAGAAAGAAAAAGAGAAAGAAAAAGAGAAAGAGTAAGAAAAAGAGAAAGAAAAAAGAAAAAGAAAAGAAAAAGAAAAAAAAGAAAAAGAAAAAGAAAAAGAAAAAGAAAAAGAAAAAGAAAAAGAAAAAGAAAAAGAAAAAGAAAAAGAAAAAGAAAAAGAAAAAGAAAAAGAAAAAGAAAGAAAAAGAATCATTCAGGTACCTCTGACACAATTGTATGGATTTATGAGCAGAAAAAAACCCAAACCTCTCTTTTTTATGCTTTTGAGCTTTGGGGTAATCAGGCAAACTAAGACAGGTTCTCTATTCACAACAGAAACATTTTCAATGAGCACTCAAGCTGAGAGCCCTTCTTCCAGATTTGCCTGTGAGTCATATGTTAGTGCTTGGTCAAACTGTACCGAGGTTGCCTGGTCTTTTATAGCAGATCATCATGGCATAACTCTGTGCTCAATAACTAAATACAGGTAACTAAAGAGGAGGGCGAGATACTCAAAGAAGCTTTAGCATGGGTACTTTTCTGGAGCTGAAGAGCAGCAGTACCTCCATGTGGTTTTGCGTTGTGCTCTGTGGACGTAGCCATTCATTTCTGTCCACCCTTTTCCAGCCCCTCTGACTGTATGTCCCTTCTCAAAGAGTACCCACATGGAGCTATTTTTCCAAAAGCACTGAAGAGCTTTGTGTTGTGTAAAAAATATGCCAACCTACCAGTTTCAGAGAGGTTTGATCCAACCTCAAACCTTATCTTCTAAAATGTACATTTTAACCAAAGCATCAAAAATATAGGGAAAAATTAAAGTTGCATTACAACAACTTTAGAATTTTACCAACATGAGACTTACTGAGATTAGTAAACTAGTTTGAGCAGCAAGTACTTTAGTTGGAGCACTATAAAAATTTGCTGAGGCTGAATGTGAAATATTCAAACGGCTGATAGCAACACTTAGCCACCTGAAGTCAGTATCTCATTACCCCAGGAGTCTTATATTTGGGTCACAGGTGGCCATATTAGTAACATTTGAATCCTCATGGATTTTTACTTTTTTGAAGGTGAGATATGAAAATGCACTCAAACCTAAAAAGAGCTAAAAAGATTCAGCAAAAATGTAAAATAAAAAGTCCAGACACAACAGGTTGGCATTGCTTTATTTCTAACTTTGAGAATCCCTCTAACTGCTAAGCAACAGAAATGTTGATTAAGGAAGAGATTTCAGAAAATTACTGAAAGTCTGTGAGATCTGATTCCCCTGCAGTGCCCATGAACATTTCCAGTATAATAAATCCTTAAACACAGTGAAAGTGATGTATTAGAGACTGTCAAAATTATCATTTGTCCCAGACAAGCTGGTAGTGAGTATGCATATGTTATTAGTATGTGGTCTGATACAATCTGTGAAAAATGACTTTGTGAGCAGAGAGTCACTCCAGTAAAACATCTTAAAATGCTTTTTTTCTGTACTGTGGATGACAAGGGCAAATTTTGGATCATTAAAAAATTCAGGAAAGAAAACAGTTGAGCAAAAGGGAGTAATACGGTGTTCATACTAGAAATAGTCCTAAGAAACAGTCCAAAGATTCTTTTATTCTTAAGAAAGTTTTGCTATGCCCAACAGTGTTGTATGAAAATATTGAGCATCTAGCCAAGTTGATCTCAAATTTAATGCTAGTCATAATAACAAATAAATATAATAATTACAATATACCGAGCTAGATGAGAAAGCACAGGCTTTTTTGACAGTAGGTTAAATCTCTTGATTTTTTAAATTTTACAGAAATACAAATATAAAATTAGCACAACCCTTTTGATATAATTTTTTTCCGTTTCTTATACAGACATAGAGACAAGACATTTCTTCTGCAAACTTCAAGCACTGTCCCAGTTTACTGGGGCATTCATTTGGAACACAATAGTTTGTTTCCAAGACCACCTATTTTACAGATCCAGCAAGAGAAAAGGAAGGAGAAAAATGGTTAATGATAGAGTTGGACAAAGTTGTTATCATGAATGTTTATTTTCTGAAAACTGTGCTATAGAGAGTACCAAAATGATTAGTATATGAGCAGCTTTGATAGATCTAGAAAAGAAAGATCAAAAACTTTTGAAAATACAAAAATAGAACCATTTAAATAAATTTTGTTTTGAATTTAGCCAAATATGTTTGAAAGGATTACACAGCAAAAAGAAATGAAAACTGCTTTAGATTGAATTAAGTACTTTGAAACCATTTTTTCCCCCCTTTTATTTTCATTCCAGTGAGATAAAACTAACATTTTCTGTTTTGGATTGACCAGAAATTTGTTTTCTCAAATTATTTTAGCTTTTTTTTATATATATAT
>VYZM01009751.1:180826-203634 GCA_013398915.1 Dromas ardeola
CAACCCACAACAAAACCCCCCAACAAGTTGAACTTGTCATAATGGGATGGTTACTTTCTGTCTAATTTTGAGTTACTGTGTACCTCATAGGCAAAAAAAGACAGGAACAAGGTCATGATGTCACGCAGCAAAGCATCATAACTCTTAGGTTACAGAGTCCTACTGCTATTTGCTTGCTTGTATTTGGCATTGCATTTTTGGCTGCATAGCAGCAGAGCTTTGAGAGGAGAGTGCTCACTCTGTGTATTAGCCAACAGCCCAGTTGTTCAAGCAGTAATCTGTGAACAGGTTCGGAAAGTTCTTCCCTCTAACTTCATCTGCAGGCTGAGGTGGAAACAAAACCCATCTCTTCAGCTTACAGCTCTGGCAAGTTTTATCGCAGGAAGAGCCCGGACCTTGATCCTCAGCTAGGCTTTCAGTGGAAGAGGCCGTGACTCCTGTGTATTGCCCTGGTTCACTGCTCCAGGTGCCAGTTAGCCGTGAGCACACCTGGACAAGGCTGACCCGGGCAGGCAGGGCAACACGGCAGCCTGCGGCTGGTGCCCACCTCTCCAGAACGGGCAGTTTGTACGCTGGTTGTTGGCAGAAACTTTCATGTTGTGCGAGGAGGTACCTGATGAATTTCGACAGGTACATTACTGGTTGGCAGTGCTGGCAAAAAAGGTTTTTTGATTGCTCTGATGGATGTAGAGACTTAAATTCCTTCCAGTTTTTGTTGGGTTTACACACTTTTTGTCTTCATCCAAATGCTCCCTCTAACCAATGGGGTAGGGGTTGATCAAGATTTATAAACACTTGTCTAACTTTAAAATAATGTACCTTTTGGTTTTGTTCCTTTTTAAGCTGTGGGCTCCCAAGAATTCACTTCCAAACTTTGTTATTAATTTTCTAGTGTATTTTGCTTTTGGACTAAGCTAGGGACTATTGCCTATGAACTACTCAAGGGATACACTTTGTATCCCTGTATACCAAGTTGAATTTAAATATTTAATGCTGCACAATAGCATAACTGTGTTAATGTCTTTCCCTTAGGGGTTTATTCCGTCAAAATTAACAAATCCAATTAATTTATGCAGGATACTTCATTTTCCTATGCCAGAAATAGCCAACATTTTTTGCATGAACCATTTTCAAATTTCAGACTAGCAATCTGTAGTGGGTTTCTGTTCAAGATTCACAGTTCATGACAAAAAAATTACTTATTTTTCATAGCTAATACTAGCAGTACATCCATTGAGTTTATACAGAATATTATGTGTTTAATTGGCATAAGCCATGCTGAAGGTTGTCTGATATTCGCTTTGGAGCTGATGAGTCAGTATTAACCATGAATTCACTCTGTGTCTTAATTATTCTTAATTTCTTGAGTTCCGTCACACCTCTGCTTTACAAGTCACATATGGACTATCAGCTCTTGAATGGCGCTTCTGCCATGTGCTCAGCCACAACCTGCTGATACAGCTGAACCAGAGGTTTAGAATGGAGCCAGCACGCTTCAGGGATTGCCTCACTCCCAAATTTATTTATTTTTTTTCCTGGATATAAAATAGCTTTAATTCAGTGCTTGAAGGGCATGCCACAAGGACTGTCTTTTGTGATGGGGCTAAAATATAGGACTTTGAGAATTGTGTAGCATATTTTTCATTCATTATGTTCTTCTTTGCTTAGCTATTTTATTAAAGAATGTGTGGGTGCTTATTAAAGAATGTGTAGGGTGCTGCACCTGGGGAGGAATAACCCCCTGCACCAGTACGGGTTGGGGGCTGACCTGCTGGAGAGCAGCTCGGTGGAAAGAGACCTGGGAGTCCTGGTGGACAACAGGATGACCATGAGCCAGCAATGTGCCCTTGTGGCCAAGAAGGCCAGTGGCATCCTGGGGTGCATCAAGAAGAGTGTGGCCAGCAGGTCGAGGGAGGTCATCCTCCCCCTCTACTCTGCCTTGGTGAGGCCACACCTGGAGTACTGTGCCCAGTTCTGGGCTCCCCAGCTCAAGAAGGACAGGGAACTGCTGGAGAGGGTGCAGCATAGGGCTACCAAGATGATTAGGGGACTGGAACACCTCTCTTATGAGGGAAGGCTGAGGGAATTGGGTCTGTTTAGTCTGGAAAAGAGACGGCTGAGGGGTGACCTTATTAATGCTTACAAATACTTAAAGGGTGGGTGTCAGGAGGATGGGGCCAGGCTCTTTTCAATGGTGCCCAGCAACAGGACAAGAGGTAATGGGCACAAACTTGAGTGTAGGAAGTTCCATCTCAACACGAGGAGGAACTTCTTTACTTTGAGGGTGGCAGAGCACTGGAACAGGCTGCCCAGAGAGGTGGTGGAGTCTCCATCTCTGGAGACATTCAAAACCCGCCTGGACGTGTTCCTGTGCAACCTGCTCTAAGGTGACCCTGCTCTGGCAGGGGGGTTGGACTAGATGATCTCCAGAGGTCCCTTCCAACTCTATGATTCTGTGATTCCGTGATTCTGTAAAGAAGAGCTAAGCAATCTTTGTTTGTATATATTGCAGTTTGAAAAAATGGCAGGATATCCAAGCAGTACAATGTAATTCACAGATATTAGAGGCATGAAGAAACTAAAGATATGAAACCAATTCATCTTAGAGCAGCTTTAATTCTATAATACTATTCAGGTGGATTCAAATTAGGTGAAAGTGTAATACCAAATTCAGTTTCTGTTAAAAATAAAATGCAATTTAATTAATTATTCTGCTCTACCAGTTTATCTTCATGATGCATAGACATTAAACATGTCATGAAATTATAGCATATTAATGTCAGCGTGGAGCTATTTACATCTACCCTGTGCTTTGGTTGCAGTATAGGATACACAAATATAGCATGCTCAAGATTTGATGAGTAACACCTTTATTATGTCCATTGACTAGCACTAAATTAGAACATAACACCCCTGGCAGTACACGTGACAGCTGCATGAACATAAAATGAATTCCTTTCATCAGTATATTACAATTAATGGCATGTGAATTCATAATGATCAAACACTTCTTATGCCCAAGATATTTATCAAATGTTCAGAGTACAAAAGAATACAAGAGGCTCATCTGGGTAATCATAATTTTGGACTGGCTGGTAAGTGGCATTTAGAAGAAGAGGTGACAAAATCAATATTTTATGTATGTCATCTTATTTCACACCTCTATAACAGCAAAGATTTTACAATTACTTTTAAAGTTGGTGTTTGAGATGTTGAGGGGTCCCAGGCATCTGCGGTGCCTTTTATTCACTCCTGAACCTTGTCTCTTGTGACCAACTCAGTGAGGCCAAAAGACCAAGACCAACCTTTCTCTAGGCTTTATAAATAGGGCTTGGAGGCCAGACTGTATTTTTGTTTCATATTGACACCCTTCAAGATGCATAGTTCTAACATTTGTGTAGCATCTGTTCTGGTGGCAGCTGAGCACATCACAGATATTTACAGTTATCCAAAAGCCACTTCTATGAAGAAGAGAACTTTTTCCCTTTCAACTGAGAAATGTCTTTTAGGTCCTGATTTATGAGGGAAGATCCACATTGCTAAACACTTAACAAGTGTCATGTTATCCTCGTCTGAAAGGCTGTATACAACACACAGCATCTAGGACTACCTCTGAGGAGCTAAGTCCAAGAGTGCTCTCCGTTTGCACCCACAAGCCAAGCCAGCCCCTTTGTTATCTCAGTTTTGATAAGAAAAAACCTCCAGACACATGTCCAAACAGTAGTCTAACAAGTAAATAGAAGTGAAGTAGAATGAGTTTTGGAAATAACAGAAACAGGAAGATAACCCAGGTCTGGTAGGGCTACTGAGCCATATTCCCCAACTGATTGCACAATCTAGGAATAACTCTCATTCCTCACTGGTATTTTTGGCATTTATTTTCTAACAGCTTTATTTTATCAACCAGAATTATGAAGTACTTACAAATGGGAGCATACACTCTTTTGGACACACAAACTTCGTTTCATCTGGATTGCAAGATGGTTTATCAAGTTCTATGAATTGCGCAGTCCACATGCGCATTGACTAAGACAAATCACTGGCTTCTAATGTGTTTGGCATTAGATAAATGCAGTAAGAAACAGCTTTGTTTCCAAAGAATGTGCAGGCTAATCCTCTATTTAAACTAAAATTTTCTACTCTGTGCAGAGAACTTACAGGCTTGGAACGAACCTTTTCATGTCCTAGAGAGTGTGCTGGAGATCTCCTTCTGTGAGCAGAGCGTTCAAAGCCACGAGACTAAACAGCTGTCTGAAAAACAGGTTAACTTCTATATAGCAAATCATTCTTGCTTTCGTCTTCTGCTCAAAGAGGGATGTCAGAGGATTTAGCAAGAAGGATGATGAAACTTAACGATAACCCAATCACAAGGCAATAACAGCTGAACTCTGTTCTGCAGTGCCTTTCCATTTACTTGATGGCTGCCTCCAGTCTGATATTTAATAAAAAGTCATCATTTTGTATTCAACACTATATTTAAAACCTATTTTAGTGTAATCGATGTTTCCCATTTGTAATATTATATCACTTTAATTCAGCAATAATAATAAGAAAGACAAATTTAAACCCACGCACAAGTAAACTTTTAAAAAAACAAAGGACAATGAATGCTCCTGATGTTTGCTCATCTTGCCTAAAATTGTTGCTCCTAAATAATATGGAATGATCCCAATCTAATCAACTGAATCTTGTTTAAAAATTCAGCATCTATTTTTATTTGTATTTGATTAGCTGTGACTTACCAAAGTGATTTGACTTGCCTCTAACTAGTTCCATTTCATCCTTCAATGGATTTACATACTGTGCTAGTGTTATGTAAGGTCTTGCCAAGAATTTGTTCATATTAAATACTCTGAATTCTTGTTTATGCACCCTCAGAGGTGTTGTGCTTTCAAAGCCTCCAAGATGTATTCAGAGATCTGCTTCAAGATTACCTTTTTCACAAATAGCCAAAAGAATGAAATCTTTCAGGCTATCACTCAGTATGCCGCTGAGGAGAATATCATGGCTCTAAAGACCATAAATACACTTTTATTTCTTCTTAAGGAAAAGTAATTGCCTTGTTTAGAATTGAAAGAAGTGGCAGAAAATCAGCCCGTAATGTCTCACTAAGGAGCACTCATTTTAATGTCATCAGGCATAGAAAACAAAGAGTTTCTTTTTGGTCGTGAAATACATACACTTGCGGCAGCACGGCACGTGACTACACAAGCAATTCCATTTAAGGTGTAAGAACGGTAAAATAAATCATGCTTTAGGTCCCCTTAAAATATTGCAGTTGCAGCTGTAATTGGTTTGATGGTTCTAAAATAGATTTATTTCTTTCTGAATCTCTGATCTTCGTAATTCAATGAATCACACTGCTCAACAAGACCATATCATTTATTGCTATGTACAGCTAAATTTCTTGACAAGTTTAAGATTAATAAAGTTTGCACCTCTGCATCCTCATTACTACACTCTGGAGTTTATTCTCTAAGCTTTCGTTCATGTATTGTTCTTCAACCTTCTATGTAATGCTGGGGTCTGCATAAGCCTGTAAAAGCTTTAGAAACTGAATTTCAATCAAGCATGCAGAATCAGCAAATAATAAGCTGACTTCTGGAAAGGCTGGAGAACAGAATGGACTGGAAGTTGACAGGTTCATATTCTCCTGCCTCAGCTCAGCAGTACATGATGGAGTACTTCACACTTTAAATGCTGTTTCTCTGGAGACTGAAAACCACAGAAGACAGGTAGATGTTAATCTTGCTTCTGGTTAAGAAGGCCACTGTTATTGGTAGGGTTTCCTTCAAAAACAAATGAGGTGGACTTTCATTTTTATGAAATTACTAAAGGAAAACTGAAAAAGAAATACCTAGAGCAGGTGAATTATGTGAAGGGATGATGATGATTTTGAATTTGAACTCCAGATTCCCCAAAAATAACAGAGGAGAGAGAGATCTATGTCAATTCAGACTCTGATATATTAATTATGTTATGTTATGTTACGTTATGTTATGTTACGTTATGTTACGTTATGTTATGTTACGTTACGTTATGTTATGTTATGTTATGTTACATTATGTGATGTGATGTTATGTTACATTATGTGATGTGATGTTATATATTAAAATAAATGATACAATATACTGTTATATAATGGGATATGATACTACATATATCGTGTGTTATATAGTGTACATATGTAGTGTATTATAAAATCATATAGTATGTATAAGGATTAATCTATAGGCACTTCATTATATTTCAGTGTGGATGAAGACAAAGTGCTGACATTCAGGACTATTACTTTCTCACTGAAACTGCTGTAAGCTACCGGTGTCAAACCTCTCCAACAAACAAGTAAAAATTGTTAATTAGATACTAATCAATATTAGGTTCCCAAACCTTCCTCCCAGGTGTGAGGATGTTAACATGGAAACTTCTGTATGGGCTAAGGAATTTGTGACTATTTTGCTGCAACTGTACTTTCAGAAATCAATGCACAGTATCTACTGTATTTCACGAGCCCAATACAGTGCTTCAAAGGACCCTTTAAGAGAACTCTGTACAGTCAGAAGCTGTAACTCATGTTCCCTGACCACTGATAAAAAATCGCCTCAGTGCTGCGGCACCGGGATTTGGAAGAATGACCTGTCGAGCTGTGCTTCCAGGAGAGGAACAGAAATCAATAGTACAAGAGAAAGAGAGGGCAAGAGCATGTGAAGACCGTATCAGGGAAATGTTTTGCAGTGGATATCATCTGGATGATAAACCTCTGTCAAAGGTGAGACAGAAGGTGCAAGGACAGAATACAATCATCTGTCTGTTTTCAATTTGCATTAATACGTTGCGCTTCGTATAATGCCGCAGAAACAGTACAAATATATTAGATGCCACACAGTAAAAGAAGTCTTCACCAAGACGTCTTTATTCAGACATAAATTGTACTAGTTGAAAGACTGTCTATGAACAGAGCTGAACCAATAGGACAAATAAGATTATACATCACCTGTATATGGCGAATGGGAGGCTAATCGGTCAAATCAGGGTGAGGACATAGCTACTTCAAGCTCTTAGGGAGTATTTTTTTTTCCTTCCCCTCAGTAATTTTGCAGTATTGTGTAATTCTTTGCTCCAACTTCAGTCTCATCACTGCAATATTGTCACTTTGCTCACATCTGGTAGTAGCTTTGGCTCCGTGCACGCGCCAAAAAAATATCCTTTTGATGTTTGTGGCTAAAAGAAGCGTTTTCCCCAAAAAGAATCAGATTCAGAAATCCTCTTTACTGTGGAATACAAAAATAGACCTCCCCAGCACCTCTGCCACAAGAAAGAGAGTGTCTTTGCAGATATATCTAAGTTGCTGCTTCGTCTCCTCAAGTCTTTTTAATAAATAATCTTTCATATTTATTGCGTTAAGTAATATTGATAAAAGAGACTTAAGTGCTTGAAATATATGTACATTGCACAAGCAATAGACTGTAAAATTAAGAAATAAAATTCTAATATTGGGAAATACTCCTTGTTTTTTACTTTGTCTGGATAAACACTGGGAGGTTCAGTTAAAAAACACTTCTTTCTATTTTTTATTTCCAACATGATTCTTTCAAAATAAAAATAACATAAAAAAAAAAGGAGAGAAATTTCTAGGTAAAATAATCTTAATTTCACAATTTATTTATTCTTTTCTGGAGTAAATTGCCACTATTTCATTGATTTTAACTGTCTAGATGAAAAATTGGCCCCATTCAATGGCTAATATCTAAGTTTGCCTTTTTTTCACGCAGTGAGAAATGACCTTCAACAGTGTAGGCAGGGAATGGCAAACCCGCCCACACATCCAGTCACGCATGCACTCGCTCAGCTATTAAAGCATGACCTAGCTTCAGTCTAGTTCCAGCATCGCACCGGGGAACCCAGGTTTTCTTCTGGCAGAGGACTGACTGGCTCTGTGGAAAGCCTGTATAAAAAAAAAAAAATTTTTTTTGCTGTATGGGATTTTCCAGGGTAATGTCAGAATGCAAGCATGTATCACGCTATGTAATAAAATAGAAAACCAAGCAAAGAAAAAGAGAGTCCAGGTTGATGCTGGAAAAAAATACAAATACTGGAATGAATTATCATTCTGAAGTTGACAGATTTATAGTTAGTGCAGTCACAGAGGATATGTTTTTAGCTGGCTAACTATTTGAATTACTGATGCAATTGGGCTGCTAGAAATTAATTAAAACATTATTATTTGTACCTCAATTAATTGCAATTATAAATGGTGATGGGTTCAAAATAATCACTACAAAAGAAATATATTTTTAATGAGTACCACGAAACACAAACCTCATGTGTCAGTGAACCCTGTTTGATTAAACGTTATTAATTATCAATGTGCACATGCTTGACGTAAGAACTGCAGGTATCAATCACACACAGACGTGTGAAAGGTAAGCATAGATTGCTATGCTACTGCTATTCCAAATTGTTTTGCCGTCATTATACTACAGTCTCTTCCTTTATGACTCAGATGAGAAATGGAGAGTCCATAAATAAAGATCATGTCTTGATCAGCCCACGTATTCTTCTTATGGGAACATTTTCTTTCTATATCAGGGCTATGCCAAGCTAAACTGGATTTTGTTGGTGTGAAATATCACCTTTAGTTAGATTTCTATAAAGAGTTATCAGCTAGCAGCACCTGCAGAACCTCTTCAGATTTTGTGAGGTGTAAAAACATGTAGGTAGGAGGGAATTTCTCTCAGACAACAACATGGTTTGAAGAGTGCAGCACTGAAATTATTCAGGCATTCTGTTTTGCTTGTTATTTGTGTCTTTCCTTCTCCATGTGGGGACACAAGAAATGCATACAGGCCATAGGGGCAAGCTGACACTGTCCCTTAAAACCCCAAAACTGCTCTGAAGGCAAGAATTCGAAGAATATGAAAAGGGCTGAGTCGGAGGGAAGTCCCAGGGAACATTCTGGCTAGTTGAATTCTGCAATTGTGTTAATAATCATAAGTATAAGCCATAATACAGTGTGTTATACATGATGTGAAGGCAGACAAGTCCCAGAGGCTGCCTCTTCCCTTTGTTCACCCATCTCAAACCAACTACAGTCTGTCCTTTACTTTGATTCAAATCCATCTCTGAACTATACCATACATTAAAAGCGTGGCTGAAAAGCACATTCTGCTTTAGAGGTTGTGGTTGAAAAAAATACCAGATTCTTAGTTTTATCAGTTTTAATGAAAAAGGTTCCAATTTGGACGAGTAAAATGCTTACTCTCTTCACTTGGCAGACAGCTCAGAAAAAGCCTCCATTTACCTGGCCACTAACGATGCTCACAGAGACTTCATTGTCCAACCCAGCAGGCTAATCAAAGATGCTTTTTTCAGCCAGTTCAAATAACAGAAAGGAATATATTCATCATCATTCTGAGACTTACATAAATGTTCATTATTCCAGAAAAGAGAAGACTAAAAAGCCGGAAGATCCTGTAATCAATGAAAGTTTCTATCATTGGACCAAATGTAAAATATTATAAAAAGCAGCGTGAGGCCTGCTCTAACTTTAGCCCAGTGTCTGACCCCTTGTGCTCTTCTGAATATTTCCTGATCCGTCATCTTTTCTTCCGACTGCTCTCTTCTCCATCAGCCTCAAGGATGGGGATACTACAGGAGAGTCTCTGTTGACTCTGTGCAAGCTGAGGATTCCTTTACACGCCCACATATACATGTAGTTAGATATTCTGCTGCATGTTGTGATTTAAATGATCATGTGCTTGAAGGTGAATGATTTAGGTTAAAAATTGAGTGTCTTAGCATGCATTTTTGAAGTGTTTAGAGAATCTGCTTAAGAATTTTCTAGTTATCTGTGGGGCTTTAGGAAAGAAAAAAGGAAATCCTTATTTATAATAGAGAAGGACACTGGTCCTTTTCTGCAAGTCCATATTGATATTCAATAATGCAGATTATGTTAGAACAAAAAGTATTGATTTGAATCGTTGAGGCTTTTTCAATTTCTTATTGACTACCAACCACTTTTCTGGTTTTCATTTTTTTATTTTCTTAGGTCTGTACTTCCAGATGTTTGGACAGATGCTGTTGTCAAGGAACATGCAGTCACATACCTGGAACTCTATACTGTTAATTTATACTGATACAGAGAAGATTAATGCAATGCCCTGGGTAGATGTAGGTTGTTTAACGTTTTGGTGTGATTTGGGTGTGAAAAGTTGTTCACAACTGTTTGCTCATTAATGTTAGCTAGGTTGTCAATTAAATCTTAGATCTTCACAGAATGTGTTCCGTTGGTCCTGGCAGGTATTGTGATTAAAATTTAACTAATACAATATATGTCTATGTCACGTGCTGTGAGGATTCAAGAGGAGCACCCCAGGATGTCCTCCAACTCTGTGCTGTTGATTCAGTGAGACCTCGGGCATTCTGACTGGGGTGACATTTAGGGGCCAAGGAGCCAAGTTGTGGCCAGCATCTCTTTTGGCTTTTGACTACTCAGTCTTTTCCTTCTGTGCCTTTATATCTTTCTTGTACTCTCTGTACAACATCTTGCAGTCTGGACTTCTAGGCACCACTCTTTTGCCATTAACAAGAGATAGTGTCCAGACATCATGGTTTTGAGGGATTAAATTTTCAGGAAAAAAGAGTGTGTGGGTTGAGAAAGGCCCTACCTATGTTCAGGCAGAAGGGAAAAATAAAGTTCAGGGACCTACACCTTCTTGTTGGCTGCTCTTTCTGAGTACACATATGCTTCAAAACAGTCCTAGAACATGGAGTCTTATGACCCATTTTTTCTAGCACAGTATTGCCTGTTATCACTACCAATTTTAATGTCTAATCCTACTTTGATTCCTTTTAAACATGTGGATTCCAATAATGCCTCCTGGCACTGAGTTCTTTCGGCTATTGCTGCATATTTCTTGCTAAAATGCATATCCTTCTGTATCCAGCTGAAACAAAGTTGAAAAAAAAAATTTAGTAAATATCAGTACCAGTTTATTAAACCTGTCAGACTTGTAACTTGCTACTGTCAGCCAAAAATAGGATTCAGTACTGATCTGGGGCCATCGTTTGCCCTTTTGCTCCCTCTCATGATGATGATTATTAATCATTTATCTTATGACACCAGCAGTATGCTAGCTGCTTCACAGTTAAAAACTAAAGACCTCTACTTACAAAGCCTATCATCAAAACAGAGTGGGAGGCAGTACAGAATAATGATGCCAGAGCAAGGAGGTTTTGCTCAGCTTTTTCTGTCCCATGACTTTTTTTGATGTGGATTGTGTTACTGGGATAAACCTGAGGGGTTTTGGTGCAATTTTTACCTCCTGATACAAGAGCCACAAGACAAAATTAAGATTGATCCCTATTTTCAAGTAGATGAACTCAGGTTATCTGACACTGGGTGTGGTCAGACACTCACAACCACAGTGATGTCCTGGCATTCCCAAGAAGTGCTTCTAACTAGACCAATGCATGTGGGGCCATTTATGCATTAATCTTTCTAATGACAGAATTGCACGCCTCTTGCTTTGAATATGTGAGAACCCCTGGTGGCTAAGGCAGTCTTTCAGAAGAAAGGAGGAGGAAATCAGACTCAGCTTTCCTAGGTCCAACCACGAGGTTATCATAAATGGTGGATGCCGCCCCCTTCAACAAAAGAGTCAGCCTGCTTAAGCTTTTTTGAAAGAATAATGCTATGAATGTGCTATTGAAAAATTACATATTTTAGTTTTCTAAATCCAAAATCCAGCTTCTTTCAGCATTGCTTCTCTCCAGAGAACTTAGGGTCTGGAGAGAAATGGGTTTTCAAGCACACTGCGACAAATACCATGCATTGCTTTAGGGGCTCCCTGCTGTTTACATCCTTTTCTGAGGTGCCTGATTCCCTTCCTGTAAAGAAAGTCAAGTATCTCAGCACACGAGTGAGTATTTCATTCTGAGGGTCTAAAAATTATACTGCCAGATTTACCTGTTAGAGGCATAACTTGTTGTTCTCAGAGGACGCATATACCTACACACCAAGCAAGCACCATTAGAAGAAAATACAATAGTAACCAAATGAAAATCTATCCATCTCCCACACTGGAATTGTTCCAGCATTGCCCTTTATGCTGCCTAGATTATCTAGTGGCCATATGCTAAGTAATGATAACTAATACTCAGTCAGTATCTGGTAGATCTTTAGCTGTGCCCCTTGCATATCCCTAGTAATGCAGCCTTGTCTGGTGGGAGTGCTCTGAAACAGCTGGTGGCATGAGCGTTTGGGGACATCAGCTTGGCCACTATAGAATCATAGAATCATAGAATGGTTAGAGGTGGAAGGGACCTTGAAGATCATCTTGTTCCAGACACCCTGCCATGGCAGAGACACCTCCCACCAGACCAGGTTGCTCAAAGCCCCATCCAGCCTGGCCTTGAACACTTCCAGGGATGGGGTATCCACAACTTCTCTGGGCAACCTGTGCCAGTGCCTCACCTCCCTCACAGTAAAGAATTTCTTACTAATGTCTAATCTAAATTTCCCCTCTTTCACTATAATCTCACTGTATTTCACAGATAACTAAAGAAAGTTATTTTAATGGAAGAGGGTGTTAATGGAAGTGTAAGTTGAGGCATTTCTGTTCACATGTGCATGTGTGACATTGTGTGACACTAGGTTGTTGTGTGACAGTGGGTCCCGAGACACAGCTTCCCAGACCCAGTTTGCCATCTTTTCCCAGTCAGGCTCTTTTGTTTTCTTTTCCTTTTAGAGTATTTCATTTTAAAGCATCCTTATTCAACAGCCAGGATTTATGCTGCCAAGGACAGTTTGGGAACTGTTTAGCCCTCCAATGTGCAAGTCCTGTTGCTACAGCAATGTAACTAGACTTTTAACTTCAATTCCGTGTTAATATTCCTGATGCAGGAACTGCCAGGCCCTTTTTCTATTTCTGAAAGGTATGAACAAACCACATAATGCAGCCACCTGCAGAAATTAGCCTTGCCTGAAATGGCAGGCTGCAAAACCAGCAAGGAATGGAAGTCTTGCATCATAAAGGGGTCTCAACGGCATTATTTTTTTCATCTCTCCAAGTTCCTAAAAGACTGGGGAGAAGTAATTCCTGCAAGAAAGCAAGAAAGCAAGCAAACAACAAAGATAAGAGCCATATGGGAAGAACAGGGAATGATATTATTTTTACCAATAGAGGCATCTACTTCTGAGTTGGTCAAAAAATAACTGGCATGAAGAGACAAGCATTTACACTAGGAAATTTACCCAATTTGTTATTCTCTCCCCCTATCCAAAATACGTAGCAGTTGAAAACAAGGTGTTTGTGATTAATGCGGTCAGAAAGCTATTCCTGAAACTTTTATTCTCTAGAAAATGCACATGGAAAAAGAGGGAGATTGTCGTTACAGATTCATACTTCCTGATTTAAGCAATGTGGGCTGAAACTTAAGGAAATCCAAATATGCTGAGACATGCTCATTTTATCTGAAATAATGGGGGAAAATATATTAAAGATTGCCAAGAATGGTGGCTCAATAAGAAGACAGCTGCTACCTAGTACACACACTTGTTTGCTTTACTTTTGGGTGGTTTTCTTTCTATGAGATGTGGACAGGGGTTTGACCAATTAGTTTTACCACACCTTAGTCTTCTGAAAAGGATAAAAAAAAACCAGGAAAATTCTGATAAATTGATCCAAATTGTCCTCATTCTTCTGAGATAAGAGAGAAGACCACAGAATGCCCTCAGAAGCATTGTTTTTAACAGGTAAGGAACTCCCAGGAAGCTTTATTTGAGTCAAATCCAATCCATCTGGCCATCTAAAGAGAGCAAAAAAACTTTAAGGTGCTTTGGGGATGACTAATTGTATGACTGGGGTGATATCCTTGCTCTCTAGTTTAACCACACTGTGTATGGACAAACACAGAACAGCCACTAAAAAGTTAGTTTCCTCTAACAAAATTAATGTGGTATAAATCCTGGAATCAATGCATCCAGCATCTAGACCACTCTAGTAAATATTGAATTTTTTTTATATTCACTTTAATTAAAGTTACAATTCTGCAGAGATTGAAGGAACAGAAGCAGACCACAGAAAGTATGCAGCAAGCCTAGGTTTGTTCATCAGAGTGGTAAAAAGTAATTTAAAATAGGGAATAAACATTGGTGAGCATCAGGAAACAGAAAAGGAAGTACATGATAGAGAAACTGCAAAGAGCACCACAGTATTAGAATGTTTTGCAGGCACTGGGGGAAAAACAGAATTTATATAATCTTGTTTTTTTATCAGAAGGGAGACATACTTATGAATACAAATACAAAACTCCACCAAGCAGAAGATAATTCTGAAGAGAAATATTTATGTGACATACTGAATGATGCTGACAACTTCGTTTCTCAGTATCTGTGCATATATAATATACGTTTCTTTGACCTGCCTGTAGTGTGAGACTGTGTTATAATGAACAGAATATCTATGCAAGTGGCAATGAAATATTCACTAAAGCAGTCAATAGTGCTGAGATACAATCCAAGGTTAAGAAATATGTAACCTTGAGACCGAAAAAAGCAAAGTTAACACAGAAAAGAATTTTTTGTCACATAGTAAAATAAATTGAAAAGTCCATGAATCTAAGGCTGTTGCTTGCAATTGTTGTTGAATAAATTATTGTATTATTCCGTGGCTTTCGAATAGAAAAGGTATTACAGTACCCTAGTCTTCATATTTTAACTGGGGATAAGGGAAAAAAAACCCCAAACTTCATTTACAACCACTACTGGATCATGACAAAATATATTATAAAACACCATAGTAGCATTTTGAAAATTATTGTAGAAGCTATTGGGAAAAGAGATGGTTATGACCTCTTGAAATGCAGCAGACACATCTTCAATGAAATAAAAAAGCCACATTATTGATCATAATACTTTCTTCTAGTACTGTATGTAAAAACACAGTGCAGCATTTCTTTATGCTTATTTGACTTCATTATTTCATGCCAAACATTCATGAAATTGAGATTCTTCTGCCCTCTCTTAGGCATCTGAAAGCTGGGCATCTAGCTCAAAACAGATTACCATAAATTCACTTTATAATCAATGGAGAGAAATAGGTCTTTTTATCAGGCAATTAATCTCATTGTCAGCAAAAAGTAAGAATCATGTTCCCCAAAATAGGTATCTTGGGCCTCTTCAGAGTCAAATATCTGCACGTGCTTGGCAGATGGGATGCAGATAAGGTAGGATACCTCTGCCCCTGTGATATGCAACCTGGTAACCTGAAGTACCAAAAGTGACAGGAGACAAGTGAATCTTTCC
Organism: Dromas ardeola; assembly: GCA_013398915.1. Taxonomy (NCBI): domain Eukaryota; kingdom Metazoa; phylum Chordata; class Aves; order Charadriiformes; family Dromadidae; genus Dromas; species Dromas ardeola. The sequence goes on from VYZM01009751.1 coordinate 196,134, forward strand.
CTGAGCATCCAATGTAGGAACTACTCTGGAGGGCTCTGTTCCATTCTCCTAGCTATAAAGGGAACCTAGGATGATGACTTAAATGCATATTTACAGCTTTTAGATGTTTCAACTGGGTCCCACCATTTATGCTAACATTCTTCCTACTAATAATCCACATAATTCTTCACACACACAAAGAAACAGATTCTCTCTGCTTTGTATTTGCCATCATATCATTGTCTTCGAGATAATTCATATCAAGAGAATCTATGCAAAATTAATTTCCTCAGGTGGCTTTCCAAAATGAGATGTACCACAGCAGAGATTAATTTGAGGGGAGGAGGAGCTAAATATAGTCGTTCATGAGAATGTCACAGTATCTACTTTAGATTTAGAAAAAAAGGTGAGAGATGGGTAAAATTATTCTCTTGTAAAGCAAAACCACTCTGCCTGTGGTTTTGCTGCTTCGCTCTCCAAAGTTGTCATACTGCCTAATACTGCCCAGCTAAGGGTAGGATTACTTTACGTGCTTAATTTAGGTTTATACAGCAAGAGGGGAGAGAGTGATTTAGAGCAGGTGCCTCTGTAACGTGCTCTGAATTTTATTATAGACTAGCCAAGTCCATGCTTTGTCCCTACACAGCCAAGAGGAACAAGTGTCTCCTCTAAGCCACATCAGTCCCATTTCATGCTGAACACAGACAGAAGGTTTTACCTGCTCCTTTCTTTTGCCTTTTTTGTCTGCTTCTCTGTATATTCATGTAGAGAGGCAGAAACACATGCCCACATCCTCATTTGCCTGCTTTGGAGTAGACATTAGAATGTGCCGCTTCATAAAATCTCCTGAACAACAGAGTACATATAAAGTAAATGTATCTGTATTGTTCTTATAGAAGTGGTTTCCTTTTGTGTAGCTAATTATCACTGGAGTGGGGACTCAAATCTAAGATGCCTACATCTGACATGGGCACTCCATTATGTCAAGTTTTCTGTTTGTCTCCTTGGCCCAATGAATGCTTCTTTATTTGAGGTACAAATGGGAGAAAGTAACAGATGTGTTTCTCAGCCTCATTCCTTTGAAAGTACAAAACTGGAATTCAAGTGGGTTTTCTTATATCTTAGCCAGAGAAGAAAAATGAACTGGGGTCTCCACAAGCTGTTTTGTTTTATGGCTTATCTAACTACACTTTTTGCGACTTGCTGGCAGGAAACAGGCTGGTACAACAATATGATTAGTGCATATGCAGTTCCAGAGTCAGAAATTTACTCGTTGGAGAAGTTAACTGGTGGAAAATTGGATACTTTAGATAAGGCAGAAAATATTTAACAAGGCCCACAGGGTGGGTCCAAAATGTGGAAGCCAGTTTAATGAAGGGTGGACACCTGCGTATCACAAAGGATCCAAAAATATATGACGGTATTTTGTGATAGATGGCAGATGGCTTTTTTGTTGTAAAGCATGCGTGCGAGAGATGAGTACAAGGTACTTACTTATAAAGACAGCAATGGATATAAGTACTGGTTTTGTTATACAGTTTCATCATGTAGTTTACATAAAATTAGATAAGATTATAATATTTCATTACAGGAACGGTTATGCTAAGCTGGTTCTTTGATAGCATTTACATTCTTTTAAGTATCTGCATGATGACAGCAACAGTAATGAAAATAGTGGGCTTGGGGTTTTTTTTGTAAATAGGCTAGAACCAGCTGTCATTTTTGGTAGTATAGATGAACAGTGCTTTATAGAGCCAGGGGTAGATAATTTCTAGGCAGATTGTTTCTTAGTTATTCTTAGAAGAAGCATATGTGCTGCATATCAATGCCAGGAAATCACTTGCAGCAAGTGTGTTAGTAGCAAAAAGATTCTGCTATTAATTGGCGCTTATAAATTTGAACGACTCGTACATTTTAGCCAGTGATAGTACAGATACAAATTAATTCAGGAAAGAATGGGAATCTAGTCCAAAATAATGTAGGTTTAAGTGTTAAAACAGCATTTCTGCAATATGTCTTTACTAGGAAATTTTGTGGCATCAGCAAAAACTATACATAGTTTATACATAGTTTTATACATAGTTTTGGCGATATTGGTGAAGTCTTTCAAGAGATGCATTTGGGCATTTTGGAATTCAGAACAGCTAAATTGTTTAAATTTCACCAAATGGTACAGTTTAACTGATCCAACTCCAAATTTTCAAACTGGATCACTATTTTTCTCAGGGAATCATGGGCAGAAAAAAGTACAAGTTCAAAATAAGTAAGCATACGCTAGGTAAGTGTTGCAAGCTAGCCAGTAGAAAACCTAACCACAAGGTGAGTATAACGTTTTCCATTTCCCCCCCTCATTATTTCTACAAACTAAGCAGAAACTCAGCAAACAAGGCTGAGTGAACACTAACGCTGCTTTCCTCAAACTCTGAATGATGCACTACAATTATCGCCAACTCTAAAATGTAATTCAGTTTACTCTCACATTCTTAGTAGCAGTAGTACTCATAAGGAGTATTTCCTTATTTTTCTCTAGACATTTGGAGAACTTTCTTCATTAAAACAAACAAAGCAAACTTGCAGGTTGCACACCAGACTATTAATATGCTGAATCAAAGAAAATGAACGTTGTATTTTTTTTATAAACTGTCTTATTTTAACCCCAGCTGGTAACTAGGACCACGCAGCCACTCGATCACTCCCCTCAGTTGGGATGGGTGAGGGAATCAGAAAAGTAAAAGTGAGAAAATTCGTGGGTTGAGATAAAGACAGTTTTATAAGTAAAGCAAAAGCAACACACACAAGCAAAGCAAAACAAGGAATTCATTCAACCTGCTTCCCATTGGCAGGCAGGTGTTCAGCCATCTCCAGAAAAGCAGGGCTCCATCGCATGCAACAGTTAATTGGGAAGACAAACGACATCATTCTGAACATCTCTCCCCTTCCTTCTTCTTCCCCCAGCTTTATATTCACTGAGCATGACATCACACGGCATGGAATATCCCTTTGGTCAGCTGGGGTCATCTGTCCTGGCTTTCTCTCCTCCCAACTTCTTGTGCCCTCCCAGCCTACTCACTCGTGAGGCGGTATGAGGAGCAGAAAATGTCCTGATTGCTTAGCAACAACTAAAACCACCAATGTGCTACCGCACTATTCCCATCCAAAATCCAAAACAAAGCACTATACCAACCGCTAGTAAGAAAGTTAACTCTATCCCAACTGAAACCATGACATAAACAAACTATGTAGCTATGCATGTATACAAAGAAAAATAATTAGAATGACAAGATATGTTCTCTGAAAAGTATTCTTTGGTGCAATAAAAAAGCTTAACAGAAACTAAATAGAATTCTTCATTCTTGGAGAAACTCAGCTACTGCAGGGTTCTGCTGTATGTTATTTCAATACGTGGGGAAGCCGTGGTCCTGGCCAAAATTTATCTCTTTGAACAGTGCAAAATCAGTGGTGGAGAAGGAAGATTGCAGTGTATAAATTGTGCTTCTGATTTAAATCCAGACTTCTTTGGATGGAAAGTTCACAGACTTCTACAGTGGCATGTAGAACTCCTAGTGGATTAGACAATTTTGTCTAGGTTGTGCAGAAGGAGATGAAAAATGGGAAGCTAATTTCAACCTGGCTAGCACAGCACGATAATATTACGCATATGGCCCATAATTGAAATGTTCTTTATTCTCTGAAACATTTGCAGTATCCTGCTGGGGAGATGGGCTTATTTGCTGCTGCTGCTGGTTGATATTATTTTATTATGCTTTAATTTGCTAATCTTCAGTCTTGTGATTAACTGTATGCTGCTCACAGTTTGCATGGATCATGTTCAGTGCTACCTAAGCTATACATCGGAACAGAGAGAAAAGAACCAATTTGGTTTCAAAGACTTCAATCTTTGAGAGTTTTTAGCATTTAAAGGATTTTTTTCATAACTTTGTACCTAATATACTTCGTAGTTTGGTCATCTTTGGTCTGCAAATAGTCAGTTTGTTTTGAATGCTATTGATAAGTAATTTGGATAAAATGGGTAACTGGTATAATGATAAAAGAACAGTAAACTGTGTAGGAATCGCGTTTTGCTTTCTTCTTTTTATTGTCACAGTAGATATTTCTACATTTATTCTATTTTAGTCAGAACATCTGATTCCTATTGTAATGTGACAAACAATAATAACCCACAGATTTTCAAACGCTAGCTAGCAGGAAATGCTTCCATCTGCTTGGAAAGCTTTGGATCAAACCTTTAGAAAAGAAACCCAAGCTACCTTCACTTACTGTAAGAAAAACTAAAGATAATCAACAATGAAGTAGCTATATTTTCTAAAAAACTAAACACATCTTCTAAATAGTAGTATGAGAATTCTTTTATTTTAAAGAAAATCTATGATCCACTTGCTTCAGGTGTCTCCATTTGTCTTTTAGACCAAACATAGTAACTAAGAAAAGCACATTTGAATCCTTGAATGAACACTGGAAGAGGCGTTTTTGGAACTGTTCAATTTCTTTTGCCATAACCATAGAATCATAGAATCTTCAGTTAAGCAGAGGAATGTTCCTTTTACACATCTTATTTATTTTATTTCTTAAATTTCCATGGAGAAATGATATGAAAATAATGTCTATATTATTCTCTTTTGAAAATACTGGAATTTATTTTCTGTGTTATTAGTGGAAGGTTCTTGAAGAGATTCTAAAGCACGATCAACTTAACTAGGTGGTTCTTGAGATATATTGTTAAAGGTCTTTCACGCTGGAAACTTCCCAGCTTTACCAGGCTGTTAGTTCCCGTTCTTTTCATTTGACCATTAGAAAGTTTTTCTAAACCTCCCATGCTTCAGTTTAAGCTTACAGTTTGTCCCATTCACCATGGACTTGGAAGGCTGGTTGTTTGTATTCTCCTTGCAGCAGGCACCGCGATACAGGTGCCAAGAATGATGACACACATTCCCTCCACCTTCTCTTCTCCAACTAACCAACTGCACTTCTTCTGACTCTTCTTCAGGGGGAATATTTATTAGTCCTCTGAAAATTCTCATTCCTTTTCTCCAGACTAAGCAGCTGGTCCATATTCTTCTTGATGGTGGTGTTCCAAATTGAATATGATACTTCATCTGAGATCTTGTCAATATCCAATGCACAGCTAAGCAGGGAGAAGATTTCACATATTTTAGAGGCCATACACACATTTCTACATCTATTCATGTTGTTCACCATTTCACAATAGTATGACATGGTTCTCTTATTCAGTTTTGTGGTCTCCAGCCATTTCTTCTTTATATGTTATTTATGCATTTGAATACTCCCACACAACTGTAGTACATCCTGGGCTCTGAATTTCATCCTTTTTTGCATTCCACCTCTGATATACTGACTATTTCTGTTCTCCAACATACTGACTGTCCCTCCCAGTATGGTATCATCAGCAAACTTAATGAGTTAACTCACTGCTCTATCATCCAATTCTTTAATGAAAGTATTTAATAGAACAATAGAATGGACTCCTGCAAAATTCCCTCTGTGCATTCTTCTGTCTTGACAATGAACTATTAATAATAACAGTTTGCGTAGAGTTTTCTATTCTATAGTATTATCATTTAGACTGACATTTCTTTACTGGCTTATGAGAATTTCATGGGAGACAATGTCTTTCTAAAGGAAATATAGGTGACATCTATTGTTTCTCCTCTGTCCGCAAACCTGCCATCCTGCTGTGAAAGGAAATTAGATTAGCTAGATGTGATTTGTTGTTGGCATATCCGTGTTGGCTGATGTTCATTTCCTTGTTGCCTTACAGGAGCTTATGAAGAGCCGGTATGATGATTTGTTCAAATGTATAGAAAGAACTGAAGTTAACCGAGCTAACTTGTAGCACTTGGCTCCTCCTTTTTATCTTCTTTTAATGGAAGATTTTCCTTTCTCTGGTCTTTTGATGCGACATTTTTTTCCCACAATATCTTTAATATGACTCTTAATGGCTCTAAAATATAATCAGTTGGTCTATAATCAGATTCTGTTTGTCAGGATCATGTGGCCTGAAAATACATAACTTACCTAGTTAGCTATTGAGCCTGGCCCCTGGACACACATAGACATATATATCTAGAGGTGTCTTGGTGTATGATTCAACTGAAACATAGGCATCTGATAGCAGTATAGACACTGTGGGCACCCTTCCTGGCCTGCAGCTTCCATTCCAGAAGGATATCCCTCTCCTGAAGGACCTACATCCTATCTTTTGGCCTCAAATATATAGCTCATTTACAATAGTGTAAAATGGTATTAACACCTATATTTAGGCAACAGAATTGTGCCCGTACAGCCAAAGAAGTCCAGAAAATTATTCAGACACTAGATGTCCATTGCAGGGTGAACAGAATTTCTCTTCAGGCTCCCCTGACTACGTTGACTAGATCACCAATACCTATTGTGGAAACACCTACTTTCAGATAAAGACACAAGTTGTAGACACTCAGAGCTTGATTCAGTTTCCTAGACATCGGCGTTTGTGCCAACTTAGGTGGCAGATGGTATCTTGCCTGGCTTCCAGCTGATAGTCCAGGAAGGTACATGTAACTTGTAGTTCCTGTGTCATACTGCCAGTTCAAATGGTGCCAGATGCCTGTATTTAGGAAATTAATTGAGGCTCTAAATTTCAGTCTTAATGTGGAACTTAATTCTGTTCTTGGAGTTGAACTGCTGTCTTTATTCTCATCTTCTGTGTCACCTAGGGTAAGTTTGCTCCTGCTGAAGTGACTAGACCTTTTGTTATTGTAAAATGCAGATGCCGTTTAGAGCCTTGTTTCAGTCATTTAGCTGCAACTCGTTTTCCTTATTCATAAAACAGAGAAAAATAGTCAGGGGTTATAGCAGTTATAAATGAACTACTCTTCAGATACAAGCCCCAGATCTAAGTCCCAGTTTTTATTATTGTTAACCAAAGATTAACAATAATCTTTGGTTGGTTTGTTGGTATTTGGTATCTTGTCAACTTCATGAGCTGACATGAAATCTAAAATGAAGGTATGCATTGTTAACAATGGAGAAAATGTCAGTAGTTTCCCTTGCTGAAATTCAGGCCACTTCTAAATGAGATATTTCTGAAAAGATTGATTGAAAGGTAGTAATGGAAAATCTGTAATGGTCATTAATCCAATTACAGATGTTCCATTATGACAGACCAATTATCAGAACAAAGCTACAGTGAAATGCATGTATCAATATTACCTGAAACACTTGGTCAGCAGGAGATTATCAACTTCTCAAGCTTCCTGTGGCAATGCCTGCTTCATTAGGTTTATTGCTTTTGTTTTCAAGTCTGTTTGGGACAGATTCCGTAATCTTGCCAAATGTCACAACTAGTTGGTAAATGGCGGCCTACAGCACGGTTCTGTGCGCTGCAGATCCAGGGGCTTGATATGCAGGTACAGTTCAAGAAGATCTTAAGTATGCTCTCAAAAGGTCCCCTCCAACCTAAACAATTCTGTGAACAAAGGCGATGCTCTTGCTCATACTGACCCAA
>VYZM01009751.1:205414-291322 GCA_013398915.1 Dromas ardeola
TTTTTAAGAAAAGCATTGTGGAAATGTTTTGTATAAGCCTTTTCAGCCTAAAGGTCTATCATACAATCAATGTCCCTCAAGCTTGCATTTCAGGGCCTATCCTGCTTACGGGTTTTGACTTTGGCAAAAATCCAGGACAAGAAACCACAATCATAACTCTTCGACAATTAGTTACAAATAGATAATAATAATAGGGATAAACGACATGGAAAATTTTAAGGTTTTCTTACCAGACTTATTAACAGTTCTCAGTGCATAGATATCTAAGCCTAGTATCTTCTAATGCTATCTTGGCACTTTCTATCCCCCTCCGTGTTGGTTCCTTAGGGGGGATCACACATAAAAGAGCAAAGCACCTGTTGACTTCAGTGAAATGTGGATTATGCCTTCTTAGTAGCACCTTGGAGAGTTTTTGTTCCTTATTATGAGTAATGTGTCCGGTGGAGACATGGCACACAAACTTTGTGCTCACAGTTTCCTTTCTAAGGCAGATCCACCAGTTTGTATCCAAAGACACTACAGCTTCCTCCTAAAGGAAGCAGGGGTACGTGTAACTTGGCTGGGATCAAATGCCTCATGACTGCAGAGACAAGAGTAGGATTTGTGAAGTTGAGTGCAACTAAATTTGGCAGGATCTGTTATCAGATTTGTATCAAATTCTATCTACAAAGGCCTGCAATGGAAGTCTGCACCTTCTGTTCTTTCTTCTTCCTGTATGTTTATGCTTTTTTATTAGGTGTTTTTTTATGATTGGCTTTTCTTTCCTGGCTGCTTTATTTTGCAGCTAAAAACTTATAAAAGAATGGGGTGAAAGAGGTTGAAAGGAGGAGCCAAACATAGTCCATAGGCCACCCTAAAAGCATTTCTTCCTATTGGTTACATAATGAAAGCTTTTATGTTGAGATAACCCCATCCATGTGTTTACCAGGCTGGGAAATGCATTTACTGCTTTTCTGAGATAATCAGCTGGTATTTTACAAAGCTTGCACAATTTCATTTTGGTGTAAAACTATCTACTGCTGCAATCAGATACTGCTTGCATTTCCAGACTGAAGAGGCAATAAGGATCCCCTCACCACATGAAGAAATGCAGTTCCAAGGTAGGAATAAAGGGGTGCCATCGATAAAGTGCGACACCTTGCAGCAAATGCAGTCCTGCACCTAGGGTGTAGTTACCCCATGCAGCAGTACAGACTGGGGGTTGACGAGCCTGAAAGCAGCTTTGCCAAAAGAAAAAAACAACAAGCAAACAAATAAAAAAATCAACCAGAGGGGACTCGGTCAACAGCAAATTGAACATGAGCCAGTGGTGTGTCTCCACCGCAACTGTGCTGTGGCTAACAGGAGTGTAGCCATCAGGTCAGGCAAAGTGATTTTTCTGCTTTCTCTGTCTGGCACATGTGAGACCACATCTGGAGTCCATGCCATTTGTCCCCACATGACAACAATGGCATGGACACATTGGAGCATGGCCAGGAGAGGCTTCCAAGATGTAAGGGACTGAAGCACATGGTGTATGAGGAGGGGCTGAGAGAGAACCGTGTTTGCTCAGATCGGAAAAGAGATTTGAGGGGATCTTACCTAAACCTGAAACCTGTTTAATGTGACAGTGCAGAGAAGGAGGAGCTAAAATCTCTTCAAGAGGCATGCAGTGAAAGGATGAGAAGCAACAGTCACAAGCAGCAATGTGGTAAATTTTTATTTGAATTTGGTATAAGGAACACATTTTTCACCATAAAAATGTTCAAACACTGCAATAGGTCACCCAGAAAGCTGTGGGATTTCCATCCTTGGAGCCCTGTGCTTCTCCAGTACTTTTCAGTGTTACAGATGTCACTAGATTATTTAGGCAACCGAACTGTCTTTCATGTGTCTACCTTCATAATCTAGCAACTGTGGTGCCTAGAGCAGTCCCATGTGCACTCACTGACCATGACCCATCTGTGTTAGGCTCTTTACAAAAGCAATTCCAAACAGGCTAAGGAGGAATGAGCATATTTCTGTTGAACAAACGTCTAGTTTACTGCAGTTTTGTTGGCAAACAAGGTCTGGCAGAGGTTCTGTGGTAATTAATAGAGCTGCTTTGATATATGTATTGGGAGTGGCTCAGGGGGCAGCATGAGCAACAATATTTCTCGTTTAAAAAGATTAAGATGGATTTTGTCATAATTATCAGTTTGAGCGGGAATTTGCAGGAAGAGTTAGCAAGGGAGATAAGCTGAGATGAATCTTAAAAGTAAAGACAGGATGCTGGTGTTCAGTTCAGTAAAGATGGGGGAGCCAATGGAGAACTAGCAAGGGAGGTGGTGTGTGACTGTTCCTTCTTTCTGAGGTCTCAAAGGCCTGGTACTATTTGTAGTGCTTTTCAAAATCTATGTGAAGCTGTTGGAAGAGAAAGTGACACATGCTCCACTCAGCTGGCAAAAATATGCTCCTGACAGTCAGATATTTTTCCCATTCGCAAAACTGCAGCCACTATCCTTCCTGAATGTAAGAAAGCCTTCAGGATATAAGCTGAGGAAAGAATCTGTACAAGACCATAAAGGTGCTGATGAGGAAAAGGAAACACTTAAGGTGTAAGCCAAGAAGCTGGATAATTGGATGGAAATTCTGGCCAACTTAATGGGTAATTAAAAATTAGGATGTTTATGACTGAATGGAATATTTGTTTCCATGAAAGGCATAGGGCTCCTCTTCCCTTCCTTTGGTGCCAAGGAGAACCAAATTGGTTCCTTGTTATGTTTGGATGACCAGAGAGCATCAGTTGTCCAAGTGTTTTCAATTTCAGCTTGCTTAGAAGTTTCATTCTTTCTTCCTTGACAAGACTCTTAATTACAGTGATAAGCACATGAATACATTAAAACATGATAAGTGCATAAGATTTCTGTATTAAAAGACCATGTCTCCTCTATATGCCTAACATTAATCAAAGAGGAAGGAAAAGTTTGTGCTGCCTATACTCAGTTACTCCACTCTATAGTGTAAATGTAAAGATAGGAGCACCCTGGAAATGACTGGTTTGGCAATTCTGTTAGGTACTAATATAGAAATCTTCACCAACTTCTTAAATAAGAAGAAGCTACATGTGAGATATTTTGGCCTTGCACGAAGCAGGGTAGATAACTGGAACTCTTTGAGAAGCACCTTAAGTACTGTGGGAAAATGTATTGAAGCTATGGTTGAAGAAAATTTTTTCATGCACACGGGCTATTTGAAAACATTTTCCCAGCTTTTCCATACACTACTTATTTGTTAAAGCACATTCTATTAAAATGGCTGCATTAGCAAAAATGCTATATGGCACTGTCCCGCAGACAGCACAGAAGCAAAAACCAGTCATTTTTTCTAATAAAAAGTGAAAGAGAGAGAAGTTATTATGAACAAACTTCTAAGGTCTATATGGTGTCTATCAATGATGTTACAATAATAATTTCAGGAAGCCAAGGATCCACTACCACCTGAATAACATATTCTACTCTGCTGGAAATACTTTAAGCAACCTGGAGTTATTCATATACAGAGTCTATTATTAACAAAGTAAATAAAAAATCATATAATTCAATCCAAACAAAGCAATAAAACACACCTTCTTGAAGGAAGAACTTCAGTGCATATGTACTGGTACTTACTCCTTCCAAAATTCAAGACAAGAGTTGGATTGACCCTGTCTTTTCCTTCCATTGCACAGCAAAATAAGTGGAAACAGCTTTGAGGAAGGAATCTTCACAAGACTCCAGTCTTGGCAATTCTTCATTTGATCTCTCAGGGTAGGAAACAGACTGCAAGTAGAAAACATGCCGGTAGAAGCTGTGAAACAGGAATATGAAAATGATGGTTCAATAACAGGCAGTGCGTTGAGACTTGTGTTCTGTTCAGCACCTATTCCCGTCTCAGGAACAGTGCTTTGTGCTTCTGTCTCCGTGAACCAAGTGGCAAGTTCAGGAGAGCTCTGATGAAAAATACATAAATGACTTCAAGCTCAGACAGTGTACGGTAACAATAATCTAAACATGTAAGTATAAATTAAAATCCAGATCCTTACATATGTGCAGGACTAGAAATGATCCCAGTGTGAAAGGGTGAGAGGAGGTTGAATCCCTTCCCACGCTGTGGCACACCTTCTCTCTGATCCTTCTTAGAAGGACAGTCTGTGGAGACAGGAGCTACCAGGACTCCCATCCTGCCCACAGAGCAGAATACTTCTGAATATGGATTTCAGTGACAGACACCTCTTTGGCTAAAGCTGCTTTTCCATCAACATGCTGATTTGTTGAGAACAAAATGTTTTGTGAGGAGGGTTCTAATTCAGCAAGCCTCAGCCAAAACACAGGCAGACATTTGAAGGAACTTGGACCATCAGGCAGGTTTCTATCCAAAACTTGTGTGAATTCCTGCCAGTGTGCTGGGAATCCTGCTCAACAGGCACTGCAGTTCGAAGATATCCACCTGTGGGCAGGGCTTACCTGGGATGGACGCTTGTTAGACACATCTGGGAGCTCCACCTCTTGCCAAATCTAGCTCCTGGCTCCCCATTCCACAGCCAACAACTGCTGCCTGTGCAGAGGGGCTGTCCCACATGCCTGGGAGCCTCGCTCAGTAGCCTGCCAGCCAAACTCGCAGGAGGTTGAGAAGATAAGGAGTGGGACTGGGATCTGGTGAGATTTTCTTTGACGCGTATTTTCAGAGCTTTCCTTTCAGTAGAGAAGTCACCAAAGACATTTCAACCAGTAATCCAGAGAAGGAGGAATCTGCCCGGTCATTTATAGCTTGATTTGAGCTTTTAAAAAAGGGCCTTTTTCTTGTGTCCCTTTACTGGAAAGGGCTGGCATCTTGGTGTTCAACAGAGTAAAAGATGTTGTTACAACAAGAGACGAAAAAAAGGATGCAGGGACTTTTGAGGGGAATACTCATGTAGGAGGGAAAAAACAACGGTGAGGAAGGGATGAAGGCTGATAACCTCCTTCATCCACAAAAAGACAACGTCTCCCTCTCATTAGGAGATGGGGCTGTATTTATTTACATGGCCTCCACTATTATAGTGTCTGAGCAGCTCTTAATCACTAATGGCTTGCTCCTCAGAGCCCCCCAGAGAGGTGTTATCTTCATTTAAGAGATGAGGACTGAAACACGAACACGGGTAGCAGAAGTTTCATGGCATCAATCTTGCTGTTTCCCTTCCACTGTAACAGAGCAACGACCCTCCCTCTCCCAGTCTCACTGGTCCTTGGAGGAGCCTTTCTGTACAAAGCCCATGGTGCTCCCTGCCTCCTCCAGCATGGGCTCCAAGGGCAGCTCCTTCTGTTGTGCCCAACAAATCCATACTCAGCTGGTACAAAGTCTGTAAGCCCCATGAAATGCACAAGCACTGCAATACTCTGCTGTACATCAGGCTTTTCTTGCTCTCCTCAGCTGCTTCATCTTCCAAGACCAGCTGTGGCAGACCCTCATCCTCATGGGACTCATACCTTGGTACAAGGGATTGAGGCTCTTACATTGTGTCGTGAATTTTGGGGGAGTCAAAAGAGCAGAGCTGCATGTGATGAACATGAGTGCTATTGCTCTGCTCTCAGCTTCATTCATGGAAAAAAAGTGCTGCTGTTTATTTTTTTTTTTTAATTTAGAAATGAATCTTCAGGTACAGGTAATGACTGCATTTTGGAAAATATCACAGTGACTAAGCAACTCTGCTGGGAGCCTGAAAGAGGTTCTGTGGAATTTCAACATTACTTTATGAAAAAAATTTAAATAAACTGCATTTCTCCCTCCTTTCCTTCCTGCCACAACAAATGCCACAGGACTTACCGCAGCTGACGATGGAAATGAGCTAAACCTGGAAGCAACACTGAGCTATGCTCTCTCTTTTCCTCAGCTCACTCTTTCTCTTTCTGCTCCTCCTTATGTAAATTTTAAAAGTACTTAGGAATACTCATTAGCACATATTAAGATTTGTTTCAACATCTTGCAAAGAACAGATGGAGAGAAAGGAAGATGAGAAAAACTGAAGAAAGGACACAAGAAAATAGAAAAAAGGACAAAAGAAGAAAACTAAGCAGAGGAAAGTCTAGAAAAAGAAAAGGACACAGAGATGATATATATTCGTGGTGCCATTTTCATGACAAATACCAACATACTTTTCAAGTTAAAAATTCACAGACCTATTGCAGTGACTATAAAATATAGTTCAGATAAACTTGCACAGTAATGACCTTACTGAAGTGCCATGAGATGTTTAGCTGACTTCAGGTATTTATTCACAGCACTGCCTTTCCTGACTGTTCACACAGTGCTAACAACACTTACGCTTTAAGGACTTGTTTACTCATTCACAGCAAACTTCACGGTATTCCACGTTTTTCTAGATCATCCTTGGCAGGATCCTTGACGCCAAACTGCTTCACTATTCATTTTGCCTTGCTCATGAGGGAACTCTGGGTTATGTTGAGAGCTGCCCAGTTGGCATGGCAGGGAAACATACTCCAAAGGACATTCATCTTTAAAACCACCTCTGGTGTGGCTCTCCCTCTGCCAACACAGTCCGGACAGCTTGCATGAGGGATCCCTCTGACAGCACCCCAGTCCCTGTGAGCATGTACAGAAAGGATCCCCCCAAAACTCTTTTCAGGACCCTGATACTACTGCACGCCACCTTCTGTAACAACCCTGTGGCACCATCAAGGTGCCCACTAGCACTGGAGAGTACCCTACGTGATTCTCGGTACGGGTAACTAAAAAGTAGGTGCTGGTCACTAAAACAAGAGCTGGCACTTTTCATAAGAGCAGCAGGTCAAGGGGTTTCAGCTGCCACTCTTCAGTCCAACAACCAACCAAACCAACCAACCAGACGTTGGTGAATGTGGGACACCGGTGGCCAGCTACAATGCACTTTGCCAGTGAGCATCGTGTTTCTTGTCTGTACTGGGTCAGCTAAACTTATTTTTAAAAAAGTAACAAATTAAAACTGAAGGACTTGCCTTCCACTTCCTGTGCCCATATGAAGGCAAATTAAAAATAGCCAGACAACAAAGCTCAAAAATTTAATTACAAAGCTTAATAGTAACATATCTGAGCCAAGACTGGAGACTATCTACTCTTTAGTCAGTGCATTTTCCAATGGACCTTGCCATTTCTGCAAAGATACTGCAGAGGACTCGGTACTATCAAACTGCTAAGACTTGGGGGTATTATTGTTCCCTCCAGAAGGAGAGACTTAGTGGGAAAGAAGTTACAAAAAATTAGTTTAAAAGTGGGGAGGGGGGGTAAGAAAAGGGAAATTGTGAAAGATTAAAAAAAAAGAGCAAAGGAAGATGATAAAGAGTGACGTGTGAAGGACAAAGAAACAGAAAGAGAAGCTTAGTAAATGAGTGAATGTGAAGAAAAAAAAGGAAAAGAATGTGAAAGATACATAACAGGTATAGGAAAAGGGAGGGGAGAAGAAGAAAATGAGAGAAGTAGAGAGGAAAGTTGAAGGTTTTTCAGGTATAAGATTCTACCCCTACACAACAAAACATTTCCAGACAGAACAACTATTTTCCAGAAGAAAATTTTTGTTCTTAGAATTACTTTTTCTGAAGTGATTTAAACTGGAGAAGAATCCATAATCTGGAGAGTCTCATGGACATCAACAATGGAATGTTTTAATATCAGCTAATGCTTGATCTTTTGAATCTGTCTGGATGTTGCTTTTCTAACACTATTTTTCAATTACTGCTTTCCTATGTATTCTAATATTTCTGCTAACTCATTTGACTGATCTTAATGCGCAAATGAACTCACATCCAGTAGTTTTGCAGAGCTGAAAGGAGTGTGGGCCACTATCTGTTACATATCATTTCAAATTTCATGACACAGACAACACAATTTGGATTCGACTGAGTGTAGAACCATTCAGAAGTCTTGGGAAATTTGTTGATAAATACATATTCTATTGACAGAATTTGCTGCATATCATCTAAAACTTAACTATGATATACTTCACTTTTGGCAGCCTTACGTGTTATTTAAAACTGTGACTGTGTGTGGCAAAATAATAATTTGCTATTGTATTTCAAAATTGCAAATATGGGTATTAGCACTGAGGTTTATATATCTGGCTTCACCTTGGTTACTATCATGACAGGATTTTTGTACAGACACTGGACACTTAGAAAAATTCTTCTTTATAGTTTCAATGTTTTTACATAATATGCTGATCAAAGATTATACTACTTCTGTGACCCTGCTTCTTCATTTGACAAATCACCATCTTAAAGTAAGGTTTGTTTTCCTCTTCCTTTTTTTTTCCCACAAGCACATCACAGGATATCAGTAACATTTTCCTAAATACTGATTGGTGTTATTTTGGAAAGCCTTTCTACATAATAGATGTCACCATTCCAGCACCATTTTCCCACAGCGTATCTGATTTTCACGTGATTTTAAAACCACATCCAATGCTTTTCACTTTATTGAGGAGCTAGTTGATGTGATTGGGTCTTAAATTTTTATAAGACTTCTCTGAATGAGACAGTCTCTCATATCAGTGACAGTAATTATTTTTGGCTGTATAATTCTGAGGTTTTTCATATATAAAGCTAATTTTATTTTGGAATGTTATTTTTATAAGTCTGACACTTCTTCTCCAGTTTAGAAGCAGGAATAGTTGCTAATAACTTTATATATGAAGTTGATGCTATTTCTGAATAGTCTTCATGGGAGGAATTATAAAGAAGACATCCATCATGGTGTTATACTTCAATTTTAAAAAGAAACATGGTTAATTGCAGGTTTACACATAACAAAATACCATAGTCCTTGTATACTCTGTTGTATCATACTGTATACATATACTTGTATACTCATATCGTATCATACGTGTATATATCATATCGTATTATTCTGATGCTTCAATCTTACTGTTGCTTTTTTACCTACTTCTAACGCCAATGATTTTAGCAAGAGTGACCAGCTCTCAGCTATGTGTACGACTAGAACAAAAATGGAAGATGCTGGATGCCAGTGTCAACCAGATATTTTTTTCTGCACCAAATAATCTAAAGATTGACTATTCTATTAGAAGAAATGGATATGGTTTTCTCTATATATTTGGATTTAGCCCATTAAGAATAACTTTCAGTGAAGGTGGCAGTCACTTATGGATATTTTTAGCCAGATCAAGGCCATCTTTCCCAGTTTGCAAGAAAAAACGTGCTTTATGTTTTGAAATACGTGTTTGGCTTGCATATCTCTCTCCGGATAAATGATCTAACCTTTTAGCTATCTGGTAGTTATAAGTAGGACTATTCAAATTTCTATGCATAATTGAACTACAGATGCAAATTTTGCACACGGGGTATATCCACAAATGTGAGTCTCACTCTTCTGGAAATTTACCTCTTCATTTGCACTGGTTCCACTACAGAACGTCCTGAGTCGAGCTTGTGCTGTCAAGTGCTTGAGAATTATCCATTGGCCACCAACAAGGTGTCTCATTAAAACCAGACAGCAACAAAGAATCATCACAGCCCTAAGTTAGAGGGATCTTTTACTGAAGAAATAACTTTTCATCTTCTATTTGACTAATCACTTTTGCACGTCCTGCAGTCCCACTCATGCGCTGGTCCTATACCCAATGTGAGAGCTCCATTAAATTTTGCTTGCCACCTTCTGTGGCATGTGGAAAGTCCACGTGAATCACTACTGCTGTTAGCAAAGCTTTTATCGTGTCCATACAGTGCCTGCTCAGTCATCTTTCTCATCATCTGGAGCGTTATCTCTACCTTACCCAAAATTATTGCTGCCAAAATTCCCTTCCCATTCATTCCATGAATACCCATCTCACTGACCCCCTTGTGTGCCTGTGTCTTGCCCTGAAGGCTAAATCCTTGCCAGGTGAGTTACACGGTCATTTTACAGGCGAGAAGAGGAACCGGTGACATGCATCCTTTAGCTACAGGGTGACTATGGAAAAGGTCATGTATACAGCAGTGGAAAGAAGCCCGATTGTCTTCATTATTTCAATGTGGCTGTGTTGAATTGCAATCGCTGTGTGATAATTCTGAAATTTATTCCAATTGATTTTGTATAACCAGAATAATGTCTCATTATGCTGTGTAATACTCCACAAAGAAAGACCGTGAAATAAAATAGGGCTTTAGTTGGCGGTGTTCTACATGATAAGAGTTCTTCTATGAGAGGCATTGTCCCATCGTTTTCTTCAGTGTCTGGCTTTTTTGTCTTTCATCTATTACCATTGTGTTCTGACAGTAACAGAGATGCTGCTTTTCAAATTCTTTATCATTGTTGTTTCTCAACATTTCCCAAATGAAACCATGGTGAGATAGAGCACCATGCTTCTATTTCCCTGATAATCGCTTTCTTCAAGGAAACTGATAGGTTTCAAATTTATGTTGATAATGAAGGTACTATTTGTCTACAGCTATCCTGGTAAGTCTTTTTTGTCTCTCTTTTTTTTCTCTTTCCCTTTTTTCTTCTTTTTTCCCCTTTTTCAGCACAACAGCCTTTGTGCTTTCCAGGTCACTGAAAATGGGAGAGAATGCTCTGAGCTATGTGCCCTACTGAGTGGAACTGTTTTGTTCACAGGCACTGATGCTCCCTTTGTAAAGAAATAAAAAATGAAATCAGAAAAATGCAGAAGTGAATGTTTTTATTCTATGCTCTAAGTTTAACAAAACAAACACATTACAGGCCTCCTCTGTATATGAAATATTTCACAGATGTGGTCAGGTGCTGATAATTCCATTTTGCTATGGTATTTAATAATTTTTATTGCACTACAAGAGTAATGTTTATATGAAGCTGTTCTATTTATGCAATGACACTTTAATGTAGTAGTATTGTCCAAAGAAAACATTTATTTATGGATGCTTTCTTTGCATAAACAGTATTTATTCTCGTATTATTCTAATATTTCTAATATTAAAGAAAAAAATAAAAGTTTTATAAACCCATGTAACCACATTGAAGTAACCAGAATAGTTGCAAAATCTTTATTATTTTAAAGGATCTCAAGGAGCAACATATGCTTTGCACAGAAATGGAGTGAATGCTGGCTGGCCTGAGATGCAACACAGAAGAAAAGCTGAGGTGAGGGAAATCTTTGCTGCAAAGATGTGGGTTTTATAAATATGTTAAAAGTTTCTTGCTGTAAAAAGAGTGGAGATAGGGACCTCACCCTGTCTTGGGTGTAACTTACTGGGTTTTCCTATCTGCTATCTTGTGGGATGAGTACCCTAAGACTGATGGATTCTAGTGCAGAAGAGAGACAGAAAAGGCAAAGATCCAAATATTTCAGTACAATGTACTTTTAGTAGTCATTTCGGGAAGGGGAGAAGCTTTGAAACGATGATTGGGTAATCATGATCATAGAAATTATATTCCAAACATGTTTTGAGTGTTATACCACAAAGCAAACTGGATAGAAGCCTCCTTCTGATTCATGTCTATAGAACAGCAAGCCTTTAAAGACATTTAGCCTTCATCTTTAACAGTTTGAAAAATTCAGCAAACAGATTTCCTTTTCCTGGGACACCATACTTTTTACAGCGATGGTAAAAATTTTGGAATGTATTTACAGATTTTTTTCTCTTAATATGAGTATTTGTTCATAATTTCAGTAGAGGAATTGGCATTGAATATCCACTCAGAATCATCCATATAGTGTCTGACAAAAGTTCTTCTTTCATGAACGTGAAAACACCATATATATATATATATATATATATATATACACACACAACTATACACACAGAGAGTAATTTGAGGTTTTTCTATACTAAGGGAATTATATGAATGCCTTTATTTATCAGTACACATCTTGAACCATCTGATAGGGGACAATCTTCATAAGGCAAATGTAAGTCATTTCCTGAAAATCTTAATTTTTTTAATCTGAGTACTCAAACCCTAGCCATTGCATAAACTTGATTTTTTTTTGCAAATATAGGTCAATGGTTCATAACATCCCAGATGATTTACTTGTTTTCTTCCTTTTTCTCCCCAGCAGTGTACAGTTGAAAAGAGATAAACAGATAAACTGACTCTACTGTGGGAAAACTTAGTTATGCAGACTATTACCAGAATTGATGAAAACAACCCAGCTGTGTGTCCTGTATCACAGAAAGAGGCATGAGCCCCAAAGACTTTGACTCTTGACTTTGACTCAGTCCAGTCCAGCATGGGTCCGTTTTCAGGAAGTGACTGGTCACCCATTTAAGTGCTTTACTAGAGCAGTACCAGAGTGTTCAGTACTTTGCAGTATTGAGATTTATGTATTGTTCACCTCCTGTCTGGTTCCCTCGACTTTGGAGAATGTTTTCACTTACGATTCAGAGGCAGACTGCCACCTTCTGAAACACTAACATCATTGCCTCTAGAATCTGGACTTTTTGGAGGCTTCCAAGCAACTACAAATCAGGTTAAGTGTAGGAAATAAGACCAGATCTCAAGCTCAGGTAGTGCCTCTGATGGGTTCCAGAAGCACGTATTCTCAAGTAAATATACACATGTGTGTAGTGTGTCAGGGGAATTTTATCAAGCTGAAACACCGAAATGTGGCAAACCAAGAAAGTAATCAAATGATATTATTATCCTGGACTGTCTTCTACAGAGGGTATCCTTTATCATCTGCTGGGAATCTTTGATGTTTAACCCGACTTTTAGGACAAACCGCCTAACCTCAAGTTTTAATTCTAGGCACGCTTCAGTTTCTAAAGTTCTCCCCAGGCACTTCAATGCAGAATCTCTTTGATTCACTGCAAAATGAAATTTGACATATCTTATTATGAAGAAATACTTCATTTGAAAATGTACAGAGTAGCTCTAGGAAAACAACAGCAAACTCAGAAAACCTTGTCAACAGTGCAGCCCTTCTACAAACGCAACTGACAAAACTGAAATAATATTTCCCATTAACGATGAAGTTTGCAAATAGCTGTGAGTGGAATCTGTGAAGGTACTCTTGCTGTAAGACCATTAGCTGGAAAATGTTGAGAATTTATAAATTTGCTGTGCTGTCCTGAGAGCACTTACAGAGAATTCAGTGGTCTGACTCATTGTTAATAACACTCTCACCTCTCTTTGTTGCTGTACAAGAAGCATAGGTAGAGTATTTATGCAGCGGGTCTTATGGCACCCATTCCTCTTAGTCAGTGTAGAAGACATTTCACAAGTAAAATGACTGAATTCCAGGTTGCATGAAACCAGTCTGTCAAAACCTGATATCCATTTTGTCCTTCTCAGCAGAATATTATAATTTATGTTAAATCAGTGGAGTAATGCCCATTTACAAAAGGCTTGTATTTAGTTCTGCAGCTTTTTCTCCCATGGTTCTTTTCTTTTCCATTTATTGTTCTCCTCTTTGACTCACATCTACAATAGCATCTTACACAACCAGACATGGCTGATATCGCACAGATTATAAACCAGACTGTTGATTCATCTAACTGTTTCACATTTTCTGAGAATTTCCTTGGATGTCGTAGCCTTTTCCTTTCCTTTCCTCCCGTAGAAAATTGCAAAACATGCTACCTGTTTAGCTCATCATGCGGAGACCATTTCACTGGATAGGCTGGGGACAGAGCTGGGGATTGAAGAAATGGACACTCTATCCTTATATGCTTTTATTTGTTAAATTTATCAAACAAATCTGTAGTCCCTTCACGTGGAAAAGTCACTAATGGTGAGTGCAGGAGTTCATGGGATACTGGAAGCGAGTTGGAACCTTCATGGCTTTCTCATCGTCCTCAATACCACTGTGTCCTCCTGGCCCTGTTGAGGCTTACTCATGCTTGGGAGCCATCACAGTGATAACCAGCTGGAGGGAAAGAAACTGGCAGCCTCACCACCTCAGCCTGCTCCTATCAAATCTCCAGGAATGCTTAGGAGAGAAACACACACATACTACCATCACTCCCAAGAGGTCATTTCCATCTTCATCTCTTTTCCTAGGGTTTTTTTTGTTTGTTTGTTTGTTTTTAAATCTCATTCTCCATTTTCTGTCTAAAAAAAGCCTGTAGTTTGCAAATCTTGCTGTTTTGTTGTGAGCCGTGGCTGACACTATGAGATAAATCAATGTCTTCAACAGCCAGACACTGGGAAGGACGTATTAGCCATATGAGCAGGCCGTCTGGCCAGGTGCTGCATTCCTGTGACTACGAGGGAGTCTGGACCAGACAGAAACATTCTCAAGAAACCTTTTCCCTTGTCATCCTTTTGTTCTCCTTGGGTGCATTTTTTGTTGTCTACATAAGAAAGATAATACAGCTACAAGAATAGTCCCAAATTTTCTCTTCCTCCCACAAAGGACTCTTTAAATCATTCTTGATACCATCCAAAATGTTGTCCTATGAGGGGAGGGTTTCATACATTTCTGAATGAGCACAATTTTAAATGCAAATTTTACTTGACTGAATGCTCAGAAAGAAGGCAGTGGGTTCGTTCCTTTTAATGGTTCACAGTGTGGGGGATGAGATGCAGTTCACTGTGCAGGCCATGGTGTCTCATGGTGTGGTTCAGGTGAGTAGGAGGAAAAGCAACCAGTACCACTCCTCTCAGCAGCGGTGAGAGTGCACAGTTTATCAAAATGTGACCGCGGCACTACGGCACCAAGTGGCCTGGCCACAACCCATTGATTCTCCGGTGCTCCACTTAGACAGTAGTCCATCAAGCAACTGACCTGCCAGTTGGAGAGAAACATGTTGCATGTTCTTCCAGCTCCAGCACAAACACCAAAAGTCTAGATTTTTTAATATTATATGCAGCTGCCTTAACAGTCACATGGCAATATAGGAATTTTTTCTTTTTCTCACTCACTTTCCTGCATGTAATTGAGGATGTGAGGGTATGCAGATACAGAGAGCTGTCAGTTACCTCATATTCTGACTTCTTGGCAATAAAATAATTCAGAAATACAGCTTCATGCAGGTAACAGTAGCTTTGAAAGAAATGTAAAAAAGCCTCTTTTACATTTTGACATCTCCTTCAGAGGTGTGCCGAAGAAGGAGACCTAATTATTTTACTGGCTGTATGCAAACAAAGTGTAAAATGTTACACCCTATCAAGGGGACCAAGATGTGATAGCAGGCAAAGGAAGGGTAAGAAGATAAAGAAACTGTGGTTTTGTTGTTACAAGGAAATCAGTACAAATCTTTGGGAAAATGTGCTGAATAACTGTCCTTTTTTAAATCACCGTAGCTAGTAGCTATACAGTAACCTTTAAAAAAAAAAAAAAAGGATATTTTTGACCAGGTGCTCAATTAATAGGATTTAATATAATATGTGTTGCCACCTGCTCCACCTACAATTGTATTAATAACAAAGTGCACAGAGATGCTCTGACCTCGTCTGCAACAGCACGTTGGAGAATTCAGGAGGAGTTCTCTGCTGCTTGTAAACGCTCTTTCTTTCTTTGGAGACACGCACAGGTGAATAATATCTGTAGGAACTGATAGAAGCAGTTCACCAAGATAAAGCGTTCTTACATTTCTGACATGTCAAAAACATCTGCTTCCTTCTTAAATAAACCATTGAATGAATATTCTCATACAGCACTACTGAAGCATGCAATACAGCTTCACTAAAAGCTTTCCACTGCCCTCCAGATACACTTAAGAAAATAACTCTAAGTGGAAGGATGATACACACAATAGCTAAAGGGAATGCAATCACATTCAGAGAAGATGAAGAAATCATAAGCAGCCACCTGCATTTCTGGAAAGTCCTTGGGCTCTTGCTATTGGCAATTCTAGCAAAACACTTCACAGCGTACACCCATGTCTGCTCCCAAAGCTTTCAGGTTGAACCACAGGCTCTGTCTTGCGTTGCTATTGTGAGAATAGCCTACCTCTGTGAAAGCGGTTACTTAGGAATAGGAAAAACTATTAGAAATAAGTAGTAGCCAGGCAATTCTTCCCCAGGAGTGGAAGTGAAACTTTTTTAAGCATTAAAAAAAAAAAAAAAGCTGACGAACTTCAGGAGAGCTAAGGGATGGATCCCCAAGACTCTCTTCCGTGCAAATCCGGGTAGTCCAGCAGGCCAGCCCCAGCTGCTTGCATAGGGAACCCAGGTTCAGATTTTTCCTGTGCTATGGGACAGAGGGAAAATTTCTGTCCTGAGACCACTGTTTGAAATAAGATGGGGAAGAGCTGGTCATGACTAAGGTCGCTTGATACCGTCTTTCAGAAAAAACAGAAAGTACTTTGGCAGTCAGAGGCAAAAGAAAACGATTACTAGGTTACGAGTGGGAATATATATTCAAATATGTATCAGCTTTGATCTACTTGTATTCTGCTTCTACTACACCTTGATTTCAGGTTCCCTTCCTTCTAGAAAGTCTAAATAAAAACCATTTACCTGCTTCTTATATTAGAATTGTGTTAGTTTCCACCTTTGAGATGAACTCTTAAAAATTATGCTTTTGTCTTTACTTTTCACCTATGAATATTAGCACGGGCAGATTCCCACACTGGGCAAATGGACTGTCCCCTGACTTGGCGGCGGCTGAGTACTGTAAGCATCCCAGGGAACTCTCTCCTAATCCTCCCGACTGAAGTGCTGCTGAGCACAACTCTCCCAACTGTTTTTGCTCCATAACATCTTGACTATTTGACCCTTGAGCTCCACAATAAAGCCTGAACTGAAACATCAAACAACATAGTCTTGAAACACCAACATGTCAAATTCTTCATAAAGGACGTATAGGTCAGGGTAAATTTTTACAACCCTTTCCTTTTTCTATGAATAAGACCTGGATTTTTCAGTTGTGTAAAATCCTGGAGTAAAGGCTCTTCTTGGGGTCTTTGTCTCCTGTAGAGTTACTACCTCCTCAATAAGAAAAAAGGTGCTCTTGTTTAAGGCTATGGGGGGCATACTGAGCTTCCCATCCCCTCTCTTAAATGTTCTGCCTGTCTTTCCCTGAAAAATCCTGTTGAAAGGAGTATATTTCTTAGAGTGAAATTCAGAGAGAAGGACTAGAATAGCTTTCTGCAGGCAGTTGCCAGGTTGATATATCAAAGCGATATTGCTTTCTGAATTGAGTGGCACCAATCAGCAGGAACTGTCAGTCTGGGGATATAATAACTGTGGTGCCAGTCGTCAGGAATCTAAATGAAAGTTTTAGCTGTACTTGTTGTATATTTAAAATGCCTGTTGGCTCAGGGAGGGGAATAGGAAGGGGGAAGAGCTTTGCTGGCAGTGTCAAGGAAAGGATGGCATCAGAAGACAAATTTGGTGAAGCACAGAGCACCTGGATTCTCCTCCCGGAGCAGTGTGAGAGTCAGACAACCGAAGTCACGGCGTGAAATGGATCTCGCATCTGCACCCTCCGTCATTCCAAGCCCCGTTAACTATCTTTCTGAAGAGAAGGTGAAGATTTGTATAAGCCTGTCACATTTGTCACGCTGACATCCTACCGAACTGCCTCTCCGGCCTCCAGTCCAAATATAGATCCCCGAAAACTCTGCTCGGCTGCTGTCTGACTCTGTCAATGCCTGAAAACTGTAGACACCTAATTTTTTAATGAATAAAATTCACCAAATCTTACCATAGTGGTGACACAAACTCCCTCGGAGACTGCAGACCCAGCATCCTTCCCTTCACCCTGCCCAGCCAGGGCTCCAGGCGCACAGGGGAGCCGGTGACCCCCGGGGTGCTGGTTCAGGCGGGGAGGGCACAGCAGTGGGCTCAGCCACAGCTCTCATCCATGGAGCCTGGAGCCAAGGGAGCCCATTTCCACCTTCCAGGAGACTTCTGTAGTCTCTGGGTTGTCACCATAGGCACGGCTATTTTGTCCCTCCCGCTGAAGCTGTTTCCCTCACATTACTGAGGTGTTACTCACACGAGGATCAGGACTTTCAGGGGAAGTGAGAGAGGGAGGATCAGGCTCTGGTTTCTGCTTCCAAGGCTCTTTCAGAATACTATCATGTTAAGCCTGCTCAACACAAAGAAATAGCATTCGAGTAAGGACAAAAATCTGGTTACCCCCTCCTGAAGGAGTTCCCACAACACCAGAAGCTACATGTTGGAAATCCCGAGGTATTGCAGCTCTCAGTGCTGTGACATCGGAGACCTTTTGCATATCTATGGCTGAATAAAATAACCAATGTGATGAACTGGATCTCCCTTCTGCGAGGGAACCACAGGTCCTGGGATCAGTGCTCTTTTAATCAAATTTTGGGATATGAATCATATTTTAATTGCGTTTTGGGTTTTTTTTTTTTAACTCTGCACTGTAAATGTGAGATAAACCGTTATATCCATGCAGTACCTGTGACTAGCGAGTAACGTCACAGTGTTGATTCAGTTTTATGCGTACATGACTATGACTCACCAGGCAGAGGAAAACTCACAGAACGTAGCAGTATAGGTATCATAAACAGGTAAAGCTTGTCTTTTCTGGACTGCACAAGTGAGCCCTCATTCCCAAAAATCTTAGCCTGATGTAGGATTTATTGAGAGGGGTGCAGAGTCTCGGCTTCATTCCTGTCCTTGTACTCCCATGCTACAGATCTGTGACTCCCACCTAACTCGCGTAATTGTCTGGAAAGCCATTCTCCTGCTGAATCGAGCAAAATTCCCACCGTCTATTAAAAAGGGCAAAGTGATACTGTATGTGCCATTATAATTCCTGATCTGTAGTTTATAGGTGAGTGAGACACAAAAAAACGGAGACTAGAGGAGGGCCAAGAGCCTGGCCGAAAGGGATTCTTCCTTAAATTCCGTGAGTTCGAAGTGTCTGTGATTCATCCAGCTATTGTAGACACGCAATTAAATATTCTGCCTTTAACAACGCTTGGGTTTTACCCTCTTAAATCATGCAAAATTGAAACGAAAATCTCTAATGAAGAAAACACCTTTTAAAAGAAAAATAATTTACAATAAGATTCAAAATATGTATTCGAAAAATGTAGTCTTCCTCTCTCTCATTTACTTCATCCAGTAATGAAAATGATAAATTATGATGTCTGTAGAGTGGGATTAAATGGACATTTTACACAGTTTCTTTGCCTGGGAAAGAATCAAATAAAGGCAGTACAGGTCTGATTTCTCAGTTTATCTATCTGAACATGGTCTCTAAAAGATGATAGCCGCTCTAAAGGTGATCACCAGTTTAAAAGGATATGTAATATTGATTTTAGAAATGGATTCAGGTTAACCAGTTATGACTGCAGAATTTCCTACCATCTGTCCCTTTGGGGAGTGCTCTGCAGTAGTACTGAAGATTCGTGGCAGATCTCATGCTTAGGCTCTTCAGGCTGTTTTATCCTCCTGGATGTTGTCAATTGCATTTGCATTTCTTTTTATTCTCAGTATTTTGCACCCTGGTGTCCACTGAGGAACAGATTCTTGTGTACACATCCTGTGGCATTGCTACAGGCAGATGGTTTCTATCCCAGTGCATCATTGGCTGTCCTAGAATCCCGGATATTTTTTTTTTTAAAGGATTTTGCCTGATGCCTGCTGTGCCTTCAGTAGAATGATCTTTTCTATTATTCAACTTTAGAAGAGCCGTCAGAATAAGAAAGGATTATTGAAGGTATCCAAAATTGTTTCCCATTAAATAATCAAAAGTAAATTCACTTCATCAAATTGTTTGTGAAATCTTTAACCTGGAAAAAAGGCAAATCCAATATCGAATGGCTGGAAATTTAAACTAAAAGCGTTCAGAATGGAAGCAATATGACAATATTTAACAGTGGCAGTAATTAACCACCAGGACACCTGATTATGGGGAGAGCATAATAACCTTTAGTTTCTGAATCAAATTCATATCTCTCAGTATTGACAGTCCTGCTCCAAAACAGCTCCTTCATAGGGACTTCTGATTCAGATTATCTGATTTGCACTGTGTAAAAAATCGGAACATATCATAATGAACATTTCCAGCCTGAAGTTTTCACCCCCAGTTTTATCTGGAAGTTATTTTCTTTGGCTTTATGAATGGAATGAACCACAAAGAGCTAAGTATAGTTAAACTATTCAGTGAAAATCAAAAGCAAGTTTTTATAACTGATAAAAGGAAATTTTAAGTTCTTGATTCTTGTTTATTTTTAGTGTAACATATTTACATTCCCACTGGTTATCATTGTATCTGAGAGCTTATCAGGATATTAAGAAGGATAAGCAGTTACAGAAGGAGAACATCTATAAATCATCTACTAACTGTGAGGAGATTTGGGAAAAAAATTTCCCTGATGACTCCACAATTGTTGATTACAGTGATTTGAGCACATTCCTCTGAAGAAGCACACCTGGGCTGAGACGTGGGTATGGCACTAGATCAGTCACTGTCTTGATGCTCCAAACGTGTGATGTTTTTGTCTTGCAACTTCGTACTTTAAAATTTTCCAAGCTTTCTTAATAGTGCACGAATCATAGTTTAAATGTCTCAAAATCATAGCAGTTATTAGATTACAAACTGTCAGACCCAGCTAGTTAATTTTCTTTATATATTTCTCCTCCATGGTTTCCTCCCCAAGTTTCCTCTTTTTTGAAAGGCACAGACCATACCCTAAAAGATACAAGGACAGGTTCAAAGAGTGTAATGCTCCACATTTTTTCACTTGCACATGATGCTCCCATTTAGCTGAACATTCGTCAGTGCCTTAGCTCACTTGACTAATTCCTTTTGCCAATTTGATTTGCCATTTGATTGATTTTAAATCAATTAAAGATCTCTGTGCACAAATCCTGCATCGTTGCAGCATCTATTCTTGAAACAGAACAGCCCTCTTGCAGTGTGAATTCTTTGAAGATTAGACATTTCATGAGGCTGTCATATAAATACATTGGTATTTATTTAGACAGGTCCAGGTAGGCAGTTGTCTCCTTGCATTTTGATATATCTGATTTTTAACAGCCTTAATTTTATTATCTGCGTTGGTGGAGAATCGTGGATTGTTTGGTGGGGACAAGGGTATTTTATACCTTATTTGAGCACTTTTTCAGGAGCTTGTCCATTGTTTCTGTCTTTACCAGATGACTAGCTCTATATGAGCTGCATGTCAGAGATACAGAGATAAGCAGAAGGAACTGTGTAATTTAGCCATCTCTTGGGTAGATAAAAATAAATTTTTAGCAAATGGTTTCATCGTGTAAGGACAGGTAATGCAAGTGACACACATCAGCTGTCCTCTGCTCTCTGTTGACTGCTACAGACGCCACCATCACTGGCAGAGTGAGTAGTGATGCCGAGTTAACCTCATCTGCCACTTTGCATTATAAGTCCCTGTTTGCAGTTGCTCATAACTTTGCTGGACTTTGTCCAGAGGACAGAGGAGGGCTGTCGCCGTCACTGCCGGCCCCAGCTGTGCGGCGCTGGGCACAGGAGCTACAGGGAGGGAGGCCATCTCTCCTGCCCAGCCAGGAATGGCATAGACACGAGGCAAGATGAAGGAATAAAATGAGCATGGCTGAGGATAAGGAGGAGGAAAATCAAGTAGGATGAGCAATAGGGGTTTTAGCAAAAGGCACTGCAAATAGGAGGCCTGGGAGAGGGGGCGCTGGCCCCTGCATGGCTGCTGGCGGAGGGTGGCTGGGATTAAACAATGCTCTGGGATGGAGACAGGCAGGGGACTGTCAGGGTGGTACTCAGATATCACCTAAGGAGGCAGAACTGAGGTGGAAAGATTGGTGCAAGGAACCAAGCTCTGAGTGTGAAAGACCCCTGCTATGGGGTAGCACATGGCAAGGGAGCAGAGACACTGAGTCCACAGGGGACAACAGGTTTGGGCAGTGAGCACCTGTGTTGAACAGCCCATAGGAGGACTCCAAGGCTTTAGGTATGTGATGAGGAACACGGTGTTTGGAGGCGGTAAAGGCACAGAAAGAAACAGATTCAATAAAACTGTTGACTTGGTATAAACTTTAATTATCTTTATCTTAAGGGAAACATATATTGACAAGATCTAAAGCAGCGCTCTGCTTTGAGGTTAAAAGTTGCTAGGAGAAATGTAACCCTGCAACCAGTTAAAGCCATAACAGTTAGCTTCCCATCTCCTTGTCTGGTGAAGGGCTAATGTGACAGCTGCCATGAGGCATCTACAGTTATTCTAAGAAATGCCAAGAGGATGTAGGAAGATGTAGGACTATGGGTGAGTGACAATAACTGTTCATTAGTTTTTCTCCTGATCATGTCAAGACTTTATGCTGGACACCTGGTGCCACCTGCTTCCCTCCAGCTGTTCCCATCAGGGAGACTGGGGTAGATCTATTTCAACCGTGACTTGTGCACCGCTTTGCTTATTCTACTGCAGCCCACACTGCTCTGCCTTCAGTGCACGGTACCGCAAATTAGCTACATTTGTGAACCTCCAAAACTGTTCAAAGGTTGGACTTGTCAGTGTTGAGTTTTGTCTGATGTTCATATTTTACTTCTATCACTGTCTGGACCACATTAAAGATGTCGACATACCATCACCCCCCAGTTTCTCCCTTAGCTCAAACAGCGGAATCAAACACAGAATAAAAGTTGTATGAGGTGGACCATTTTCTGGGGTGACTCAGGTTTCTGATGTAAGGTCGCTCA
The DNA here is from genome assembly GCA_013398915.1 of Dromas ardeola. NCBI lineage: Eukaryota > Metazoa > Chordata > Aves > Charadriiformes > Dromadidae > Dromas > Dromas ardeola. Next base: position 227,934 of record VYZM01009751.1, read on the forward strand.
ATGCATCTGCAACAGATACAGAGGCTTGTGTTGAGAAAGACAGGATTTCTGTAAAAGTGGTCTTGTGATTAAGACAGCCTAACAATAATCCTATCCCTATTTATGCCAGAAAATTCCTACTTAAAACTAGATTAGTCATTGCACTAAATACTCTACAAAATATATGGTCTTTGGTGCCTCAAACTGGATGCCCAAAAGCAAGGCTAATTTTAATCTTAATCTGTCTGCCTTTATCCACATATAAAATGTAGATAATATCACCCCTCATGCCACAAAAATACTGCACGAATAAAATTTACAATGAGTAACACCATAGAAAATTCCCTGAGGACATCTGTGATTCTGTCAGATGGAAAGGTTTGAGTAGCATAAAGTAAATGTGTCCATGGGCCATGTGCTGAAATATGAGGGTAAAACAAAAATATTGAGGAGCCACTCAGTCACTGAGTGCTGTCCACCCAGGGCGCTGGATGAGACAGTCTTGCAGAAAAAACAGTATGTCATCCCCAGTCAAACTGCCACAATTCATACACAACAAGGGGACAGCCCAGGGCCATACAGACCGAAATTCAGACACAGAAAGCTTAATTCAGGCATTTTGTAACTTTTCAGTGCTTACATTACAACCTTACTGTAACTTTACTGGGCATCTTGTTTAGAGCACAGGTTGCCCAGTTGTGAAGGGTATCCTCATAGTTTTATTGAACTTCCACTATCACCTGCATATTCTTTGCATACTTTCAGAACAAGCCACTATCATTTTCATGTGCTGCAATTGTCCTGAGCCCCTACTAAAATTATCCTCACATTCAGTAGTCAAATTGCTGCTGCAGCATCAGAGTCCTACTTGATAGCCATGAGAAGAAACCCTTCATAATTTGGTTCTCACCATATTTATTATCATTATAACTTGATCCTCTTGCGTCCGTTTTGACAGTTCAGTTTTACTCAGAATATATGATGGCATCCTTTCACATTACCAGAGATCCATGCAACATGTGTTCTCTTACCTGGGATGCCACATCGTTCTTGCTAGATTTTTTCCAACCCCCTGATTTTAATTTCTTCTATTCTGACTAACACAGGCCTCAGAAATGGAGCAAGCACTTTTGTGCTCCTCCAGGTACACCTTGTATCTAGAGCGAGTGAAATGACTGCAGTAGCCAACACCAATGCAGGTAAGAAACATGCATCTTAGCCCTGCTACAAGTTAGTGCCTGCAGCAACAGTTGCTTCATGGTAGGTGCAGGCAGGACGGCTCCCTGGTTCTGGCCCCAGGGAATTAGTTTGCTGTATATATAGATGGGAGCGCTGTTATGCTCATTTAAGAGTGACAGGAGCTGCCACGACGGCATGTATTATCATGCAGGTTAAGGGAGAGTTCAGGCTAAGCAGACCAGGGCTCCTCCTGGGACTCCCATTCTTTCATTGTCCCTATGTGATCTGGAAACTCCAAACCACAATCAGAGCTAATATTTCTTAACACGTTCAATTTGATCAAATACGAGGTCTTTTTCCTAAACGTGCTGCAGTTTTCTGGACTTTGTCAGTTGAAACAAGAAGGGAAAGTATATATCTCAGCGAGTGTTACAGATGTCCCCTACCAGCTTGGTGCAATATTCAAAGGATGAGTTCTGACAGTTCAAGCCTCTTTTGCTTTAATGTGCTGAATCTGAATGCCCTAAAGTGAAGAAAGCTGGAATTTCAATTCAAAATTCAACTCCCACATCCCTAAATTCTAGAGCATTTGGGGTTAGTTTTCAATGTTAGTTCCTTGCAGGGATAAAAACAATTTGGTCTGAAGCCAGAAAAAAATCTGGGCTCCTCTCTGCCCTTTGCTACTGTTTTCTGGCGAACCAATCTCATGCCTAATTGATGACTGCACCTGCAGAATATTAAAGGTGGGGATTGTGCAATACGTTTTGAGTGACACTCACCTCACTGTGATGGATGCTTTCTGACAGTGCTAACACCGTGAAAGGATAACACCCCTCCTCTCCTGCCACAGGAGCCTGACAGCAGACAGACAGTTGGCATCCTGTGTCAGTCACCGGTTGTGCTGCCCAGTCTGGTCTGACTGTCTCCTCGTGCCCATTTGATGTGGAAGGGGGCTGCTGAGCAACCTCCTCTGCAGCTTTCCCTTCCCTGCCCCTCAGCTTAACTCGCCACTTCCATGTGAGCCAGAGCTCTCTATCTGCTCAAAAAGCATTACATGGCATGGGGCTGCAGGGAAACTTCACAAAAATGCTGATAAGCAGATGTTAATGGTTGTCAGCCAGCATTCAGAGGAAGGGCTCTTAGGAATGGAAACATCAAATACACGCAGAAAATATTAGAAATAACGTAAAATATTAAATATTATCTGGAAAGCTTTGCGCAACTAAAAATAAGATGGAATTAGCTAATAGAGATACTGCGGTTCTTCCTACACAGATATGGCTCTTTTCTTCTCCTACCTCTATTAATAGGATTTCAGCTGCAATATTCATTTACATAGCATTTATATTGCATTAACACTAAAATAATGTAGTGCCCATGCAAGCACATTCCTCCACAAGTTTCTTTAAGAGGTGGTTTCTTGGTCTCTCCAGGATATCCCTGATACCTTCTGTATGTCACCTGGACTCCAGAGTTGAGAAAGGCAGGCAGCATCTCAGTCCTTTCAATGTCCTCCTGACTTGTGTCAACAAACTTTCTTAATTCTCCACATTCTGGCTTACAGGTTAGTCACTGATGACCCTTCAGCTATCAGTTAACGCAGAAACAGGACAGCTGTTGGATTCATCAAATACAAGATCTCTTCCTTGTATCTATAGGGTTTTACTTGAGAACCTATTTCAGTTGCCTGTGCATGGTTTTGTAGGGCTATGAGGTATTATCGTCTTCCCGTAAATCCAGGTAAATAAAATACTGATTTCCACACAAGCATGCCATCACCTCAGGTGCACCTGCTTGCATTCTCTTCTCAAGAGTGGCAGAATCACAGATTAAAAGCAGTGAACAGCAAAATGCAATGTGTAATCTATGGAGGTGACAACCAGTTCACTATGCACTCTGTCTGGTCTATAAAACACCCTGTGGTAGATCAAAACTTACTCACAGCAGAGAAATGAAGCCATTAGATGTATTGAAAGTGGTAGAGAACAGAATTTACAGCAAATTCATTTAGGTTCTGCACTGTTCAAGTCTCTTTTTTCTTATAATCTCTTTTTCTGCAGTCTGACTAGAAAAGCACTTGGAGGGTGAGCATGAATGGCTTGAGGGAATAATCAACCACAATCTTCCTCAGATAGTGCCAGAAAAAGCTACTAAGCATGACTTGTGACTACCGTGCTCCTTTTCCTGATTTTTCTGGGTCTCGTAGTTGAATGCCCCCTCACTCTACATGTGCATAGGGATCCAGAATATTCCAGCTAAGATCCACCTTTCTTTTTAACTGGTTTTATTCTGTTCTGTGGCACAAATTCAAATGCTGCATGTAGGTTACACCTTTTGATCTTTCCCCCTTTATCTACTCATCACCTTTGCTCTTACATGAAAAGAAATGCCTATTTTTGGAGCGGAGCCATCTGTTTGAATCTGAGCACTTAACACAGCAGGGTCATGGTCAGTAGCAGGGACTCCCCACAGACTCATTAGCACTTCCAAAATTGTGGATAAATGCAGTATATATGTACATATATATGTACTGCTCTGCCTCAGAAAGCTCAGGGAAAAATCCCAGTTTAACTGTAGTCGAAGCCTGGAAAAATAGTGGGCATCTTTGCAATCACAGCCAAAGCAGGAGGATGTCTTTCTGTTCATTATGAATTTAGGCAGCTGAAACAAGCTGAATTGCAAAAATTTGTTCTAACTACAGTTCATAACGAATCTCCTTCTGTCCCTTGTTCACCAGGTGAAGCTTCAATATGGCCGCGTAGGACCTCAACATAGCTGCCTTCAAGCAACCAGGATTCATTGGTGCTCGAGTAGTTTAAGGACTTTGTCTGAGCTCGTACTGAAAGCATTTGCCAGGATGACCCATACAGAACAAGCTACAGGGTGAATAAAAATTAACTGAAGAAGGCGATTTCTTTTAATTTTTATTCATCTGTTTCCTTTTTTCCGTACTGCCAAATAAAATAAAAAACCAACCTGCCCAGCATTACTTCAGCCTGCTTGTATAAAATTAAAAAGATAGCCTCTGGTATTTTCATAGCTTCTTTTATTTATTTATTTTTTACCTTTCAGTAGTTTACATTACTAAGCTGTCAAAAAGCACTAAGGGACTTTAACCTGCAACTCCCACCCACATCGGTAATACCACCGAACTTTAACTGCGGAGCAACTCAACCGTGTGCTCCTACCATACAGCTTTGAACAAGCATTAAATATTAATGTAGCCAACCACTTAATTAAACACCAAGGTACGGACTGCTGTGGTGGTTAGCTGAAGAACAGTTAAGGGACTCATATTGCTCTAAAACTCCTGGGTTTTGGGTAGGTTTTTTTTGGTTTCTTTTGTGAATCGCATAACTGTCCTCCGTTTTAGTCTGAGGGAAGGGAAGGAAAAGGGAAAGGGCAAGGCAAGGGGAAGGGGAAGGATAAAGAGGGGAAAGGGGAAAAGGGAAAAGGAAGAAGAGTGGAGGTCAAGGGGAAGAAGGGGAAAGTAATAAGAAAGGCAGAGCAGTAGCAACCATTTAGCTTATAAGTGATTAGTGTAGTCTCCACCATGGAAGTGAAAGGACTTTTAGCTGAAGATACAGCAGTGCTTGTGTTTGTAAATTGTATTCTGCAGCATGTCCTGGCGATATTTTTTTGGATGTTAGGCAGAAGCTAGTTATATTCAATGGCAAACTGAGGATGGCCAAGCAGTGGAACAACAGTGAATTGTGGAGAATTGGAGCTAGTGCTGCATGAAAGCAAATATTTAGCCAGAAGGCGTTTGATTCTTCAGTCCAAATGTCACATCGAAGCATACCACAAGAAAAAATTCAAGCAAAGTCGTAAATCTCATTCTAGGGAGAGTGCCTTGCAAGGTTCAAGAATCAGGAGAAGGAAGTTACTATTTACATTTATGGTAGAAAGTGCAATCTTAGATGTGCCAGCCAATCATGTTTTGACAGGGATAATGCTCTGAATTTGCATGTGTTACCAAAATGATTTAACTATTTAAGGGGACAAGATGAAGAGACAGTTTCATTGTGTTCTTTCCAACCAACTTAAAATGCAGGAGATTTGAGTCACTGTACTAAGGAAAGGAGAGAGAAGGCACATGTAATATCCATGGCAGTAATCCAGGTTCTGGATTAAATTCCTTGATCCAGGCATGCTTTCTGAAGCAAGAATTACTTCCTTTCCATTAGCTGGAGCAGCAATGTTCCACCGCTGCGGATGGGCCCTGTGTACATTAACACAAAGAAGAATATGAAGTTGCTGGATATGGTGTGATAAAAGTCTGAATTTGTGCACACTACCCTAAATCAGATGGGGTGGAGACTGAAACTGCCCCGCTAATATAGAATGTTGATAGTTTCTCAGCTGCCCTTTATGTCCAATGTTGTCTGCGCCCTTCATTACCGTTACTTTGACACTTGGCTGTAGATTCCCCAGATAAAGAATGGCATGGCTGACTGCAAGGAGAGGAGAATTTCTGTACTGCTTGTCATAAAATCTCTCAGGAATCTCTGGTAATTTGTTGAGATAGAGTCTCTATGTCTGTATAGACAGAGACTCTATAATTTTGAAGAGATCGTTACAAAAAAGACTAAAACACCTCCTGCTTCATTCATGCAGCACAGGGCTCAATTCAAAAGCTCACACATAAGCATCTACTGACATCTGAGGTACCTTGAGGTATCTAAGAAGCACACAGGAGTGGTGGATAAGACAGAAGACTTAAGAGACACTCGTGTCCTTTTGGAACAGCTTCTGGGAGCCAGGTGGGAAAGCATGGCCTGTCTGAAGTGGCACTAGGCAGCCATGTGTGCACAAATGAATCAAGCTCAAGGAATGGGATTCAGTTTGTGATTAAGACACACAAATATAGATGTCTCTATATGGGTATCTCTATATATGGTAGATGGCCAAATATGTAAGTTCCCACTATAGGCAAAGGAGATCAAAAGCCTGTCCACAGGTGCCTAATGCTATGTGAGGTGTGTGTCCATATGAGATGGGCAAAAGAGACCCAAGTACCTATGGCAGACCTGTGCCTTTCTTCAGTATCAGTCGGGGGCAGGTAGGATATCCTAGGACATCTTAAATGAAACTAGACAGCTAGGTTGAGCCAATGGCATGGGTGCGGGGTGGGAGGAGAGGGGCTTTTTCATTGGAGCCTAGAAAGTTTCTCCAGAGTTGACACCATGGACTCCATTCAGTTGTGCACACCAATGTGGTTTGTGCTATTAGAATTGGTCTTCCTGGTCTCTGCCCACCACTCCACAGGCAAACAGACCTTCCATTGGCTCTGTGCTATATTTGCTAGCCTCATAGGGATGTCTCAGATATCAAAATATCACAAATTACATTTAGACCTTCACTCACTTCAACTAGAGTCTGAACAACTGGTACATGAAGACAACTAAACTTTCTCAGAAAGGAAGGCAATGAGCTGTTTTTCATTTTAACTGAACTAAAACCATGTTCATATGTTGTTTTTTCTTGGAAAGAAAGTGAGCTATTGAAAAAAGCCTTCAGGAGAAAAAAAGTTACAATGAAATGAAAAAGTTCGTTTGACTTTTGGTTGCTATGAAGATGTTTATGGCTCAGAAGCAATTAAGTGTTTGCATGCTGGTTCTGTGGAAATCTGAAATTAATGGAGAGCTGTTTAAAATCCTATTTGTTTATCTGAATATTTTCACTCAGGACTGCCTCATTGTGTCTCATTATTTTCATGTTTCCGCCCTAAACTATCAGCATAAGGATCAATTATAACACTACATTTTCCTGTTAAAAAAGAAGTTCATGGATCGGTGACAGGGTGCTGAAACAGCAAAAATATCTTTTCCATAAAAATAACCTTTTCTGCAGGAGTCTTGCTGATAACTTCGCTAAATTATGGAAGATCTCACAGTCCCCATAAATGTGCATATAGGTCTCCTGTGTCTGTGCTCTCTCGGAATATTTGCACTTACCAGAACCAAGCTATGAAAAAAGGCACTCTTTCTCCCTCATTAATCTAGACTTATTTTCAGAGAAAGACAAGTGTACTCAGGTGGCTTAGTTTTTAAGCGACTACCTTGAAACACTGAAATCTATTTAAAAGCGCCAAGCAACTCTCTGAGAGTTGTGTCCTATTAGACATTTAATTTTGTGTGGCCTGAACTGGCTAAGTTAAATCTCACATTAAAGCTAAATGTAGCTTTATGTTAATGACATTTGTTGCAGCTGGAGGTAGAAAATATCTGCTCTAGACAACTAGAAATGCAGATATTTTTCCTTTGTTTCCATTAGTCTGGTGCACACATAGTATTTTCTCCCAAATATGAAGACTAACAAGTTCACACCAAACTTCAGACTCAGGCCGCTGTTTCTCCTTCAGCGAGGAAGATATCTTTGGATGCTTTTGTGGTATAACCCTGCACCTTTCTTCTGCTTTTTGACTCTCTGCACCGCATGCAGCTGGTCAGTAGGTTGCAGCGACCACACCACGCCTGACACCAAGCAGGAGCAAGACTGGGGTACAGCCCTGCAGCCAGGGATTGTTCCCTGGTGGGGTCCTCAGAGGAGCTCCCCAGCCTGGCACACTTCCCACCCGCAGATCGCCGATGCACCGTAAGCTGATCTATGGGAAGAGAGACAGGCCACGCTGCTGGCCTATGGAGAAGGGTAGAAAAAAAAGATGGTTGAGATATGTGAACAAGAGGGCTAAAAGGCGCTCTCCCTCCACAAGATAAAAGCCTGGATAGATGAGTCTATCAGTAGGTTTTAAAAATCAGCTCTAACAAGAGATGGCAATACAACATTTTTTTCTTCTGCTAGATTTTGCAATTCAGATTTAAGCTTGTGACACTCTAGTGTATGAGAAAGCTGTCAGAGGCATTTTAAGCATAGTTATTTTTCTCTTCCCTAGGCTGCGTTAAGGTAACCTGGGTTAGTAGCTTGAAGAATTGAAGTAGAGCATTTTGTAGAATTCTGAAGTATTTCTTAAATACTTTCTGTAAGACACAGCTTATGCTGCATACGTGGTGGTGGGGTAATGTTTATTAGTATTCACTTGATATAATCTAATTTATTCACTGCTTCATCACCCCTGAGAAATATGCACCCCTCCAAGTGAGATGACTAAATCGTATACCTTACCATCACGCATTCTCTCTTCATCAGATTCCACAAACAGTAAATGCATGGGAAATATGCTTCTCCCTCCAAGATTAATCTGTGCAGTCAGAGAGTCTAGGAGATATGACAAGGCTGATGTATTGTACGGCAATTCATTTCAGTGAAATATTTCTACATAACTGTTGATAGAGAACAAAGTTGGAATTTGCTGAAATGGTTGTATATGGTATGCGCTAGCATCTCAACAGCAGGAACCTTTTAGCAGTACAGCAGCTCATTCCTAAAGGGTTCTTTTCTTAAGCCAAGATGCAGCAAAGTTGGCAGCTCAGCCCCATCCGAAGTGGTGATAGACAAGATGCAGAACCACAGGGTTTGGACAGATGTACCACTGACAGATGGTGCTGAGATTATTCATTATCAATCAGCTTCAACTTGCATTTATTCCTCTGGTTCAATGCCAGTCAACGATGAGCCCTGACCAGTAATGCCTTATTACTGGCTAATATTTATTAAGAGTTGCTGACTCCCTAGAGGACAAAGTGGAGTCATAGACCCTGCTGACAGGAAAGCAGACAGAACATATCGAGTTTGTTCGTTATCACTAAGGCTGATGCTTACAACTCCAGCATGAGCTCTGCCGGCGCCACTCTCTGCAGAGGGATCAAGGGTTGAATACAAGCAGAAAGACCAGCTGCCACCTCTCTCAGAGACAGTGCCACCCAGTTAAGGCTGAAGTGTGCTTTTTGTTATAGCACAAGAGGAACATAAGTGGGCACTAATATGTAGAAATCCCAGGCTGGCACCTTATATGAGTAATATGACCACTTTAAAAATGTTAAAGAAATGGCATATTTTTTTAAACCTGTATTGGGTTTAAGCGGCAAGGTGACCCTCCCAAGGTCAACCCACCACAAAATCCTGAACAGGGAAATGAGGAATTAACCATGGCTCAAATCTGAAAAAAAAAAAAAAAGGCCTGTGTTTTCTTGTATCAGGGGTTAAAAAGAGTACATGTATAAGTATATGTATACATACACATATGTATGTAAGTATGTTGTATACAGACATACATTTATAAGAGTGTAGATGGGAATGTACATCGCTCCCTGCCTTCTACCCCATTCATACCATCTCATGGTCTGGCAGTGACAGAGCAGGACTGGCTGCACTACATCCTCTATGAGCACCCATAAGCTTGCAATATAATACTAAACCCAACCCCACACCCCCAAACTACAAGACTGTAATATAATACTAAACATTTTTACAATAGATTCAGTCTTGATTTACTCAGGCACAATTCCACTGAGTCCCACACCAAGACTGAACTCCCTCCATTGATGTTATGGAGATTGAAAAATGGATACTAAAAATAAAGATAGGTGTCCTCACAGTCTGACTAGTATCTACAAATTATATTAAATTCCTCTAGAGAAGAAAAAAAAAAAGAAATTACATTATAAACAGAAGACAACATATTGCATGTTCATTGTTAAGGTGTCATGGAAAAGTTTTCTAAAATCATCATTGCTGATACTGACTGGAAGAAAAATAAAGCTATAATGGATAGCTGGTTTAACAAAACTGTCCTAGCATGTCTTTTATTTGATAAGGATTAAAAGAAAATTACTACATAATGCAATATACCCAAGTCAGCACAGCAGTAAGAGGAGTCATTTTATCTACAGGATTAAGTCTCACAATAGAATAATCCATGATGGAAGTTACAGGAATGGAGCAAAAGAGAGAGCTAAAAAGGTTGTGTTTTGTTTGTGGTTTTTTTTTTCCCCCAAGAGTTATAATAAGACAATCTAATGTTATGTTTCCTTAAGCAGAGTTCTTTCCCAAAGCATTTCCCAGGATCATTTCTTTTTACATGTAACGAATTTCAGGAAGAGAGGAAGGTCGATGTCTTATGCTTAATGTGGTCCCTGAAGAGCAGAATACAGCTATGAAGATATTGTATGTATCTTATCTTATACCTGACAGAAAGACTTTTTTTTTTTCCTTGAACAAAGACTCTCCAGCAATTTATGAATGCAGCTAAATGTTCAGACATTTCAGTGCAGCAGAGGTTTTACGTGCGCGACTGAGGATATAGGGAATTTATAAACCTCAGGTTTTCGACAGAAACCTGCCACTGAAGCAGTGTTTGAGAACTAATTTCTCCCCTGCAGAGAGCTAAGATGTCACCACAAACACACCCCCCAAAAGTGGTTTAATCCTGGCTCCCCAGCGTAGGCTGGGCACGGTGTCCAGCTGCATCTTCCAGGATGGAGGAGCCTCTTGGTGAGGGGATGTACGGCGGGGTGGCCGCGGTGGGTGCTGGGACGTGAAGCCCAGCAGAAAAGACCACCCCTCAGCTCCACCTCTCACGGGGCAACGTTCAAGAACCAAGTAGTTTCTGACTGGGGACATTTCTCTGCAAGTTAGGAAGCATAGGCGGATTCAGAATCCCTGTAGATAATTCATGACACTTCCATAGGTATTTTTCAGGGCTAATGTCATCTAAATTAAAAAAAAAAAAGAAAAATCTTTAAAAATACGGACCTACTCAGAATTGATTCTTCAATGGAATATAGCAAATTTGAGCAATTAGTTGGTCAGAAAACCACATCTAATTTCTCAGTGGGAAATGCAGAAAAGGAAGGTTACATCCTTTAACATATTTTTTTTAAATCATAGACAGGCTTTCAAGTAAATGACCAGCTAGTAGAAAACAAAAAGATTTGAAACATCTTAATTCACTGAGGTTCATGAGAAAACAATCCGAACTACCTTATGCGTTATCAACTATTTTATGTGCAAAATATTAGATTGGGTAATGTTGTACTTAATAGCTGAAACACGAGCTCAGCTGACAACTGGCACTGTTGTACTGGGGAAAAGACATATTACCAAAACAGTTTTCCCGATCTTCTTAAAAATCCCACAAAAGCAAGGGCAATTTGAAAAACAAAAAATAAAAAATTGAATAGATTCCAGACAAACATACCTGAAAAAGGATTCATACCTTAAATAATAGAGGTCTGAACTTGCAGCACTGACATAGATAAATAGGTTGCCTAATAGGTTGTTTACTGTGCTATTGGACCTGGAGCATGATAAAGTAAGCAGAAGAGGGACTGCATAAGCTTTATCTCCATAACAACCAAGAAAAGAACGATTACAAAAGAGCATGGAAAAGCCACCTTCACAAAACAGGCTTTAACCTTAGAGCGATGGGAGCAGCACAGCACAGTACTGCTGATGTCTAAATAAGAAAAGACACAGTCTTGGCTCAAAACTATTGCGTCTTGCACCAAGTTGGATGCTCCAGTTGGAAGAAAAGAAGTGTAAAGCTATCTAATACAGCAGTCATATGGAACAATAAATTCTCTTAAAGGAATTGAAATTATGATCAGTATGTTACAGAGGAAGAAAAGGCAGCATTGCATTAAAGTAACTTTCAGAATATTCCTGTATATCAAGAAATCATTCCCATATTACTTTCATTTAGCACATATCAGGGTATTAAGCCATTTCAAAATTAGCTAGTTTTTCTTCTTTTTCCACAAGTTTGGTAATTCAAAAGGCTCTTCACTGCAGTTTGACCTAGCTGGGTGAGTTCTTTAAGGTTTTACAAGGAAGACAGCATTCAAAAGCAGTCTTCACAGAAACCTCCTCTCTGAATAAAAAAAGGGGACAGATGTTTGAAACGAAGGAGTTGTCGGGAAAGTAGACTTGCTCACAACCTGAACCTGTTCCTACTCAGAACGTTGGCAAAACTCCTGCTGGCTTTAATGAGCGTGGGATCAGGACCTTGGCTTTCCTCTTTAGATTATGAATTAGGCTCCTTTATGTTAAACTACTTTTAGGAGGAAACTGCAGCTTTAGTGTACAGGCCTTCAGTATTGCAATATCTAGAAGAGCCTTACTTTGGCCAGAACTCCTGGGGGCATTTTTCTTCCGCCCAGGCACAATAATTTGTCAATGGAAATAGTGCAGACCTGCTACAGGTATATGTAGCCATGCAGAATGGGCACAGGTACCCTGGCTGCCATTAGCAATTGTAGTTAGCTCTTCCCTTCTGTCACAGCCCAAAAACCCTTTGCATGATTTGTCTCACACAGTGTCATCCCCGTGGATTAGAGGCAAAATGAGAATTACATTTCCTTGAAGAATTTAAAATTTCTTTTAGCTGAGACTACTTTTACATGGAAAAAAAAATAATCTGAAAATGGCTATTGGACTTGGATATTTTTCCTACTCTGTTTAATGCTTGTGAAGAAGGGGAAGATAAGGGGACTTTTTTTTCCCTAGCAAATAAGGGTTCTAGTAAACAAGAAGTCGTGTCACAGTTTTTCACACAAACATAAATCAGTTTGGAGAGAAAAAGGCCGTTTTCAGTAGTAAAGTTCTTTATTAAACATAATTTCAGTGGCTGTAGAGAGCAACTCTGCCCATGCAGCACATCCCTTGTCCCTGCCCTTCTTACTTTGGATCCTCCAGCCTGCAGTAGGAAGCCGTCCTTATGCCTGTGGCAGCCACAGCAGAGCAAAGAAAGACGGGATGCTTGCCTCAGTTTCCTTGCTCATGTGTGGTGCCCTTCCGCAGAACAGAAAAATCTTGGCCGGACTGAGCGCATTTGACCCAGTATTGAGACACTAACCTACATACACAAAGAACTTTCACAAAGACTTCCAATCCAAATATCAATTAAAATTTCTCTAGGCAGACATGCTACGGGTATGTGTACAAAGCAAATAAACTGAGAATGGATACAACTGCAACTGCTACAATTAGCAAATATGTATGTAAGATTTATTCAAGCACTACTCATTCAAGACATTATTTATTCTTCTTTTCCTTGCTGCCATATGTCTCAATCAAGTCATATTTCCATTACTACCTGTGCCAAAATATCTGAATTGCAAAATTCTTTCTCCAAAACAATGTATAAGAAATGCAGTTGTAAAAACTCTGCCAAGGTTGATGTTTCATATTTAGTATTTCAGTATTACTTTTACGCTGGAACGTGTAACTTCAAATGTAAGACAGAAGTGAAGTATTTTTAGTCATTTTGCTTTTTTTTTTTTTTGTAATTTTAATGCTCTGCTCTACTGAGTACATGAAGGCAGTGATACTAATCAGAGGCAAATGAGAAACTAATGTTTAGCTGATGCATGTGTAAAGCTGCTTAGGTATGACTGCAGCAAGACTAGCCTATTCAGGTATTAACACTGAAATACTACCTACCAAATTAGCTCTGCATCAGGAATACTGGAAGTGGCTGGTTTAGCTTCAGTAAAAGCTCACAGTAATCAGCAGATTAAATCTGTTGACAAGAGCCCCTTTTAAATCTCACACAACTGGATGTCTGTCTTCTCACTCTGCGTACAAGTAGATTTGGACACATTGCTGTCAGGACTGAAATATGGAAGAAGGGCTCTCTATGTAAAATCTTCCATCACCAATTCTAGCAGATTTCAAATGATACATTCACAAATCAGTTTTGCATAAACTTGCTCTGAGGTACTCTTACTGAACAGCTGAGTGGGAAAATACCATACTAGCACTAATAGAGTTTGTTAATCAGATCGTCTTGATATCTTTCCATTTGGTAGTATTTGAGAAATACTGAAGCTTTATACCAAACCTTACAAACATGTATAATATCTAACTATAAAGTGTTGGACCATACTCATTCGTATGGTTCTTTTGGGAGACTGGAACCCCTTCCCAGATTGATACATACACATTCCTCTTGCATACCGTTCATAAGCAATTTTCCTGAAAGCAATTGCTTCTTTGCAGATTAGTGTGCAAATCCTACTTATTAAGCTTACAAAAGGTTAATGATGAAGAAATAATTTAAGACATAACCAATATCTGGTAGATGACCTCATTTTCTTTCACAAGAGAGTTCTTATCTTTTCTTAGAAGAGAAGATAAATGTCATAAGCGAGCATCACATACCTAGACAGATACACATACAAAGTATGCTAATATTTTATTCAGCTGTGACATAATGAAAGGTTACATTGGCTGATAGATTTTTAGCAACATATTAGTTATGACAAACCTCTTGTGACTATTCTGATGACACCAAGGGAAAGCCTCCTATTAGTACCTCTGAAATCAGCCAAAGTCAAACCACAAGGGGGGAAAAATATAAAGCAAAAGACTATCTTAATGAATTCAGGGAAGTTCTAAGACTTTTGATTATGTTTGGAGTTTGGGGTTTTTTTGCTAAACGATTATATTTCAAGTGCCAGATATGATGCTAAGGCAGTGTTGCAGCTGTTATTGTTAGGTAACTAGGTACAGTCATGATGGGACTATTCTGAGACAGCCACGAACATCAAACATTAATTTATTTATGTGCTACTAATGGGCAATCTATCTGCTAACAACTGAGTCATGCATTAATCAAACGTATTAGTCAAGCCTGATGCCATGATTTAGGCTCTGGTGACTGCAAATTTTTTCTTTCTTAGTCTCTGAGGTCAAGATGTTTGATAAAGGGAGCCAGAACAGAAGTGGGTCTCTTTCTTCCTGAAGCTCTGTTGCAAATGATCGGGATTTCTATAAACTTTTCCTGTGGTTCAAGACCAGTTAGGTCCAAAGGGTTGCTTCCTCGTTCCATACGTCAGAACTAGTCTATTCGAGCTTATCCAGGTGGGCATGGCCTGCCAGCTGCCAGTCCATTCATGTCTCTTCAGATGTGTGTTGCCTGCTTGCAGGGAGGATGCCAGACATTTGATTCCTTCAAACAGTCGCAGGACAGTACTCTTGACCTTAGTTTTACTGTTTTTATGTAACTATTCTAATCAAGCAGATATTACAGAATATTACACTACCCTCTTCACCTCAAGCAGGCTTATGAAAAGTCTGGCTGCAAGGCACACAGAACATGTTACACAAATTAGCCTTCATGTTACAACAGTAATGGTTTATAGACCAAATACGAATATATTGTGCGTGTGCATATATAATATATATTTATGCACAAACTTACTAATGAGCCCAACAAGTCAAAAGAGTAAACATTATAAACTTGCCAAGACACTACAGAAACTTTATTTTTTTGGATGCATTTTCTAAGTGTCGGGATAATAACGAGACATTACATCAAAATCTTATTTAAAGATAAAACTCAAAGGAAGCAAGACCAAAAAAATGTGGTGATCCAGACAGGGCACATCTGCATAACAGCAAACCAACCCATTCTTTACAGGGAGGGAAGCACTTGATCCTTAATAATTAAGAGCTAGACTGAGATTTTCGTCCCAATCTGCATAGCTGTCTACAACATGATATACATATTGCACTGTTGGCTGTACTCCTCCGTGACTGAATAAGATCCTGCTATGATCAATATTGAATTCATATTCCCAAATTCATAACAAAACTGTTTCCTCCTTCATGAATCTGCAATCTAAATAATACTCCCTGCTTTTGACAACATTTAGGTGATGACCATCAGCGGGATGGCATTGTCTCAGAAGCATTTCCGAAACCCTGTTTGAACCTGGCTCAGCTATAAGCAAAATTTTTGTGGCCAATTTACATATATGATTAAGAACTCAGAGCAGGAAGGTTTCACAGAGCTAAAGCAGCTCAGTTAACATCCTGAAGAGGTCTGTGAAGGCAAGAACCTTTCCTCAGGCAATGACGTTTTTAACAACTTGGTGACTAGCCTGCACACGACAGAAATTCCACAATGTCTGCAGATAGCTTGTTATTGCCTGAAAACTTACTGCCTTATCCATATCTCTTTATATAAAAAGATTTAAGATCCTTTTGAAGGTAGCGAGCACAAACAGGCTCAAAAGATTAAATACTGGAGGAAGTTTTTTCCGAGGCACAAAGAAAAGTTAGGTACTTGTCTCTCTACACGTTTGTCTTCAATGAATCTTGCCGTCAACCAGTGCAATGACATTTACAGCAACGTAATTGTGACACGATGCTAGCTCATGGCAGCCTGATCTTCAGTGATGGAATTCAAGTAACACGATAGGGGCAGACAGATGGAGAAATGGCAGCTCCTTTCTCAGCATCTCAGCTCTGGGAAGTCATTCCTGTCTGTACATACTTCTGGGGTGGCTGCATGAAAATAACACCATCGGGCTACTACTGGCATGCTGTAATCATGCCATAGTGTAATATTGGATCTGCCAGAAATATCACAGACTGATCTTGTCTCCTGACAGTCAGGAGAGTGAATTCCACAGTGTTTCTGGTGCTGAGCTGCATATTCCATCAATTTGCAGTTCAATATAAGAACAGGGCAAAGTCACACAGTGATGAGCAGCAACAAGTAACACCCTGTTCCCCTTCAGCCTAGGCAGTGGGGCACTTTGCTTTTCCCAGGCAGCCAACACTGCCCTCTCTGCTGCTTTAGCCTACCCATTCACACCTCTTTTTTCTCTTGTCTCTCTTTGCTAAAAGAACCACATTAGGTCTTCCTCTCCAAGAATACAAACATTCGGATTACTTCGTTATTCTGGGTTTAAAGCCTATATAAATGTCAACAACCAGAGCTCTTTGTCTCATTCTCATGACCCGTGCATGGTTTCCATGAAATCTGGGGACACCTGTAATTTCAGGCTCTTAAAATACCCACATACCTCTTCAGGATTCGATCAGATTACAATATTTATGCTCTCTGACGGTCCTTTCTGGACACCTCATGCTCTGCCCTCTTCCCCAGGAGCAGTTGCGTGTGGACGCAGGGCCACTGCACTTTGTGCTTCTCCTGCCGCGAAAGTGCAAGGCACAGGCTGCGCTGCCTCAGCATAAACTGTGCCAGAATAGTACTTTTTTAATACTGTTTTGTAATTTAAACAGCAGCTTTTTCATTCAATAGTATTTGTTTTCTGACCTTCTTATTACATCTTCCCAGAAATGCCGGTCACCTGCGCTACCACTGCACCATCCTGGCCATACCCAGTAAACCTGTCAGCGTAATATCTAAATACTGGTAAGGTAAGTCTATCAGTGAAGAAATAAAAGGTTGTTGGCATCAAAATTGCTGTCTGCAAGAAAATTCTGTGAAGTAAAGTCTGGTTTGGCCACAACAGGATACATGGTATCTCAGCCTTTCCTTTACTAAATCTGGAGAGACAGGAGAGGGGTGGAATTGGTACACATCATAGCGAGCAACGTGCTTGCTAAGGAAAGATTAACTTGATCCAAGGGGAGAGAGGTCAAAGGAGACTGAGATGCCTCCAGAGGGCTTGATCATGAGGAAATGCTTAGCAATCTCCTAACTCCTCACCAATAAATGACTAGTTATTTTTTTGACCCTTACATCACTAGTCAGCGCTACTTCATGCCCAATTCTAATATTAAAAAAATATATAACTATTCATATAGTTTTACATTTAAGTATCATGTTTAAAGACCAGAATTTAGAGAAATTAAATACGTGCCATTAAATATGTGGCTTTATTAATTAGCAGCATTACCTCCATTCTGCTTGTCGTGTCATTTTGTAATGTACAGTAATAGCAAGACAAAATTAGAAAAAATAGTCACCACAACATAGGATACATCTAGATTAATATTTTAGGTTGGAACAGTAGTTCAGTTTTGAAGCTTAGGCAGGCCTCATCGCACCATTTCCCACATGCTGGTCTGGACTGCAGCGCAACACCTTCGAGCAAAGTCAATGGACAATTGTGTTGCCTCCTTAGAGTATCTCACAGAATCACAGAATGGTAGGGGTTGGAAGGGACCTCTGGAGATCATCTATTCCAACCCCCCTGCCAGAGCAGGGTCACCTTAGAGCAGGTTGCACAGGAACGCGTCCAGGCGGGTTTTGAATGTCTCCAGAGATGGAGACTCCACCACCTCTCTGGGCAGCCTGTTCCAGTGCTCTGCCACCCTCAAAGTAAAGAAGTTCCTCCTCGTGTTTAGATGGAACTTCCCAGGTTCAATTTTGTGCCCATTCCCTCTTGTCCTGTTGCCGGGCACCACTGAAAAGAGCCTGGCCCCATCCTCCTGACACCCACCCTTTAAGTATTGGTAAGCATTGATAAGACCTCCCTTCAGTCGTCTTTTTTCCAGACTAAAAAGACCCGAATCCCTCAGCCTTTCTTCATGAGAGAGATGTTCCAGTCCCCTAATCTCCAGTACACAGACACTGAAAAGCCACAAAAAGACAGACAGACACACAGATAGATGGCAGTGTTCAGCTCTCCAATGCTTTTTGTAGATCTTGAGATGTTCAGCTCTTTCCCAAAACTTCGGTTCCCAGAGTTATGTTATTACCTGAGAGTCTCTGGTTTCGTTAGAAAAACATAAACTTTTAGTTCTCAGGAGTTCAGAGAAAAACATAATTGTTTTAACTGTTGTGACTTTAAAACTAATCTCATTATTTGGCAACTTTCCCTTTGATTTTTCAATGTGTCTTTCCCTTTGAATTTTTAGCATCTTCTAATTATTTTCTCTAGTGATAGTGACCCAGAATAATCTGTGCCAAGCTTGATTTTGACAGAAAATTGAACTGACACCAACAATAACCATATTTATATGTCTATGCCTGTATTTATATATGCGTGTTATATATACACGTATATATGTAGTTTGTAAAATGTGGCAGCATGCACAAAATAATAGCTTACCACTGATGAGCTAGTTACTCTAGCCTTGTTTCAACACTATTACTATTCAGTAAGAAATTAGCAACATTTTAAATGCTTGCAGAAATTATGTGTTCTAGGTTCAAACTAAAACATCCAAATTTACCCCCAAATTAAACCAAATTGTGCAGAACTTTCTAGCACTGCTTATTTGATCTTTATTTTCTGAAATATGACCTTTTGACGGTTCATTTATTAATAATCTTGTGCATATGATGAGAAGTTCAAAGGTTCTCAGCTTTCATCTGAAAAACTAAAGCCATTAGAACCAGAATTAATATGTGAATGGGAAAAGAGCTTGCTTGCTCCCTCTCTCTGTCATACACGCATGCGTAATATGAATCCCATATATTGCCTATTAACCCATCTAGAAAATTCTGAATTGGAAACTGAAATGATTTCTAGAGTACAGGCTACTGATGATTAGTTATATTGATTGATACTTTGCTTGAAAATAGAAGCGAGTTTGTATGCTTCATTGGTATTATCTTTTTGACAGGGGCTAACTGATCTGAATTTCAGAACATTAACATAACCTTATTATAACACAAACATGATATTTTAAATGCAATGGAAAACACAATTAACCTAAGGGGGTGGGGGGAAATTCTTTCTTAATTGAGTAGCTCACATAAGAGTCAGATGTTGCTAATAAAATACATTTAATAGAAACTCAGTTTGGCTTTGAATACAAAAGAGAATCTATGGTGAACATTCTCCATGAGTCATACATGTTTTTCATGAAATAAAGGGCTTGTGTAGTTTGAATGACTATGTGTTTTTCTTTTTACAAGCCTGTTTGTATAAAAATAATATATCGTACTTTCCCTAAATCCAAGATGAGCCAAACTGGAGTCACGTGAGCCTCAGGCAACAGGAGGCCTCCATACAACTGCTGTCTTTTCTTGCCAGGAGACCAGGAATACCTGATATGGCATTGAGTAAGGGTCCAGTGTCCAAATGGTCCAGTACTTAGTCCTGAGCTACTCTCTGCATTTAGGGAGAGGCACAGATACATAGCACCTCCTCTGAATTCATCCAGCCCAGGAGCTGTGGATGCTGAATTCACGCAGCCCACAAGGGGCAGGGAGATGTCAAAGCACGCAACCTGACCCTACGTCTGCAGAAAATTGGTCTGAGAGGGCCACATAGACCCTCAGATTTAATCTAAGAAAGATTTTGTGTTACCTATGCTGTCATCTGTGATGTAGATACCATCAAAGGAGACCAGATCCTGTATTGACAAGTGTGACTAATCAGTGAGCACCCTGAGACTGTGGCATCCCCTGCTCCCGCCAGCACTGCCATGCTCACTTTGCACCACAGAGAAAGAAAGAGCACAGAAAGATGTCATCTTAGGAAATTTTTCATGCTGGGTGATGCCGGCGTCCAATTAGTTTTTCTGGGAAATGATGCAGTCATTTCTAAAAGTGAGAGCAGATGCGATATACAGCTTTACCTACGTGAAGCCTGGCAGTCTTACTGTAAACCTCTCCTGACCTCACGCTTCCGAGGTGGCAGCTGACATCGGTCAGAAGAGTTAATTCATACCCCTCACATGAAATTTTATCAAACCTGTGAAAACTTACTCAGATTCAGCCAAGTGATAAATCTCTGGAAAACCTCCAGTCCAAGGACTTTTTTGCTCAATTTCCTGTCTCTGACAGTGACCAGTAGCTTGAGGAGAAGTATCAGAAAAGGCTAAGTATGTGGTACTCCTTCCTTGGCATGCATCCAAGCCTTGGCCAGAACACTGAGGTTATCCTTAGAAAGTGATCTTGATCCACTCTTGATTTCTTAAAAGCAATCCCAAAAGCTTTGGATGCTCACCTAAGCTCTCACAAAGATCAATTGAACAAAAAATAATAAGAAAGGAATGCTAATACTTTTTTTTCCTTTTTTTTAACAGAATTTGAAGGGGTTGAAGGAGCTAAAGTACAATCCGGACAGGTAAAAAAACGCAGGGGGAGGGGGAGGACAAGACAGAAAAAAAAAAAAAAAATTTCTTACAGGATCATTAATCACATAATTAATGACCATATCATAATAGGCTTTTACAGGTAACAAATAAAATTTATACATACAAATTATTAGCAGCCATTTTCCAATTATCAGGTGTTTTACAATGTAATCAAAATAGTGTTCCTTAATACGGAAACTTGGTTACTAACCAGAAGTGAATATAAAAAATATGAAATGGTACACAGAATAAAGACATTCACAGGTTTAAGACTATATGTTTTGCTTTAGTAATTTATAATGATTGTATAATTAAAAAACATTTTAGAATAATATTT
The DNA here is from genome assembly GCA_013398915.1 of Dromas ardeola. NCBI lineage: Eukaryota > Metazoa > Chordata > Aves > Charadriiformes > Dromadidae > Dromas > Dromas ardeola. Next base: position 249,121 of record VYZM01009751.1, read on the forward strand.
TAAACCAATTTAAATACAATACTGATTTCAGTTTATTAATACACCAGCAGTTTTGAAATGGAAAAAAAAATCTTTTGAATCAAATAAAGAGTGGAAAATCAGACTTTCTTTCTATAAATCTTTATTAAGGTCCTGCCATGATATAAGAGGATATAAGAAAACATGTCTGCTGTTTTTCTCCAAACCCCAGGTAAGGATTTGATCCCATGTTCTGTACAAGAGCATACAATGACAACGTACATATAAGAGCTGTATGGAACAAATTATGGTAAAAAGGTAGAGATAATTCTATGGTTCCACCTTGGTCATCTGTTTTCTTCTTTTGTGAATATAAGGACAATGAATGTTGTCTTTTAATGATTTAATAACACATATGGATCACCTTTTTAATATAGAGAAAAGAAATGCCTCCTTCATGTACAAAGGTCAATTATGCCTTGAAGGCTTGTAGAAATCAATGTAACAGTGATAATGAAAGGTTACAATTTAGATGAAGCCTAGCTATATAATAAGTTAAAATCCAATAATGAAAACTTGAGAAGTGCTCAAGACAAACCCAACAGTTATAACTCTAACTAATAAAAAAGTCCTTCCAAGTAGCTTCTCCAACATTAAAAAAATTAATATAAATTTTGTGTTTGAGATAAATTCTTAAGTCTGCTCAGAGAGATAACCAAATTACAAACTTATTAAAAGGCCATCTGAGCCTCATACCCATGCATGAGTGTATATTTTAACTGGAATTAAAAATGGTCACCTGATCTCATTTTCAGTAAATAAGTTGAAAGTCATTTTCCTGGTTAAAGTGGTGCCCACTAATGTTACTACAGATAAGGGTCTGTGAGCGTTTTCATTATGCAGTCCTATTTTTAGAGATTTAATGCAAGTTGGCTGTCAAATCCAGTTCATCGTTGAAATAAGAAATACAGTGACTCAGACCAGTGAATGTGCCTTAATACAAGGAAAGAAATCTTGTGTTTAACAGTATTTAGGTTAAGAGATGCAAACTAAATATTTTTAAAGCAAAGGTTAACTACAGACCAAACATTTAAACTCAAATACGTTTACAGGACCCTGGGGTCAAGTTATGCCCTATTTTAATAACAACTACATTTTATGGCAGTTCTCATTTAGTAAAGATCCTAGTTATATAGGTAACTTAAACGTATGAATATTCCTTGCATGCTTAAGGCAAGTAATACATATAAACAATTTATTGGATTGGAGAAAGAACCTCAAAGGCACTTTGGAGTGCAGGTACCAAGAATGAGAGAAAGATCCTCAAAGCCCTATGAATAAGGAGCTATCTATGCTTAGGGAGTGAGATACTTGGCTACAGTGTCTGGCTGACTCTCTCCACATCTTTCTCCAGCTGGGATCCTGTGCAGTTGTGTCTCATCTTCAAACGTGTCCACAAAAGACAGCAAGAGAGTCCTTTGAGCGGTGGGCCAGCTTGTACATTTTCTTGGGAGTGGGTTTCAAATCTTCTCCCTGAATCAAAGCAGAGATACAAGCTCAAGTCTTTCCCCTCTTGCCCCTCTACTCTGCTCTCGTGAGACCTCACATGTAGTACCGCGTCCAGTTCTGAGGATCCCAACATAAGAAGGACGTGGACCTGTTGGAGCGAGTCCAGAGGAGGGCCACGAAGATGATCAGAGGGCTGGAGCACCTCTCCTAAGAGGAAAGGCTGAGAGAGTTGGGGTTGTTCAGCCTGGAAAAGACAAGGCTCCGGGGAGACCTTACTGTGGCCTTTCAGTACCTAAAAGGGGTTTGTAAGAAAGATTGGGACAAGCTTTTTAGCAGGGCCTGTTGTGATAGGACAAGGGGTAGTGGTTTTAAACTGAAAGAGGGGAGATTTAGACTAGATATAAGGAAGAAATTTTATACAATGAGGATGTTGGAACACTGGAACAGGCTGCCCAGAAAAGTTGTGGCTGCCCCATCCCTGGAAGTGTTCAAGGCCAGGCTGGATGGGGCTTTGAGCAGCCTGGTCTAGTGGGAGGTGTCCCTGCCCATGGCTGGGGGGTTGCAACTAGGTGATCTTCAAGGTCCCTTCCAACTCTAAGCATTCTATAATTCTATGATTCTTTCTATTTAGCACTGATCCACTTCATACAACGGCAATATGGTCATGGGGCTATTGTCAGAGGTAAATATAGAAGGGTCATGTGAGAGGCTCATTGACTTTCCTGCATAGGAATCAGGGCACTATAACCAAATCTCCTTACATTGCTTCATTCAAGTGCCTTTTTCCACCTACAAAGCAAGTATGTTAGGCACCAGGTCAAGTATAAAACATTTATTGATCAATACACACAAAAGTATCTAAGATTAATGAGTTCCCCCCCTCCGATAGCATGTCTTTCCTGGCCATGTTGGCATCAGTCAGATGGGGAATAGCTGACTTCCACTGGTCCTAAGAGCAGCTCCTCCATGCTACTGACTTGCTATCTTCGAAATCCAGGGGTTTTTTCCTTCAGAATTATTTTTCTTTCCAATTTGGGGTTTCTCCTTGTGAACCCTCAAGCTGCTAATGAGCCCAGCCTCAACAATCTCACATATCTGCAGTTTTTCCTTTTTTTCTTGCACAGCATGACTCCATGGCCTTTCTTACACCTCTTTCTTAATTTGCAATTCCCTCAGAAGTCTGAGTCAAGGTTATGCATATGGACCATATGAGAGCTGCACGTTAGGTTCCTGGTCTCAGGTAGCTGAATCCCAGGGTAACAGTAAAGTTCCCCCAGGGAACCCCAGGGCTGTGGGGTAACCAAATTCACGTTCCTCTCTGATTAATGTTATTAAAGTGGAAGAGCTACAGTAAAAGAGGATGAGAAACTACCATCCTGGAATAACTAATAACTGGTGCATCTTCTTGGAATAGAAAAGCTAACCATCTTAGAGCAAAATTAAGATGAGTAAGGATGTGAAACGCCATGCTGTGACTGTCAGATATCCTTTGGTTTTTCTTCTCAACTAGGGACTTTCACCATCAGTCTGAAGGACTGCAGCACAGTCAGAACTAGCTAACATAGAGGAGAGTCTCTGTTAGTGTCTGTGTGCCTGCCTGCAAACAAGACGCACCGACAGAGTAAGGCAGCACAGCCGTAGTTCTGCAGGCACCAGAAACACAGGTCTTTGAACACAATGCATTGAAGGTCCTGGGACCTGGAAGGACTCTGAAGCCTGAAAGTTTCTCATTTAGCACCCTGAATTAATTACATAAAAGTTATCCAGCACCATAATTCTTTTTCTTTTGTACCTACTTGGACCTACACATATGTTACTCCATTAATTATACTGAGAATGGCTGACAGAGTTCATTTGGGAGTCTGGTGGAATACCTCATTTCCCATTTCTTTGCCAGGCAATGAAAGGTTTTATTTCAAAAAGATAAGGGCAGCTTTGGGCATGTTCAGAAACTTAACTATAGTTCCTGGGACACAATAAAATGAAAATTAAAGTGCCCGTGGAGGCAGAGAGGTGACTGTAGGAGAGCAAGGATTACAGCCAGAAACACAAACATATAAAGCCCATCTTAAACTCCTCCTTAGATACCTATCACCTGCTCCTTTAGTATATTCAGTCCTTTATCTAGAGTACTCAAGAGATAAAATCAGGGCAGTGGATATAAATGAGCCCTTCATTTTGAGTATTCATGTCGCATTTTGTGGTAATGATTTAGATCCAAATTCTATTTAGAGCTAGGGAAAATATCTTTTATAAAGAAGTCATTGTAAATTTTGGCAATTTTTGCATCACTTATTCACAGTCCTTTATTAAGCCAGCTCTATAAACGGCTAAACAATATCATATAAATAACACCCATTGCAGATTTTTGCTTTTTTTTCAATGAATAATTATCTATCTTGACACGTTCTAGTTGCTCAAACCACCCTTATTCTCAGACATATAGCTACACCACTAGTAATACTACATCTGGAATATGCTGCAAGTCCAAGTCATAAGTATCCAAAACTACATTTGCAAGCAATACATAGACATTTCCGTGTGCAATGCCTATTAAGTTTCATAACAACTGAGCTGCTAAATCCACATTCCTGTATGATCTCTCAGAATACAGAAGAGAGGCGCATCCTTTGTATTGAATCCAGTGTTAATCTTCATTCTCACTCTTTTTCATGGTGGATCTCAGTAATTCCTCTCAGCTCCCTGGCTCACAGACTATCTTGAATAGGTTGTATTTAATGCCATCACCACATAAAGTCCCCATAAATCCTCCTATTAGACTAGATAGCTCTGAAATGTGCTGTGGACTGTATTACATTCCCCGTTTTGAAAATTTAGGGGCAAATGCTTAGAGAATGCTGTGATGAAGTTGGGTGTTTTGACTACCAATAAGCTGGAGCACACAGGTGCCATGATTTATAGGACTTCGAGGAGTACTGAGACTGAACTGGATATTTCTAAAGTGAAAAGAGATACGTTATAACATCAGTGGGCTCTTCATGGGCCAGGAGAAAAATGCAGCTGCTGGCAGCATCGTCCTTTACAGGCTTACTGGTAGTTGGCATAATAATTACAACTAGTGCTTATCTAAAAGCAGGTGGTAGAACGGAGTTTCCTTAACCACAACACTGTTAAATGTTAAGGAGTGGTGTTATTTTTTGCGAGGACTTAGGGTAACAGCCTTCACAGAATTTCCTGTGCCTTCTTTGACTGTGGAAGAGCACTGGGAAGTCCCTGATTGCTGCTGCTGGAGCAGTCGGTGTGCGGGGCACAGCAGTGATGGCCCATGAGCTGCCTTTCCCTAAAGCAAGCTGATCTGCACCTCTGATTTTCCGGTGTCTTTCCTCCAGCACTTGCCTCATCATGTCCCGCCTTCCTCTTCCAGTAAGAGGAGGAACCCAAGCCTGACCTAACCTTGGCTCATCATCTTTTAAACTGCAAAATTTGGTTCTGCTCGTCCTGGTAAGTCTTCAAAAGGTTCCACTTAGAGGAGCCTTAAAATAGAAAGGAATGAGGCCTGACACATTTTTAGCCGTATAACTAAACAGTGTTGTATTCAGCAGAGAGAGGTTATTTTTACTGGATCCATACATTGATTTCCATGGGAATTCTGTACCTAGGAGGTGAAATTCTTGTCTTAGCAGAGACAGGGGATAAAGGCTGTGAGCTGTTTATGCGCATCCTGCTGTTGGTGTTTCTTATCCGTTTAGATATGTTTGCAAGCACCTGCACACAGGTGAATTTCAATCAAAGCTAGCTCAGGATCAGGTTCTAAAAATAATAAATGCAGTCACTCATTGCAGATCTGCAGTAGATGCTGTAGCTTGGTATTTTAATGACCATGATCCACATAAACATAAATTAACTGTAAACCCTACTGTGTTTAATTTGAATCAGAAAAGTGACACGAACTCACAAAACAGGGATGGGAGAAGATACTTATAAAGTAAACTTGAATACAACCTTTTTACCTTTTTTCTTTATCTTTAAAATTTTCCTGCATGAAGGGATTATAATTTAATCTACACAAGAACTTTAAATTCTACATAATTTATGAGGGATAAGAAAATTTCCTTTTCAACTGTTCCAGACTGTTGGACCCGACCACATTTGAAAAACATTTAATTTCTTGCATTAAGAGGCAGATCTTCTGAAACCTTTTGAAGGAGTACCTATTCAACCAGCTTTTTAATAAGAGTTAATATTTGTCGGGATCTGCACCTACACATCGACCACAGCTTCCTGCAGGGTTTGGAGGTCAAACTGGAGCTGTGGGGAGCCATGGGGACAAGGCTTCATGCAACCCTGGGGCCAGGCTCCCTGCAGCAGCCAGGGTTGAGCACCAAGGCAGGGCAGGGTCTCGGGCAGGAGCCACAGCCTCTGGTCGGCAAGTGAGGTCAGGATGAGGTCTGGAGACAGGGATCTGGGTCAGCCTCCATCCAGGGGGCTGGTAACTGCAGGTAAACTCCTGGAAGGGGAGGACATTCGGGTCCCTTGCAATATTAATCTGACTCATGGACTTGAATTAAGAAGTTCTTTTGGTCTGTTCGTTAAACTTGGTTAAAGCTGGTGGGGTAAAAGTCATACAGCTATGACTTTTCAGAACTTAAATACCGCATAAGACGAAACAGTTTTTTTAAAGTATTCTTATACCTGACATATATATTTGCATTAAAAGTACTATTTTCAAAATATTTTTAGGAAAAAAAGTATTCTTCACTCTTTTAGAATCACTATGAGTGGTGATTTGTGTCCTCACAGAGGAAACTGCCCCTTTCCTGACACTTCCTATTCTTTGGGTTGTCCTCCAGATGTAAAAACAAATCCTCCTATTTGGGGCAAAGAGCAGCCAACAGCTGTGTTTCGCAGAGCCCTGACTGATCAGATACTGCTGGTCTTCATTTTCTTGTGAAAAATACCATCTTTGTATCAATTTCATAAAAAAATTGAAATGCCCGTCAACCTCATAAACAGGAGTACAAAACTGCCAACTATTTCTTAAAATGCGAGGAAGGACACTTTTGGAACAGCTGCCACCAATGTAAGTGCTAAGGTCCCCCTGGCCGGCAAGAGCCTGACTCCGCACAGGAGCTCCTGCAGTATGCAAAGCACATTGAAATAAGCTTGTGACTGGAATGCTAAAGCATCCCGGGGGACCTGCTCTTTCCCTCCCTGGGACCCATGGCTCAGCACTCTTCATGCCTGTGACATCAGCCTAATGGTAATAGTCACCGCTTTTTTTCTAAAAAACCTCTAATTACCAATTTTGAATTCTAGCGTAGTCCTCAGTCCCCCAAACAAAATTATCCCCTGCTGACTTACAGTGGAAGCTTGAAATCCTGTGTGATTTTGTGTATTTGATGCAAATATCTCTTTGATTGTCCTAGTTTCGTGATTCTCAAGGTGTGGAATAAGTCATTTTCAAGAGGAAAAATGAGGAGAAAAGTGTGGCAAGGAGGAAGCCTCAGTCATTTCTTACAGGTTCAGACCACCCCTGCTCCAAAATCTTACATGCAGTGATAATAAGTTAAATCATCACAAATGGACATTCAAGTGTTGTCCAGGACTCAAACGCTTGAAATTTGGAGTGCCAGAATGAGTTAATTCAATTTGTCTTAATAAAGATCTTAGTGAAGTAAGCAGCTTTTAATATTATATCATGATAAGGCTTTTGCATGTCATTATGGAGCCGGAAAGGGATTTTTATGAGACCATTTACCCTGTCCACAACACAAGACCAGCTGCAGCTATGTGATTCAGTTCACCGACAGACTGGGAGCTGAGGTTACGCCGATGCTGTTGCACTGAGCGGTGCCAGCGCCCACACCACGGAGCTGGCACAGCGGTTTCGGGAACGGCTGCACCTCGCCAGCCCATGCTCTCCCAGACAGTCCTTGGCATGCTTTGGGAGTCCCAGCATGCCGGGGACTGACCACAGCGGACATAATGCAGGTAAAAAATTAATATTTTAAATTCCACGGATAGGTCAATGACAATGCTGCAATTTTAGAAAACTGGGAAAAAAAACCCTAGCAAGTTCTTTCCTATTCTGTCACGATGATTAACACAATTTAAATCTATAAATTAATTCATGTGCTTCTGAACAGAAATAAATCATAGAATTGTAGAATCATAGAATGTGTTGGGTTGGAAGGGACCTTTAAAGGTCATCTAGCCCAACCCCCCTGCAAAGAGCAGGAACATCTTCAACTAGATCAGGTTGCTCAGAGCCCCATCCAACCTGACCTTGAACGTTTCCAGGGATGGGGCGTCTACCACCTCTCTGAGCAACCTGTGACAGTGTTTCACCACCCTCATTTTAAAAAATTTCTTCCTTACATCTTGTCTAAATCTTCCCTCTTTTAGTTTAAAGCCATTGCCCCTTGTCCTATCGCAACATGCCCTACTAAAAAGTCTGTCCCTAAGTGTCTTCTCATGGTTAAAAACCCACCCTTCTTTTAATTATCAAAATAAGACACCTTCAGAAATTCACAACTGTTGGAAAGTAAATAGCTCAGTAACTAATAGAATGAAAATATCCTCTATTTTTTTTCTTGTTAATTATTCCATGGCTTACGAGTCAATCCAATTTAAACAGTGTCAAATTTTGTTTAGGCCCAACTGTTTTATATTGTATTCTGTGACCTCACTTTATTGGTAAAGCCACTTTGCAAAGAAGGGCAATTTGGGTTTAAAAAGCACTAGAATTATCTAATAAAGCTCAGGAACTGAAAAGTATTATTGAATGGAACTCTTTTGTCAGGCACAGCCCATCTTTTCCTTTAGGAAAACATATTTCATGTATTAGTTCTGTGAATTTATATAACACGAAGATATAGGAGTAAAACTTGTACTTTGATAGCAAAAACATCATACGTACCACCTGTCCAGAATCTAATTTATAGAGACAGAAATTTTTAAAAGGAGATATATAATTGTATTATATGATTTTCAGTAATGCCAACAACTGCCAGTGACACAGCATTTTTTAATAATCAGGTTGTTTGTAGCAATGATTTGGCAGATTAACATTTGTCACTCAGAAATATACTGGTCATAAACTGCATGCGGTTGACCTTATTTTGGTAATATTCCCATCAGTGTAAGTATTAAGTTTTAGACTACAAGGATTTAGACAGAAATAATGTGACACAAAATTTACGGGAAAAAAGTAAAATATGCAACTTAATATTTTTTTGCTTGGTTTCTGATGTTGACTGCTCTTGATTTATTCAAAAAGAAACCCATCAGCTGTGCTCCTGAAAATTCATTTCTAAAGCAGGTAAGCTAAATTACTCAACATTTTGCTCCAAACTGTTATTACTACCTGTAGTTGGTCAAAGATGTTTATGAAAATGGATTTGGTGGAAACTGTGCTATAAAACTATTTCATTAGAAAACAAATAGGCGAGAAATAGCTTGAGCTTGAAGGGAACGTAAGAAGTTTTAAATCTCTACTAATCAGCATCTTCCTTAATTTTATATGTTCTAACTCTATGAAAATGTAATAAAGACATGTAAAAATACAGATTACTTTTCAGATATTTTCATTAAAGTAATCAAAATTTGCAAGTTAAGTTTTTTGAAACTCCACACCATGGGAAATACTGAAAATATTTTTGATGTTTCATTAAAAAAAAAAAACCTCAAAATATCAAAACTGTTCACAAGTCATCAGTTCAGAGTTACGGCTAGCTCTTCTCCAGATAAATAGACCCAAAATGGAGAAAAAGGACAGAATACTATTTCCTATTTTTGTCAGTCAGCCAATAAAGATTGGAAAACAAAGCATGAAGTAACATGTTTCTGCTCTTCATAGGCAAAGCAGCCAGGAGAAATGAAGCAGTATGCTGAGCTTCCTGCAACTTGCTTTTGTTCTGTCAAGACTTCCACTGATAAATATTACACATTTCTTCTTGGTTCTTGGTCCACATATTTTGCTGAGGCATTTGAGGCTTTCTCTGCAATTAAACACACAAATTTTTTACAGTGAGACAATGAGGAAGTTTTTCTGTCCGTAACCTCTGTTCATTTTGTTAGAATATCTCTGTAGGCATCTTTGAAGTCATGTGAATCATCTATTGTCTACCTCCATTTCCTCCCTTTAATAGTCCAGCTATGTGCTTAAAGTTAAGCAGATGGTCGAATGCTTTCCCAAACTGAGGTCTCAATTAAAACCAGTCAAAAATATATGCCTTGAGAATACTTACTGTCTTGCTGTATCCATGGAAACATGATGGGTGGAGATCTATTTTATCCAATAGATAGTAACTGTTTCCCCAGACGTATGAACACACATGCTTGCTAGAAACATACCTTTTTTGGTTGTCTTTGCCAAGTTTTCTAATCGTTCTGTCTTTCAGGGCAGGGACCCTCAACACAGAATGTGAGCTTCCGCTTTTCTTCTGTGTTTATGGGAATTCACATTTTTATGTCATCTTCAGCCAAACCAAGTGCATTTGGTTATTCTTTTAAATAATTTATAGAATTATTAATTGTATTCTATTTATTTTTATATAATTTATAATTGTGTATAGTTTGTATAATGACATTTGCATAAATGTCAGCCTAACCAGCCACCATCTTAACAGTTTGCCTCATTTCAATATGGCAGGAAAGAGAGGATTAATAATTATAATTTTCTAAAAGTCAGATGAAAAATATAAATCAGAAAAACACATTAGTATGTAAGGGAACACTGAAATCCATCCGTGCTCAGAGCCATACACTTACTGCTCATTTACTTACATGTTATTAATAGACAGAGGTCCTATTTTTGTTAAATAGGCTCAAGTCTGATATTCTTTTCATTACAATGCTTATGAGCACTGTAAGACATTCAGGAGCAGGATTAGAATAATAGAACAACACAGAAGTGCATTGTACTGAGTCTTTATTTGTCAAAATCAAGTACTAGAAAAGCAGAAAAGGGAAGGAATGCTTTCCAGAGAACTGTCTACTCCCCGAGACACTCTCACAACCTAAATATCCATCTCATACCTTTTCCACACTGAAACAGTTTGCTAACAAGAATTACAGACGCAGAGTTGGCAGTCATTAAGAAAATGTTTCCAAGTCATATCTCCAAAAACATTCAGATTTCTTGCCTTCAATATGCTTATTTGAAAACTTCTGACCACCCACTCTTCTCATGATCCAAAACTATTTGATAATTTCCATGCAAAATATAGCCAATTAAATACTCTTCAATCTTGAGGCTACTTTGTTCTTTAACTCAAAGAACTTTTCATCACCTCTGGTGTCTACTTTCTTTGCATATTTACAGACACAATCCTGTCTCTTTTCATCTTTTCCTTGGCCAGATTGGGCAAAGTAATTTATTTTAGGGTAGGATTACTTGAACAAGAACCCACGCCTTTATATATCTCATTAGCCACCTCATGGAAGCTGCCATAATATTTCTCCTTGGTAAGTTAAAGAGAGCTTACCCTTCAATGAGAATGAAGAAAAACTACCTTGAATTTACCACGAGACAAGTGCAGGCAGGCAAACACTTAGTAGAGACTACTTCATGATAACTAGTAAACCTGCATCCTTCCCAAATTTGCAGTAACTCATTCACATATCCATATCCTGAGACTCCTCTTTCATTGCAGCACTATTCAGTTTTAATTTTTAGGGAGATTTTCACGTACGTACTTGAATATACTCTAAAAAATGTCTTTTTGATCATTGGAGTAATGGTTTTGTCCATTTCTAGCATCGCTGAAAATACTTTGCACGTACTTCTTTGACGGTCATATCGTTTAAGTGGCTCTCAGGCATTCTGTGGTTGACTTGCACATGCAAACTTGCCGTCCTTTCTCATTCGCACCTATTGCATCCCCAGTTCATGGCAGTCATTCTCCTTCTTAGTCCCTGAGCGCATGACCTTGCACTTGGTACTACAGGTTATCCTCCTATTCCTCTTACTCTAATCCTCAAGGTCACCCAGCTCTTCCTGTACGATATTCTGATGCTCCTCTGCATTGATTGCTGCTCCCAGCTTTGTGTCATCAGCAGATTTCATCAGCACACAGATACCCTTTGTGCCAAGGTCACCAATAAAAACATTACATACAATTGGCCGTGAGACCTATCCTTGAGGAATGACACTAGTTACTTTCCTCCAGCAACACTATTCCCTTTTTAGCAGTCTCCCTGTTAGGGAGTTTTTTTCTGCTTTGCAGCTCTTGTTATGTGCTCCATCATCCCCAGCAAATTGTATTTAGGGCCAAGCAGATCTGTCCTTTAAGATTTTGCTCTTTTTTCTTTGCCCGTAGTGCTTGCTATGTCACCAAAGACAGAGATCATGTTGGTCTAGCATGATCTGTTATACATTATCCCCCCATTACCTTTTTTACCTACTTTACACCTCTCTCTCTGTCTTTTCCTTAAAATGTGCTAAATCTTTACACACTATTCTAGTCAGAATGTCTGGTATATAGTAGAAGAGGCATATATGACTACGAATTAGCTTGTAAATAATTAGCAAATGCAAATTCAGATTACTTCCATGGGGCCTAGCGCTAAAGCCAGCTCAGAACCACCTCCTGTTGTTATTAAAACAAAGCCCCAAGGTCAGGGCTTAAGTCTCTTACATCATAAGGACCCTAGCTACCTGTCTAGTAGTTAAAAGGACATTAGGACTTGCTCTACCACTCATCTCTTGGAATAAAAACAAATCACTTTGAATGCTTAAAATAAGTAAGCTCAATTCCTTGTCGTGAAAGAACTGCCCATCTCTGGCTCAGAGAATTTGACTGCCTGTCAAAGGCAGGATGCAAACACTTCTGTTCTCCTTTGTATTTCTGCTTTAATAAAACCCTTTTTTTAGGCTTAAAGCTTTCTCCTTGCATTATGTAAGAGAGCATGGGTGCCTCACTCAGGATTGTGAATTGCATTGGGTGCCAAGGAACCTGAAATTATTATTATTTCCATTTAAGAAACCTTCCTAATGTGATCTAGAAACCATATTCTTTAAAACAGCATAGAGTTCAACAGAAAGCATTTATTTTATCATCATCTATTTTATCCTGCTTGTAAGCAAGGAGAAATGGATAGAAAAATATCTTCTAAAGGTTGCACACCTTCCAGGGCAAGTGTCAAATTTGGTGTTTGGCATCATCTCAGTTCCGACATACTTTACAAAACTGATTTTCTTTTGCTTTTGCACAGAATACCAAGAGGCTCACCTCACCTTTATAGTATTTTACCCCACATATATTTTTAAGGGATTTCAAAGGTTTCCACTACAGTAAAGTAGGCTTCAACATTCACGGAGATTCTTCTCTGCTTTCCTGTTCTCACGTCATGTGCTCGGAGATAGGCTAATTCCTCCTGCCAAAATTAGCTATAAAGAAGTGTATGATACTAAGATGGCGTTACTTTATGCATGATGGGCTTCCTCTAGCTTGTTTCTAACGTTTGCTGGATTATTTTGGTTGCTTGGCTCTTCAGAAAATCTCTCACACATTGATCAGATGCAGCTTTATGATCTTTTTGCATGTTCTCAAAAAAGAAAATAATTTAAAAACTTCTAACCTTCTTACTTCTAGACAGAGCAAAAAATAAAACTCATTAATCATGTCCTGCAGAATGTCACTATTATAGATGCTGTGGAGAGTTGCCACAGTGGCAGTAAAATATTCATATTTTCAGAAAACCAATTACAAGGTACAGTAAATCACTTAAACGTGTTATTGGTGATATTCAGAAAGCAGTGAGAATTTCTTCCTGTACACATAATTACCTGAGGCAACCACTTCTTTTCATGGTCAGTGAGGGGAAAATGATAGTTGATGGTGAAAAGAGGAACTTGTGTTTGCAGAGACACTTTCCAGCATAAGAAAGTCACCATTTTTCACCCTTGACTTCAACAGGACCTGAATGCACTCTTCACCTCAGTGGTTAGCACAAAACCAGCTCCAAAGATCCCTTTTAAAACCTTGCCAATAGCCTATTGAAAGTACAATTTGATTACCCTGACCACTCCTGTAGTAGCCCTGTCCATTTGGTCTATGCTTCCTGTGAAAACAAGACCAAGGAGATTTTTCCTAGCCTTGTAAAAGGGCACAGTTACTTTGCTTTGTGATAGTGCTCCTTATTCCCACTAGTATTCCTCAACTTCCACACGAATGTAAGTTTATGAGACATAAATTCTGTATCACCATTCCTCACGGTCTCAACTTTTTATGTTCTAAACCCCTCTCACAGCTTTTCCTACCACAGTGCTGACAGGCTTGTGGCCTGGGGGACGCTGGGTGTCGTCTGTGGCCGATGTGCCCACTTTATATGTATGTGAGGAAGCCTACGGTTATTGTCACCTTAGCCCCTCCCTTGGTCCTCACCCCTTGTGCATCTGCATGCATTTTGCATCTTATTATAAATCTGGACTGCTGGTTCTCTGAACAGAATAGTCTTTTCCTGTGGTTTTGTATATTTTATAGCCAGGAACTCCAGGTGCTACCATGACAGAATGAAATAACAGTAGGAAAAAGCCCCACGGGTGTGTATTTTTAAACTGCTGCATACAACTGAACAATACTGGGTATGTGGCAATGTAATTGTTGAGCAATGACTGCACATATTTTCTTTGCTGGATTCTGCTAATAGTTACTATGGAAATGTAAATTAAATAATTGGTGATGTGTTGGACTATAAATACACCTGTAGATGTTGGCTGCAGAGCCCACTTTTTAAAGCAAAAATTTTTGCACTAGATGTAAATGCAAGAAATTTTTGCCTGAAAGACAACACAAGAGTCCTCCTGTCATCTTTGCTGAACTGCTTCCTGGACAGAACTCCCAGACCTGAGTGAGAAGATACATTGATTTTGGCAGAAAAGACAAAATCTCTCTCTCCTTCCTTCACCTCTCCTTGTTTTATTCCTTTCCTTCCTTTTTCCTTTTTTCTTTGCTCCTTTTGTTGCCTTTTTTGTTTATTTTTCGGTGAGATGGTTTCCTTTGTTCTCTTTGACCTCTTCTCAAATATCATTCCTTTACTCATGTCATAGAAATGTGGAGTTAACCTGCTAAGTTGATAAGATGGAGAATTATTTCTGAGCACACTTGCCTGAGCTTAATTACTTTTGCTTGGCAGTCCCTCTAAATCTCCTTCCTGTGCTAAACCTCCTTCCTTTGTTGTCAGTGGCTTGATCTTCATAACCTTCTTCTCTTACCCTGCCAGTTCTCCCAGAAAAAAAAAAAAAGGATGCTTCAAAGTACCACTGACCTTCTTTGACTATGGATTGATTATGCTGTGCTTTCCAGCAAAATGTACCACCCAAGAGCCAGCAGACGGTAACCTTTGGTTGCAACCATGTTGATTCTCTTGTGTTTACACTGACATAAACTGTAAATAATCCCAGTGAAGTCAGTGAGTGCATTGTTATATATCTGAAATGAGAATCAGACCTCATACGTTTTTATCTCCATATATTGTTAAAAGCTTCCAACAGGCCCACTACAGTATAAATTCTACACATGGCAGCTTTAATACCCATGGGCACAGTGCTTACTTATAAAAGTTAACTGGAATTAAGTGTCTAAATAAGGGCAGGTTCCTGGAAGATCAGATACAATTTTCCATTGCTTCACTTTTGTTATCACTATTGCGAAGCAACACTGTGATCGCTGTCAGTTGTAAAAAGGTACGTGACTTTGCTTTTATAGATGAAATGCTCAGAACAGGAGTGACACTTGGCAGCATGCTGACCATTTTAGTTTCTTATTGCAGTGCTCTGTGATATATTTATAACATTAGCCCTACACACACACATAAATGTAACACATTTGTCCAGAGGAGGGCCACGAAGATGATCCGAGGGCTGGAGCACCTTTCCTGCGAGGACAGGCTGAGAGAGTTGGGGGTGTTCAGCCTGGAGAAGAGAAGGCTCCAGCGAGACATTATAGCAGCCTTCCAGCACCTAAAGGGGGCCTACAGGGAAGACAGGGAGGGACTCTTTAACAGGGAGTGGAGCAATAGGATGAGGGGTAACGGTTTTAAACTGAAAGAGGGGAAATTTAGATTAGATATTAGGAAAAAATTCTTTACTGTCAGGGTGGTGAGGCACTGGAACAGGTTGCCCAGAGAAACTGTGGCTGCCCCATCCCTGGAAGTGTTCAAGGCCAGGCTGGATGGGGCTTTGAGCAACCTGGTCTAGTGGGAGGTGTCCCTGCCCAGGGCAGGGAGCTGGGAACCAGATGATCTTTAAGGTCCCTTCCAACCCAAACCATTCTATGATTCTATGATTCTATAAATGCACTATTCATATACACATAATCTACCTTACATATAAGCCGCAGATGTGTTCTGTGTTGGCCTAGAAGACTTGAAATGCAGCCACACAGTCACTTAATACTGACTACATGGGCAGAAATCATCCTACCTCCCATTTGTTAAAATGGGGAAAATTATTTGTTCATAACTTTTCTCACTGCTGCGTGTGCACAAGTGTATACACACATACACAAGCATGTGCACAAAGACACGCAAACACATGCACCCTTTACAAGGATTTTGTTATTGACTTCAGTGAAAGTAATATTTCATCTGTGTGAAGGTAAACTGATGGCAGACAAGAAATAAATTACAGTTTCTTGCCCTTTGACTACTTTACCTATGCCTATGTCAACATACCTCTCTTGGGAATGCCTGCAACATAGAAAACCTACGGGGCATCTGAAAGATGGCTGAAAGTCTTTTAAATCAGCTTCCAAGGCAAACATTTCCACTTTCTTCAATATGGCAGAACTTCAACATCCAAATAACATTGTATTTCTGCCTAACAAACAGGTATAATAACTTCTTTTCCTTGTACCTTGTACCTACAACCCTATCATGAACTTCATTGCGCTTCCTACTAGGTAACTTTGTTTGAATCTTTGTCTTTAGAGCAGACAGCATGCATGAGACTCTATACTATGAAGACATCTGCAGCAACTTCATCGTTAAATGGTTTGAGATTTGCAGGATTAAAATGTCACTATTTCACACTTTAAGAAGTAGATTTCATGTCCAAATTTAACAAATTAATTCTTCAGAGGACAACTGAACTGCTGTACTATTTTTGAATTTGATACTCAGTGACTGCTGCAGCAGAAACAATTAAAATGAGCCTGCTGGAGCAATTAAATGTCAAGAAATGAACAACTGTAATCCCTAAAACTTTTAAACATCAAACATGCATTTATTGTTACAACATCTCACAGCATATTTATCAATATTTAAACATACGCTATTTCCAATTCTTTTCATAAAATCTCTTTTGGCAGAAATGCAGTTGGAATTTCTCATAATCATAAACAAATAGACATCCTTAAATCTTCTTAATTTTAAGGTACTGTGGATTTTCTCTATGGTTTGAAAGTGAAAGTAGGTGTGTCAGGCAACATTTTTAAACTTCCACCTAATCCGAATTAGGGCTATAAAAACCTGGATGTGCTAATTGTAGTTGCACCTTCTTGATGAAAGGAGATTCCTGTGGAAGTGAGAGGTATGCGGCTACATTTGGGTATGTTTGGATATAAACTTTCACTTGGTAGGAAGACACAGGAGCAGTAGTCGGCCTAGGTATTACGTGTGATCCATAATGCCATCTGTACTGAATGGTGATGGTGAACGTGGTCAGGAAATACCTTGAATTATGATGTTAACTGTAAGTAATCAGTCATTAGTGTTGCCTATGTTAACATACAATGTTCTAAGAGCTTGCATGTGTTTTATGAGCCATTTAAAATCAATATTAAACTAACTATACATTTTCAGTGATGAGAGTATAATGCTTGGCAGACTGAATATTGGTAAGTTTACCTGTCATGATTTGAGGTTTTTGAAAGGGTCAAAATGCAGCTATTGCAATGAGAGACTCTGCCTTTTCTCTGAAGTTCTGCTAATTGCGATAAATCCATGGAATTTAAGTTAAAATTGTGATAAAAGGACCATAATCAGCTTCCAGTTGTGGTGTAGCTGGGTGTGAGGGCTGTGTCTGTGTGCACACCCGGCACACTTAGGCATCAATTGCCTGGGTGGCCCAGCAATTCCTCAGCTGGTCCCTGCACAGGGGAGACAAATGGTTCAATGGGCATATTTAATACAAATACTGACTTGAAAGAAGCTGATTGACTGAACTCCACAACAAAGCACTTGACTGACCCTTACAGGAACTCTCCAGGTGGGAATTTTGGACAGCCACTTTCCCCAGGCATCTCCTGCTGGGCTTAGTCCAATTACTAGGCACTATTTTTGTGCTTAAGATGTGCTGATTAACTCCCTGGGTGGAGAAACTGGCAGTCTCAGGGACTCCCCCAGGCAGTTTCTGCCACAGAATTGACCAAACTTTATATAGATTATTTTAAATAGTCAGTAGCAACTGTTCCTGAAGATGCAGAAATGGTCACATAAGACACTGTTTTACGTTTAGCTAAAATGGGACATTTTTTACACAGAATTCAAGATAATCTATAGCAATTGTTCATGCATATGCTGGAGTAGTCACATAGGACCATGGCCCAGCTGAATTGCAAGAATTCACTGGAACAGTTCGAAGAATCTCATTTCATGTAGCTGAAGCTGTCGCTGCAAGGCACATTTGTAACAAATACTCCCATCACCCTCTGGACAATGACTGACCATCCCATTCAGGAAATCTGATTATACGTATAAACACGTCCTTATGCAAAAGATCTTAATAAATTAGGATTTTCAAAAATGCTCTCTCCATGAGTATCTGTCCAAAACAATAGGTGGGTCATTCAGTATGCTCCTTTCCATAGACCATGTGGATAGTGCATATATTCAGAATATTATTTCCCATTAAGGATTGAACCAGCCTGCAGTCTGAGGTGGTACTTGCAGTGCTTAAAAGCACATTTTCTTCCCTTTCACCTGGTGTTTTCTGTTCTGTGTTTTCAGAAGCCACACAGAGTCAGACCTCAGTGTATCTGCTTACGAATTTTGTAATAACTTTCCATGGCTAAGAATATACATACCTAAATATCTCCTGGCCAACAGAAGAATGAGCAGCAGTCTTCAAAGTAATTTTCAATTTCAGTAACAGTAGACTTTTGCAGACAGACATAAAATATCAGAAAGTGTTGTTTAAAATTAGCAAGAGGAAGCCCTTTAGGAAAGAGAATTCTGTATGGGCCTGCAATGCCAGGAAGGCAAATGGCATGAAATCCTGAGATTTGCTGCAAACACCTGGAAACACTAGTAAAGAACAAAACTTTCTTGATTCTTCTCCATGATGAATATATCAGGATGGTAGATGCCAAGTGCAGAAGAGTGGACTTAGGAATGGGAATGGACAGAGGCTGCGTGGGTCACTCTCTTTTAACAGAGCAGAAGGGAATTCTGACCCAAAGAAAAAATGGGACAGTTCCCCACAAACTCCTGTGAGAAAGTCTGAAACTGAGGGTTTCAAAAGTATCATTGTAGTAGCCAAAGACGATAGGTCACGTATCTGTTAATACTGGGGAAATAAAGGTAAAAGTAATGAAACTTTGCAAATATTTCAGTTCCTAGATGCTGCCAACCTCTGTATGATAACAGTTTCTTTGTTGGTTTTACTGCAGCCATTTTTTTTTATTTATAGAGACATGATATATGACTTTGTGTTGCCATTTTACACACCAAGATTTCACAAAAAAGTACAAATGATTAATCACAGAAATGCCTACCACTTCTGTTTCCTTATTCAATTTAAAACCAAACAATGATCTTCAAGAATATTTAAATAAGGTATTGCCAACAGCAGAAAGAAAAATAAGAGGAAAGAAAAGAAAAGAATAACATTTCCTTAGAAAATAAGAAGTAATTATTTCAGTGCATTCCGTTATTTTCTTTCATTAACACTGATTGCTCCCCTTCAGATGGTTCACTTAACTTGCTGTTTTAATCACTCATTTTATCAAATTTAATTCATCTAGACATAATCATGTAAATTATAAGCAGTAAATCAGGTAACAAGTAATAATGACAGATAATGCAGTTACTTCATTTTATTCTCCATGCAATACAATGATATGGCTTTATCAGAGAAGGAAAAGAGAAACATTACCTGATTTGTCAATGGTCTGTTTATACATATACAAAGCAGAAGACTGGGGTCTGAGTCACAAATTTCATTGTTCCTCTACAAACCAACAGAGTCTAGAGGAACTGGCCTCAGAATCCTGAGACTGGAAACAAAGATTAGCGTTGACCAACATCTGTACGCAAGAACTGGGGCTCGTTTTGTTACCTGAGAGTCCTTTGTTCTAGGGAGCTGCAATAACTGTAACTCTGAATTTCTCTGCTCCAGACTTTGCTCAGCCCACAGCTGTACACCTGCAAAAAGTCAGGAGAGTGAGTGCTGGATTGCATTTCTGTGAGTGTGCACATGCCGGGGTACACATAAGCAAAACCAGAACAATGGCAAGAAAAAGGTCTGTGAGTCTTAAGGTGCTACACTAAACTTGGTGACTTCTTTAAGGAAATATTTTTGTCCATCAAATGCCTAAAGGAACTTCATGCAGCTACTTTAGCAATCCCAGTGACTGGACTTAAGAACTAGTCCTGAGGACCCTGTTCTCCCACTGTCTTGACAGTCTTATTCTGTAGAGATGTACCTCTCCACTTGTGAATACTCGGGCATGTGATATACCAATCCTGGACCATTCCACGCACAGAAATTCAAGTATTTGAAAGTCTACAGAAAATAAATACAAAAGGAAGACTGGCAAACCCAAAGCAAATGTCTCTTAAGATCTGAGACACAACTGTGCAGCTAATATTTTTTTTAAATGTGCAGAATTTGTGCATCTGTATTACCTATATTTTTCAGTGAACAGCAGAATTGTTCAGGATGATCAGTTCATACCTATCTGCCTCTGTTTTCCAACCACATGATGATGTACATTAGTTGTATGAGGCATAAAAATGTCACTTCTGAATAAATGTCTTTAGGAAATAAGCAGTGAAAAATAGGCAAAGAAAATTATTGTGACAGTGCAAAACTAAACCCATAGTAGCATCTAGAAAACAATGTTGATAATTATCCACTTTAAGAGACAGAAATATCAGTCGCTTAGTCTTATCATTATATTCAGTTCACATATGCACAATACATAGGAATATCTGTTTGAAGAATGAAAAAGGCCAGGTACAAGTTTTCAGAACAAAACATCTTCAATTTTCTTCACAGAAGCTGGTCAAGTATATTAGTTTTTTTCAGTAAAATTTTTCACGAAAACTTATTAAAAAAACTTCAACTATGACTAATTTTCTGCTTTGTTCAGTGAATTAACTGTTTTTTGAATACACAGAACTTCATGACTTAAAATTTACTTTGGTGTTTAGAATGCAAGCTAAGAAAGAGTAAAATAATTCTAAGTTTCTAAAAACAAGCACAAGTTTAGAGAGTCACTTTTCATTTTTCTACCCCATCAGATATTACATTTTCCTCTTTACTTTCCCAGTCTAGCCTCATATGTATAGCATATCTCTACACAACTCCTACTCATAAACTTTCATTTCAATACTGCTAGTGGCAGGAATGCCCACATAAAGCCCCCAAATGCTGGCTTGAGAATATTTTGCCCAAATAGCCTAAAAAGTTTCTCTGCCTTGGAACTCCTGACACACCCTGATAATCACGAGAAAATCAATTTGCTGGTGAAATTCCAGGAGACTTCA
This sequence comes from Dromas ardeola, assembly GCA_013398915.1. Lineage (NCBI taxonomy): Eukaryota > Metazoa > Chordata > Aves > Charadriiformes > Dromadidae > Dromas > Dromas ardeola. The sequence goes on from VYZM01009751.1 coordinate 270,265, forward strand.
CTGCACACAGCAGAGAGATGTTTAATGCCTGTTAGGGCTGTCAGAAATATTCACCAGAGCATATTTCAGCCCAGTTCTTAAAATCATTTAATGTCTGTGGTTCTGAGCCTCACTTGCTGGGAAAAATCTGTGACTGCTTTGATAAAGCTTTAGTAACATCACTCTTCTGATGATGAAAGAGTGGAACAGGATCCCTGGGCCTAAGTGTCTTTTTATGCAGCTGTTTCTGTGAACAAAAGATCTGAATTTCAAGGTTAGCTCCGGCAAGTCCCTACATAGCCCTAAGATGATACAACTTCTGCTCCCCCCGTTTGTTACTATCTCGGGTGTCCAAACGCCAATGGGACTGCGAACATGTTTTCTGCTGGTCACTTTGTTGAAGACTTTTTCAATTAATCCATCTTGTGCTAACATTCAAATGCATGATAAAAATCAGGAAAGGCTGTTCAAATCTGTCACAGTAATATAGTGTATGCTCCTAAATGACTCCACTAGAAAGCAGCACATCTGTTGAATAAATAGCCTATGTTTTCTGCATACCATTCAGTGAGGACTGAATCCTCCAGAAATCCTTCTTTACATCAGTGGTCTTTGGACTAGGCCCCAGACCTAGACAAGCTGTACAAGCACTGGATATACATTCACCATTGATCTCTTCACTATGTTCCTCTTAAATCATTTCCTGTATTGCCACCTTTTCACCTCATTCAGGACTGTAAACAGAGTGCCGTTTTTGACTCACATCTTTATTTGGCCCTAAGGCTACATCTAAATGCTTCTTTCTACATAAAAACATTCAATACAGGTCTCACCCAACCACCTAGTTGAAAGTCTTGCCCAAACTCTCATAATTCTATATTTCTGTTATTGTAGTATCTGTTTCTTTGATCTCAATGGCTGCAGTTTTTTGCTGCTGATGTCCATTGAGGTTAGCACTGCAAAAACCAAGTATCAACCTAAACCTTCCGTCCTTTCACCCCTCTGTTTCTCCACTAGTATGTTCTTCTCTTCAAACTCAGGCACAATTTAGTCATCTCCATTTTCAAGGTCATTCTCCACCTCACTTTCTTGACACCATCAAAATGCATTTTCTGGTTTCCTTGTGACCCACTAGCCACTCAGTCACAACTGCCTCTTAACTTTTACATCCAGGGTCTGTCTGTCTTTCTTCCTTATTGACCTTCATGCTTGAGAAGACCTTCCAATAACTGTCTTCAAATCTACTTGATTGCTGTCCTTCAAACTCCCCCTTAAATCTTCCTGTGACATTTAGAAACACCTGACATGAGTTAGGCCTGTTTAACACCTTCAGTTACTGCTGTCTAAACATTTCCCTGTGTCTTTCCTTTTGTCAGTATTATATGTTGTCTTTTGTTTTAACTTCAGATTGCAAACACTCTCACACAGACATATTTTTCTTCTGTGTCTTCCCACCTCTGCAGACTTTACCATTCTATCAATGACTGTGAGCTAAAGTAATAGAAGTAAAAATTATTGGTAATAGATCATGTCAGTTGCTGCAGACAACACATACCAAATCTGAAACTTGACTCATAAAGGAAAGCTTTATTTTCATATTCCTTTTACATGTCTCTCCTGTCTCTAATTTCTCTCCATAGATTTTCTCTTTCACATTTTTGTCTACTTTCATTTAGGAAATTTTCTTCTTGTATCTCTTCCACCATTATTGCCTTGTGCTTGTCTCCTCATCTGTCTCAGACCAGTCTTAATTTATGCCTCCATTACATTTACATTGCTGCTTCTTTCTCTCTCTTCTATGCCTCTCTTTCTCCCTCTCCCTCTTTTCTTCCTTTTCCAATTCTTTTGGAAGATTCAACAGCTACATCTGCATAAATGGAAACTAACTTAAGTTATTCTTGACCTTAATACAAAAGCGGACATTCATGAATAAATAAGCTATTTTTGCAATGCCTGTTTCAGTAAATGGTCTGCAGTACGTGTACTGGGATCCAGTTTCTGTGCCAGTCTCACCGGGTCAAAATGTAGACTGTCTCATCTTGCAGCTTTTGGTCTCCAAAGAGTCAAGTATGGAAAAGCAGAAACAATTGCATGCTGGTAAGTACGCTATAAAACAAGCTTCCGAGAGGGGGGAACCAATCGCTTCAAGTCTATTTCTTTTTGCGGGTGTGGAGTTACCATGGTATTACAAAAAGTGCAGCACTGTATTTTACTGAGAGTTAGTGTGTAGACAGATGTAGACAGATGTAGGATACTTCATTAGACCCCATCCTTCCCCATCTATTTTCCTAGTTTTGTTTCAGCCTAAATTTATTTATTTCAGTAGAAACAAACTGGGTAGAGTTAGTTAGAAATACTTTTTTTTCCCTCTGGAAAAAAAAAAAAGTACTTCTGTCAAAGATTAAAAACAATATATTTTTTCTACAGTATTTTTTACAATAAACTAGAAGCCTCTTCTATTTTGCCAAGAGGTGATCATAGGATGCGTCCTTCCTCCAAATTGCTCAGAATTCAGTAGCTAGCTGACACTTTTAACTTCATTTAGTTAAAAACACTATTCCTATTGAAAAAGCGACTTCAACAGAATTTTCTTTAATCTAATAAAGGTATCAAGCTATCAGATCAGATGAAGAATCAGGCTACATGATGTTTTTGCTGTTCATGAATTTTTTTTCAGTTTTTACCTGAAAGAATTTGCAATCACAGTTATAATATGTGATCAGAAGGACTATTGTGGGGGGATACTGAGGCCTGAGAGACAACCATTGGAGCATGTGAAGTAGCTAAGAAAGTGCTAGTGGAGGAGCGTTTAATGGAAACAGCACAAGAAATCTGTAGAAAAACAGGCTTTTTTAACGTTGCTGCCCACAGAAGATTTTTTTCTTTTTGTTATACCACTTGCTGTGGTCTGCAGGGGGCTTGAGCTGTAAGAGATGACTGCCGGTAACTCACTGTGGTGGTTTAAAACATTATCAACCCCAGCTGTTTGTTTCCTTGCCTCTATTGAAAGCTACCACTCCCACAGCAAAGGCATTAAAAAGCAGCCTGTTCCCACATCAGCCACTCCAATGCACAGGGCTTCTAACAGCCTGAACTGCCTCTGAAAGGATGCTGAAACACTGGTTTGCAAACTGGAACAGCTAAGGTGAGCGGGCTGCTTCCCAGCAGCCAGTGCAGCAGCTGTGACAACCTCTAGCACTCCGCAGGACCATCGTGTCCTGAACCACTATAACTCCTTGCTCAGTAAAGGTGATTCAGAGCCCGTAGACCACATCCACCACAACAGAAATTGCTCTGTGGTCAAGGTGCTTGTTATACTGGTTGCTGTATATTTTGTCACAGTATACTCCCATATAAACCAGTACAAAATAAGAAAAAGGGAAGTGACATAAAATGTACTGGGCAGTATTCACAGAGCATGCTGCTGTGTAAGATCAGGACTATGATTACAGAGTGTTATGAGAACATAAAACCCGTGTAGATCACCATAATAACAATGCTGCCTGTTCTTTAATTTCCCTGCTTTACACTGATTCAAAAAGTGGTTGAATTGGACCCTCATGCTGCATTGTGAACTTCTGCAAAGTCCATTAGACTTTGTTTTACGTCAATTCGCATAGCTGAAACACTCGCTCTGTGGAGAGTTACAGTGTGCCTGAGATCCTCCAGTGTCACCTGTGGCCCCTGGAGGACATTTCTGCTTCCTTTGGCCTGTGTGATACCACCTCTCCATGGTGCCTGCACAGCTCCCTCCACTCCTTTCTGGCTACCAGGAAGGACGTGCAGGGGAGCTGGGCGCTCCCTAGGATGTTCCAGAGTCATGCTTTGCAGATTTGCCATGCTCCTGGGTCAGCAATGTCGTGTCATTATGTAGCTAACCTTAGAAACACCTGTCTCCAAGCAGGTTAAGGCAACCGCAACTCAACATAATTTCCAAGGCAAATTACCTGAAGAAAGGAAACGACACCTACTGCATTATTTGATCTGAATAGCACAAATGTAAAAGCTCTTGAATGCTAAAAAGGCTTTCGCAACATTTTAAAGGACTACTGATCTGAAAAGCAAGTTTGGAAAACTTTTTCTTACGAAATAAAGGTTCTCCATCACCAGCATGCTGACAGTTTAAGTGAGCTTCCTCTTGTGGTAGTTTATTGCTAGTGGCACTAATGGTTGCTGATCCACCAGTCAATATGCACAACACGTTTCCCTTCCGAAGTGGCAGCCACATAAAAGTTTGGCTCATGTATGAATTTTTACAGTAAACAGGAAAAAAAAGAAATCCCCAAACTACTGTATACCCATCTTATACATCACTTCAGAAAAGTCAATATACCAAAAAACTCTAAGCAATATCCAGGACTGGATATTAATTAATAACCAGAATTAATTTAGAGAGAGTGATTTTCTTCTGCATTATTTTAAATGAAATCACTATGAAGAAAATAGCTTGCTAATCAAACAACACTTTCTGTCACCCAGAGGAGAAACAAAAACTGTCTTAATCTCTACTCCGTCTATTGAAAGCTTGAAAATATTTGCCCTTAACAATCCAGGTATTTTTGTAGCCCAGCAGTGAACATCTGCATCACAACATACCTAATTCTTCATGCTTTTTCTCAAGCCATGACAGGGCCTTCCTTTAGCTCTAGAAGCCCTATATCTTGCCACAAGTCCTCTGCCCTGCTCTGAGTCCAAGGCTGCGGGACTCCTGCCCTTCTGACACCGTGATAAGGTTGCAGCCACGGCTGTCCATCATTCCTGCCATGGTCTGACAGCAAACACAGCAGCCCAACTTGATACCGCCAAGCTCAAGAGTCTGACGAAAATCATATTCTGGTTTGTAGCAAACACACACCACCATCAAGCAAGGGTAAGGGGAACTGGAGCTATTAGTTGTAGATGCTCATCTTTTTCTTCTTTGATCATTAGAATAAGTAATACTTCGATATTTGTTATGCTCTCTTGAACCACAAGACATTAAAACATGCATATGATTAGCTGATAAAGAAATGATGAACAAAATATGTGTTTAGAGGAGAACAGAACCTGCTTTTCCTAATTGAAAATCTGCATCACATGCTTCAGCACTGGAAAATATGTCATACTATCCCTGCTTTCAGTTACTGTGGCAAAAAGCAGAAGCCTTCAAGATAATCTACCACTCGTTAAGGAAAAGAGATAAATAAATCACTCACCCCAGATGACTGGGGGAGTCAAATTTTGCAAAGCTGACTTTAATCTTGAGGCAATCACTTTTCCCCTTTTGACTACTCCATGCTGTCCTAGTTTATGTCGCCCCAGGCCTCTAGTCCATCTGGCCTATAGGTGAATCTATCACCACCATCTGTCATTTGTGACAATTTTTTAAAAGTTGTGGTATATATAGGAAGAACGAGAAAAACAGACATAAGCAAATTCTGGTTGATCTTTCCTTACTGGAGAATCAAGAATAACTTTATTACTGACTCTTCCTGCTTTCTATAAAGAATAAAAAGAAACAAAAGAGAAACGTTAATTCTCTTGTTCTACAAAGACACATTCTTGAGCAGAGTAAATTCATTGTTAAAACACCAGCTTGGAATGGGAAACAAAAATGGCACTTGCAATATTTAATTAACTATTTTATTGGATTGACCTTGTCACCACCAGGAACTCTTGTTTGGTGCATTCCACAATTTTGCCTTTTCTCTTGTGTATTTTTCTGCTAGGAGTCTTTCCCCGACATCAACGAGGAGCGACTTAAAATGCGTAAATCAGAAATAAAAAAGAAGAAAAGCTGCCACTTCAGTCCCCAGGCTCCTCACTTGATATTCTCTAGCCCCCTCTAAGCTGGCCATCAATGCCACTAGCAGTGAAAGTGAGAAGCACAATGTTGCTGATGCTAGCACCTCTGTGTCAATCGTTGTAATATCTAGTGCCCTTGGGATGAGAAAATTTCTCCAAGCTGCAAGCCATTAATGCCACTGTTAAGTGTCCTCCTCCAAAACCATTGACAGAAAAAAGGGAGTGCTCTTCCTATACTCAGTAAAAATATAATACAATATATGGGAAATTCAGGTAATTGCAAGAACACAGAGGCACTTTAAAAATATGATTTAACCCCTTAGGCATCCAGCATAAGTGCAGCGCCTGTGAGGAAAAGCAAGAACTGGGTTTCATCTGAATTCGGGTAATTTCAAAGTACTTGTCAAAAATATCCTATTGAAATGGGCACATTTGAGGTTCTGTTTATGTAAACTCTCCGATACATACAGTCAAAGCCTGTTTGAAAACGACATAGGAATGGATTTTCTAAGATTTTCAGATTTCATGGTCTTTATTAAGGTGGTCATAACTTCTCTCCTATCTGGTAGTTCAACTCAGGGTCTTGCTCAGAATCAAAAAAACTATACCGAAAAAAAAAAAAAGGAAGAATGAAGAAACATCCCAAAATACTGGTGCTGTTATCTATGCCTTCCTGTGATAATCTGCTTCATTTTAATTTTCTAAATCACCACAAGCAGGGCAGAATAGACATGCTGATATCTTTAGAGTACCTGTAGTCACATCAAGCATAGCATAGTCTGAGGTCATCTCCTTTCACAGGAAAAGCTTCAGGATGGAGTGGTGGAAGACTATAGCAAGAGAATTCTTCACACTGCAGGTGAGAGGTACGTGGAGTTGGCATTACCTGTCCTCACTGAGATCTAAGTATACCTGTTGCATGCTAATGCACAGCAACTCACTATGCCACAGTACACTGGCCATGAGAAACGTCTGATTTTGGAAAAACAACAAAATTGCTTCCACATTCCTCTGGCAATCTAAGGTTTACCACTGTGGTAAATTGCATATCTATCTGAGCCTTCGCTTAAATCAATCAGTGGCCAGTTCAGTTATTTTAAACATTGATATAAATCAAAATGCAAGTGCTTTTATCTACAGCCAATGCTACGGACACAATGTCGATAGGCGCAGTATACAGTCTAGGTTGAATAACACTGATTCCGCCTCCCATTCTCACTCTTCCCTCAGAAAAGTATCAAATATTAGTTTCTTTACTAAAAATAGCAAATACAATAAGGTGTATTAAGAAAGCCTTTGTCAGAATATCATTATGATTTATTAAATAAGGGATGCTTTGATCTGGAATACTGAATAATAGTAATGCATTTAGAAACATAGGGATTTGTTATTAATGAAATGTATATATTAGAAATTGATGAACAATATGATTATATCATACAAGATGAAGTTACAAAAAGACATTACTTGAGGGATAAATATAAAACTAAATTGAGGGATAAATTACATGATGAAGTTGAAATTAAACTTAAAGCCTCTAAACAAAAGAAACCAATATCCATCATGAACTGAACTTTTTAAAATAAATTTAATAAGAAGATTTATTCTGGGCATTGAATGACAATTTTTCTCAGTGTTGATAATGTAAATTTGATATACTTTTTAAAGAGCTTTTAGAGAAAAAAATCCTAAAATTAATGTTACAACTTATGAATCCAAATTTTACTTTACAAATAAAATCACTGGAAGTACCTTTTTTCTCTGCAAGCCATCCTCAAGCTAGTAATTTTTGTGAAGAAACTTTCCTTTGCATGGATTGTCCTGTAATTTTCTTCTTCAAGGTTTCTTGCTCATTCCTTTGAAACATGTAGAGAAGACCATTATTGGAGGCAAGAAAGAAATCCTGACACCTGTTCCTTTGTTGTCAGGTCTTTTCATCTGTGCTGTATCAGTGCCTATCAGTGCATGGCATACCACTAGGAAGTATGGAATGAACAAGGGATGTATTTCTTACTGACTCTCCATCTATACCCATCCATATCCTATGCCCCACCAGAATGGCTGTCTCTGCAATTGCCTAACACAAACCTCCTACTCGCTTCTGCATTGGTCAAAATGATGGTTATGTGTGGCTAGTGGGATGTAGCTGAACTAAAACCTTATGGAAAAAGCTCTTACAGTGGATGGGAGAAAGGAGACAAAACTCAGATATGAGTCTCAAATCTGTGGTTTGGCCCCACCACTAGTTAATTTAAATACTCAAGGATTCATGGATGAAGGGGGAGGAATGAATGTATAAAAACATCATGATCAATAAAAAATCAGGGTAAAAGACTCCTAAATGGGAATAATTGCAGTACTGGAATCTATATGGAAGAACAATCAATGATTAGACATATTTATGATATGAATAAACCGCCCCAGTGCTATTCAGGAAAACAATTTACTTTTCCAAAATGTTACTGGCTGAAATTCTTCTCTTTAAAAATTAACTTAAACTTTCAAAATCAATTATTACCCACCGACTACTTTGCAAGCCAGATGTCTTGGGGAAAAGGAAACATCCATGCTGTTCTGATAAATCAGGCAATAAGTGCAGGACTGACAGATCTGATGGAAGCCATCATGATTAGCCTCATCTATATTTCCTTGTTTATTACAGCCATTTTCTATTTCAAGAAAATATTCCCATCTGCCTGCAGCATAGCTTAGAGCTAGAGTAAAAAAACCTGTTTTTTCTCACCATACGCAAGCAGACTAACTCAACATTCATTGCGCAGAACAGACATGGAGAAGAGAAACTCAAAATGTCACATCAACAATGTCACATTCTCTGTTCCTGTAAATCATTTTAAATTGGTCTTCTGCACACATCAAAAATAGCCAGTTAGGGGGCTTGTGTCACCCTTTTAAACCATATCCCAGCAGCTCCTACTTATTTCTATCCTATCAATAACCGTATAGCTCAGTTACTGCAGCGCCTGTGTGTAACAAGCATTTACAATGGCACTGTGTTATTTCATCTAGGTACTTCAGGCCAGAACGCTAACAAAACTCATTGGAGAGGAGCAAAGGGGAAATCTCTTGAAGATCCTCCTGATTTCATCATCAGGAGGGGGGTGTGGTAGGCTATGCTCATTACCCGTTCCAGTCCTGTGACCCCTATGGATTTGAGAGCATCATGGGGGAGCAGAAAAAGACCACAGAAACCTTTGTAAGGACCCAATGACCTTTGCAGACCCAGGGCCTCCTAACTTTCTTGCAGTCCACGTTCCCCTCCTCCACAGCTCGCAGCAGCATGGCTTTAGCAGGCCTGTGCTACCAAGGCACCTTACCTCCCTCAAAGGTGCCGCTTTCCCTAGCCGTCTCTGTGAATCCAGTATGTCTGCAGTCCTCTGTTACTCGCATTTTCCAGCTCCTTCACCACCTTCAACCCTCCAACAAAGCAACTATGTCTGTCCTGTGTTTGTATTCTGAGACACATACAAACTCTTGGTCTTCTGCTTTGATATACAAAGGGTACCTGCACGCACCCTTACTTTTTCTCTTCCAATTATTTACATATAATTAGCTTTTCAATCCCAACAATTAAGACTCTGGTTATTTGTCTCTTTCTCCAGCCATATCTCTCTTAAATGGCTTTAGTCTACTTTTTTGCCAGATGTAGTTGATCTCATTACCCAACTCAACATTACCCAAAATTGCATTGGCTAAAGTGACGTCCGTTTCTTTCTGCTCTAAATATTTCAGCTACAATTTAATTCAATTTGCTTAGAAGCTAAAATTCTTAGATTAATACTTTAAACTTGTATATATTCAGATGTTCCTGTATGTTCCTTTGATCAGTTTCCAGCCTTACTGAGTCTAGGAAAATAGTGAAAAGGGATGGTAAAGGTTAGATCCCCTTCCTTGACCAAAAATGCCCTAACTCTAACCCCACGTATTGATCCTGCTCAGGAGATTGTTACACGTTTGGGAGCTAGTGATCCACGTAGCAGTTAACCTGCACAAGCGCCGGCCTGCCTTGTGCTGCACAAATCCTCGGCCGCACGATGAGCTCAGCTCACTGTAACAAGGCCACCTCTGTGCCCTTGCCTTTGCCTAACAGTGCAACAAGAAGTTTTCATGCGGGCATCCTTTGCAAATAGAGTTGTTTTCTTGTAAGGAAATTGTGTCACAGCTTGAATGGCTGGAAGGGAGATCTCCTCTCCATGGATAGGATCTGTGCACTGTGGGAAAATCCATTGGGCATCTGTCCGATGTTGCACAAAGGTGGGGTGCCCAGCGTCTGAAGGGATGTAGATTTACTCACTATCTGTCTCTTCTCATTCTGTTTTATTGAAGCAGTTATCTTATTAAGCTATTTGTCGTCAAGTCTTTCTCATCAAGATGCAGAAAGAATCCTGCAGTGTCTCTCTCTGTCTTTCTTTACCTCACCCCTGCCAGAGCTGGTGCAGAACACCTTGTGACCCCAAGCCTCCAAAAAATCCTAGGATGCTGGTTCAGTGCCTTCTTTCCATGAAGTATCTCTTACCGGTTCCAAACTTTAGCTTTGTTTTCCAGTTGTCATAGTCTAAACATTATGAGATACTCCATTGTGTTATGTAATTCAATAGCCGGAAGTAATTACTATTTTTATATGACCAAATTTTGTGTCTATTGATCATATTTCAGAAGGAGCTTTTGTATAGCTTTTTATTTTAGGAAGACTGAAAACTCCCAATTTTTCAGAAAAAATACATGAAGCATTTCATTGAATATGAAAGATGACTCATTTTTAAACATTGTTTTATTCTGTAACACGATTTGGGAAGTAATCAGCCACAAATGGATACTGACTGTCACAGTCTCGTTTCTGCTGGATTGACTTTCACTGATTTGAATAACCCTGGTTCGTACTGAAGCCAAATGGAGCTTCAAATGCTGAAATCCTTGAAAAATCAGGCCACATCTAAGTGCAGAGTATTCTGTTTTCCTTCCTATACTTGCTTGCTTCTTTAACTCATACAGGTTATAGCAACATCTTTAAACATACTCTGTAGATTTTCTGGTGATTAGTTCCCTGATCACAGTGTTTCCTCAGGTCATATGTCAACCACTGACCAGATATGAAGTGGCAGTACAGGGGTGACAAGTAATAGAAATATGTGGCAATATTTGGCATCCATAAAAATCAGTTTAACATGAGTGGTTCGAAAGTATAAGAAGATTTGTTAAATAATTTAAAGATTTCTCAGGTATTGGGTACAGGACATTCTTTCACCAAAGAAGCTTAACCCCAGGACTGAACACTCTCTGATTATTTATAATGGCAAAGCTGGAAAGTGTTAGGACAACACCAGTGCTTCTGGAATTGTCTCATAATCTCACTTGGGAAATGGTAGAATAACTCGTCTTAATACTCGTTTTTATATCTTACTGGAAAATTGTTATTCTGACTTCATATCTTGATATATCATACGGCTGTCAGGATAGCATGTGGAAAAAAAAGTCCTTGTCAAATATTCCTTCCAATCTTTTCATCAAATTTAGAGCAAAATACTACAATGTCTAAGGAAATTGATATGAAACACACGCTTCAACTTCTGTTTACTTTTTTAATGAACTAAACTTCCATATGTTATTTACTTGAAGGCAGAGATATGATTGATGCCAGTCATTCTCAGATTGGGTGTAGCACCTCAAATACCTCCTGCTGCAATGCTTTGGCTTCTATTCACAGTGATGTTCACCTGATAAATATGAACTCTGGACACCATTGCAACATACAATATGCCCTATGGAAATCCAAAGAAACTCACTACTGCAATAGCTGCATCTTTGCCATCATATAGTATAAAAAAGGAATTAAGAGAACTCTGCATTGATAGTGTGAGTACGGAAGCCCTGAGTATCAGCAGCCATTAGTTAATAAAAAAATTCTGAGTTTTGTTTTGAGCCTATTGGAAGCTGGATGACAGAAGAAGTTATGACAGCAGGAAGAAAAGCTGTCAAAGGAGCACCACTGTGTAATGAGAGAAGACGTTTCAGAAAATAGAATATGGCTCCATTTCTGCTTGTCAGGATTCATTGAGGCTGAATAGCTCCGAATTCACTGCTCAGAATGGACAGTGTACGCTGATGACTAGTAGCAACCAGCCGTTCTTCAAACTACAAATCTGTCTCGGAAGGGAATGCATGCCCAAGCACTTCCAGAGCACAGTATCTGGTTGCATAAGACCACTCAATCATGGTGATTCATGTGATTGTCAAGCATTTACCTGTACTGGCACTTTGGCCCACTTACAGTGGCAAATGTTGTTTATTATTGAAACCTGATTTCTTACATTTTTATAACGTGCTGAAAAAGGAGTTAGTCCTTCCTTTCTTTGGCTTGCAAAATTGATGTGTCCCTTGGAGTAAATTCATTACTGGGAAAACAGAAAAACATGAAAAGAAATACATGGAACACTTCTTAAATCTAGGCAGCTACAGATTACAATATATGTCAGGAAAGTGCCATTTCAGTTAAATATAGTGTAAATACAATTTAGTTTTGCATTGTGTCTTTCAAGCAGAAATGAAGAAAATATATGTTCTTTTATCTCTCTGATCCTTTGAAAGATCTGCCTCTAGTGGAATCAGAGCTAGAGATTCTTGGAAGCTGAATGCCTACAAGCAAATATATAAGACGCTTTCTTCTGGACGGAAGCCACCAAGGCTAATTGGTCCAATATGCCATTTATTTCGTTCAATATGACATTTTACAGACACAACACAAGGTGCACATCCTAAATACACTGATACAAGACAGTTCCTTTCCCAAATCTCACATACAGACCTGAAAAAATTGTTGTCTTACCTAAAATTTACTATCTGAGTCCTGAAACAAAACATACTGAGAGATAAAGAGCAAAACTCATACTGATTTTTATGTTGATCAAGGTCTAGGATCAACTCTGTCTTGTCTCCACCATGAGTGAGCATAGAGGAAGCCTCCAAGGAGTCTCTCCCCCTTTGCATTAGGTCAGAACAACACCTAGAGGGATGTGCAACATACCGAAGTCAGCTCCAACCCTGTTAGTTCAGTGCTCCCACAAAGCTTTAGAAAGGCCTCCACAGAACTATGTGGGAATTTGGATTTGGCAGCTAAAGGTGGATAGGTACCTCAGCGTGATTAAAAGACATCCTGCAATCTCATTGAATCCTAACATAGTCACCTTCCACTACACAGAGGGAAATAAGAAGCGGCCCAGGTACTTTGGGGAGTCTGAAAATTTCTCCTTTCTACCAAGAGGTAAAGGAAATGGTAGATTTGTAAACTGCAAAGACTGTGTGAAGATTTGGGTACCCATACGCTCTCTTTAATCAGTGATAAATGAACATAAGCCAAGCAACTGTTTTGTTTGGGGGAGGAACACTTGTGATTACTTTGGATTTGGAATCATTTTAAAGAATAAGTAAAAGGGCCCAAGGAAGAGAGTTAGCAGTGAATAATAAACCACAAAGAACTGCAAGTTCAGAAAATAACCTGTTGAAAGCCAATACCTATCTTCTAACAAGCCTACACCTGCCCCAGGAAACCTCCAAAGCACTTCATGAGCTGTTCCTAGAAATGGCCAGATGCTCCAACACGAAGAGTGATGTGGTGAAGTGTGAATCCCACCCCTCTGAGGGATTTGACACTCTGCAATACGAGGCCCAGCTTGACACAGCTCAGCCATGTAAGCTTGTCTCAGGCTGTTGAGGAACCTGTGAAACTGTGAGAAAGAGCAGGATGTTGGCAGCTCAAGGAGGAAAGTTCAAAAGGAAAAACATGAACCTTGGAAGGTATAAAATCTTAAAGAGGAAAACACGGATTTGGGAAACAAGAAACTCACCACCATTGAAGATGCACTCCACTGAGCAGTGAAGTCCGGCCCTACCACACATGGCTGATGACTGCTGACCAGTGAAGGCTCTGTGGTGAGCCCACTAACACTTATCTGAATAGCATGGCAATCATTGCTATCTTGTGTTAGCCACTAAATAACCACTCTATAGTTGTAAATTGTGTATATCCTATTTGCAGAGTCTCTTTGCATATGGTAAAAGGTGCCTGAACAAAGTGACCTGGAAAATTACAACTGACACAAAGGAAATGAGCAATAAAAGGAAACTTAGGATAAGGAATAGGCACAAGTGAAAACAAAGTAAATAAAATATGACTGTGAATAAGAAATGGATGTGTGCCCACAGCCTTTTTAGCAAAAGCTACCAGGAGAGAGATTGTTGTGACTCCCTGCTGTGCAAGTTCTCTGCAATACATGATACTTATTTAAAAATAAGTATGCCCCATCAGGAGGTGGATTTCCAATGAGCACCAATAATATCAAATAAAAGCAGCATTGCATTTCAGCTTTCCACATACATGAATTGTTAATCTGACATTAGCTATGTCTGCACTGCAGTTGCTGACTGACATCATTGTAGCTTATACTTTACTAAATATCTAGCCTGAATATTGGTGGCAGTCTAACCACAGCTTTTTTTCCCAGCAAAAGCAGACAAATTCTGCCTGCTTCCATATGCTGAGCACAACGATATTGCAGCCAGGCTTTTGCAAACATTTGAATAAAGCCTGCATTGCTGTGTCTACACTGCAAATAAACTGCTTTGCTCAAAGATGGGGACAAAGATCACCAAAACGGGTCACTTAAATTAAACCACTGAACACAGGTGAGAATGCTGGTGATGAACAGAAGGCGGCCTGCAGGAAAGGCTTTTGAGGTGGACTGCTGGAGCACTGCACAAAACCACCCCAAAGGGGTGAGTGCCACAGTGATATAGAGAGACACAGGCGCCACTTCCTGGCCCAAATCTGCAGCAGAGGAAGGAGTCAGGCTCTTACACACTTTCAGAAACTTTTCTGAAAAGATGGCAGTATTAAACCAGGGTAAATCTTGGATTGCAGCCTTAAGCAAAAGGCTTTGTAGGATCATGGTGTCAAGAAAATAATAATGATCAACGAATCTTAGTACCAAAAGAAACTATGCAAGTAAGATGAAGAACAAATGGAAGTCAGAGAGGAGTTAGAATGACTACTGAAGCCAGGCTAGCTGAAACTGGTCCAGACAGCATGATTTCCTTAAAAAAAAAACAAACCAAAACCCAATATATCCTAATTATTTTTTAATAACTGCCCCATTTTCCCTTCACCATTAAGCTATTTGGATTGATTCTGCACAATGATTAGCCAGTTCTTCCACTTCCATCTTTGGACCTGGATCTGGCTTTAAAGAGTGTTCTCCAAGTGCTTTCCAGCATGGAATCCAGTGCTCCTTCCTTATTCTCTTTGACTAGTCAGCCCTCTCTGGCACTGCTTTGTCAAATTACTGTGTTTTCATTCAGTCCGTTCTCATATCTTGTAGGTTAAAACCTGCTGACCTCTTTAGCTAGTTGGATAGAATGATGAAATACTCTGGAAACAATAAATGTATTGTTTTAATGATAATCTCTGTCTGGCACATTCTACTAAGAAGGAAATGAATTAATAATAGCACTGTTTTCTCTGTAAACCAAACCTGTTTTCTGAGACAAGAGTTCAATTTTCTTTGGCAAGCAGGCAGGCAGAAATATACTCGTTTAAATTTGGGTTCTCGTGAAATAAGAAGTTTTTGAGAGGAACCATATTTTATGTTTTTCTCTCTTCTGCTGTTCTCTGTTATTCCTCACTCACTGTTTCAATTCTTGTTAAGCTGTCACTTAGCATTTTTTCCCTCTGGAATGACAGCAGGGCATGCTGCTTACACTGGCTAGACAGATGCCTACCCCAGAGAGTGAGCATATCAGCTTCTGGCCTGCACAGCCTGTACCAACATGGTGTGTGTCCTTGACATCAGATCTTTGGCATTAATGTATGTAGGTGACAAGCTCGTTAGCAAGTCAGATGGTGCAGAAGTTATGCAATTCAAGTAACAGCTAAAGAGATAATTTTACCCCCTGAAAATAATAAAAAAAATTAATAATAATTCTGGTTACTGTATAAATAACTGTCTGATAACTAAAATCAAGTCAAGTTCCTGCTGCAATATTTAAATGGTTAAAATGTGCCTGTAAACCCAGAAATACTGAAAAATACTCACAGTTTAGTCTGATTTTGAACAATATTAAACAGGACCTCACTTATTGCCATTGAAATGACCAGAGCATCAGCATAAGTGCAACTTTTGCTATTGGAGGCGATACAATGTCTTTGTAAGGCTTCATTGTTTTGGGGCAGCCTTGGAGGAACATTTTGCAGGGCTGAAACTTTGAAAAGATGCAATTAACCTTCCTACAGCAGTATACAAGTCACCAAGAAGAATGATGCCTCTTCCCTGTCAGCATTCAAGCTGCACGGGTAGCTGCATTAATTCCATCCTAACTTATCTTTTCATAAGTCCAGATGATCATATTATGCCATTGTGGGTCCTCATTCTCCACTTTCACTCCTGATAAGTCCATCCAATGCCAGCTTGGCAATATCTTAAGTCAGTCTTAATATTTCTCAAAAGAAAGGAAGACGATGAAATCATCCCAAGCTCTTTTATATAAGATATAGAAGAATTTAAAGCAAAGGGTTCAAATCCACACTCAGAGTATCTTTAGACGAGGAGGGATTCCAGTGTATACAGTGACTTTATTGTAGATTAATACAGTTTGAACACAGAGATTTCAGGTGAGCCGCCACCAGTTTGGTTGAAGATATCACATATAGACATGGGGTTAGATCCATCTGATTCACCCCTGTAAATATTTATAATGTAGATATCTACAATTGTGTTAGACTTGTAAGTTTTACTGTTTATAAAGGTGAAATAAGTTCTCCTGCAGTGTGAGTCTTCCCATCCTAAAGTATGCACATAAAATAGATCAGACAACTTAAGCCTTGCAAGTACATCTATTTCTCTCTGCTGACTACCACGGGAGTCAAGGCTGACTACATCAGATGAATTTGTCTACATTACTGAAACCAGGTGTGATGCCCATGGAACATCTCTGGGACATCTACTGCATCCATTCAAAAACTCTCTGTCAATGGAGAATTAGAGAAGTGGATTTGTAGAATGGTTTTGGTTTGCATTCCCACTTGAAGAGCAAGGAGTCCTTCAGGTTTTTTCTTGCCTATGCCATGGTCAGCCAGCACTATCTAGGTGCCATGGCAAAACACACAGTCCCCGCTTACTGCCAGTTGCAGAATGTGTGAATGGAACATTTTCAGATTTTAGAGAAAGTACAGTGTGAATTTCAAACAGCGAAGATTTGGCACAGTTCTCATTTTATCCCGGTTGATTCTCTTCTCCTGAGGCTCAGGTAGGTTGTCATCCTTCAAGTGGGATGAGATCCATTTAAAGACTGTGACATTGCAAGTGTCAGAAAAATCACAGATTCTACTTGAAACCAACATTTTTAATTACATTTGGCATTCCCATGCATATTGCTGTCACTTCTCTACCACTGATGGCAATAGGCTAGGGAATGTCCAGCATAATTAAAAACTTTAATTTCTAATATATTCCATGACTTTTATGTACCTTTGAACCTTAGGACTGCTGTACTGAGCAAAGTGAAATGGAAATTACAGGCGTCTGACACCTCAAACACCATTTACAAGTAAGATCCTGCCCAGGTACTGCCAAAAAGTGCCTGCCAAAACAAAGCATCAGGAAGCAGCTGACTTTATTCTCCCACCCCTCTACGGAGCCTGAGTTACCTTCTAGTAGTGGCTGCTTAATTTATCACATCTACTTTTGAAATCAGGACTGGAGGAGAGGTAATGGCATTGGTGCAGCTCTCTGCCTTCTCCAGAATAGCGCTGTGGTTAGGTCACTCACCTAGAAAGTACAAAATCCATTTTAGGGTCTCTTCCAGATGACATGTTTCAAACTTCCCCAGAAGGCAAACCCAACAACAGGAGGTGTTTCATCTCTCCTGCCAAAGCAGCGTCAGTATAAAACCAGGCAGCAAGACTCATGGGATCAAAAGTTGAGCGAATGAGGAAGACGCCAGCACTGTGACCTTGTGATTAGGGCACTCATTTAGGACAGGGTAGGAATGAATGCTCCTCATCCCTACTCCCAGAAGAAGTTGTGCAGCTGACAATCAGGTGAAAAAACTGGCATGATCCACAGTGCAGAGCCTTGAAGTTTTCATCCTTCCTTTTGAATTTTCTCACTCAGAAGAGAGGAAATCAGCAGGAAAGGTTTTCAAGGCTTTCCTAGATTAGCTTCAGTAAAACCTCTTCCAAACACATACTGAAGTGTTCAATTCCTCCACCATCTTAAAAAGAGCATATTGACCACCTTCTACAAATCAATATTTCTCTCTCGGCAAAGCTTCAGATCCTGAGGATGTATGCTACAATTTGGTGTCAGATGCTAACGCTTCCTGCTCCACAGGACACCTAAAGGAGAATTCACTTATGGTTGCTGGAAGTGACTGGTAACGTAAGCACTATGTCTGATCCCTTCCTGAAGTAATTTATCAGAGAGATGATCCGCAAGGTCAAATGTCACCATGGTATCACTCACAAGTTTTTCTTACAATGAATTAGGGAAAAGTACAAATTGGAATGACAGTGCAACACATGTCTACTGTCTCATAACGTTACCTTCATGCAGCATAATTTTAGAGCGGCCTTAACTTCAATATTCAGTCCAGACCAACAGTACAACTGCACATTTTGCCTGTGGCATTTCTAAGACAGTGAGTCAAAGAACATCTAATATCACACATTCATCTTGTGAGGGAAACCTGTTGCTTAGTATGAAGAACTGTACCAAAGATCAATCAAGGCATTTGAGAACATTTAGCCATTGGATTGTGAGGCATTTCTGTAGTTTCTTTTAAATCAGTATGTCAAACCAATCTAAATTGTACTGCCGTATACATACTTGTAATGAATGTAAAAGTTCCCTCCATGCCATTGATCTGTGAGCCTGGGGACAACGCATTTTCTATTTCCTCTTCACTCATATATTTTAATGAATTGGGATGGTTCTGCCACCACTGGACAAGAAGTCCCTAATCAGAGGATTAATTTGTACCAACTATGGGTGCCACCAAAACAAATAGTACTAGACTTGCTATTGACTGAGCTTTACTCTTTCAACAGAGTTTCCACAACAGCAATCCAGCACTAGCCTGAAATTTTACAGATCGGTGATATAGACAGTTAAGCAATTGAAGCATAATTATGAATCAACTTTGCATCCTGTGATAAAAGACTGAAGACAAAAAAATAATGCTTTGCTTTCAGTGGTATATTTGTAACAGCAAGACATTGATGGGTAAGGTTTCAATGCAGTCTACAAAAGTTATGTGTTACCGAAAAAAAGACAACGAGTTTTCTGGCAGGACATTTAACAAAGTTACAAAAGGACTAATGCAGCATAGTTTATCAGACAGTGGGTTTTTTTATTATAGTAAGCTTTTTAAAATCTTTCTTATACATCATCAAGATAAAACTGGATCCAAGCTAAACAATTACTGACATTTTTAAGTGCATGGCGTACAACTCTCTCCAGCACATATAAAACCAAGCAGTTTGGTGTAACAAATGCTGTCAGGTGTCTGCTGTCCTAATAATATATTGGTTCAAATGCTATAACTTGGAAGTGAAATGAACAAACAAATTTGTTCCACAATGCTCTAGAAAGATTTATCTCATATGTGTCAGTGATTCTCAGTCACCCTAGGTCTATATCCACAAAACTAGACTAATACTCCTCGTCTTTTTTTTCATCTGCTTTGGGGGTAGAGCTGTCATCGAGCACTAAGAGAAGGTATTTCTTCACTGGTGCTTTACTGGGCTGCTTCAGCCTCTCACAGTAAAACCTCTCTCCGTTTCTAATGGAGAACAGCAAGCAGTGGGGTTTGTCATCCAAATGTCGTATTTGGTTGCCTTTTATTTTAGCAGACAAACTCTTCTGCAAAGCAAAGTGGTGGTGGTGCAGGTTGTACTGCCTTCTACAACAGCAGATGCTGGAACCCCCATTGAGGAAGCTGAAGACATTGAGTGGCCACCAACTCCTGAACTAGCTGGTGTAATCCAGAAGCCTCTGCCCAGGATGGAAATATGGCTATGCACAGTTCCAAATGTAGTTGGAAATAGTATGTATCAAAGATTCACCTGCAGAAAGTCAAACATGGGTATTGAATTCCTCACATAGATGTACCCTAGGCCCATAAAGCAGCAAGCTTCTAAAGCATCGTAAGTAAATTGGGGTAGTACAGAAAATGCTGATCCAGTATCATTAATTCAATAGCCTGAGGCTGATTTCCTGATGTAGAAGAAACATTAGCAATACATAGTATTGCATCTGTAAGGTATTTCAGACAGCTTCTATCCACATTCAGAACATTAGCATCTGGCAGAGCAATTTCATTTGTTTGTTGGTTAGACTGAGAACTGCGAAACACCTTCACAAAATGTCCAGCCTTTCTACATGCTTGAATCCTATGTTTTCTACAGAATTTCTAGGGAAATATGTAGTTTACTGAGTAGGTTCACAGCAGCAAGATCAGCTCACTTTGTGTATTTTGAGAATTCATAATTTTTCTTAGGCTTTTCTTTCAGCCACATTTGTTGTCTATGTGATGTGAACGGTGTTTGAAATCCCTTGACTTTATGCTTTTATGTCTGCCATCACCAGCTCCATTTGGCTAGTAAAGGATTTAACTTTCTGTAGTGCTAGATCTCATGCAAGTAGTAAATGTTCTCTGATAAGAAATGCAATTATTTCCAAAAAATAAAATAACTCTCATAAACAATTGGGTGCCTTAAAGAAAGTTCTGTAGAGTCTTCCTTTTCTTTTCTCCCTTGAATGAAATTAATAGTGTTAATTTATAATAATCAGTTTAAGAACCAAAAAACTTCTTCAGTGATATGAGGCCTGTAACATATTCATCTTTGAAAAGGACTGTAAAATATATGCTGATCTCTTCTACCAAAATGGTACATAAACAACACACCTCACACACTGCAGAGCTTTTGACATTCATATTGAATTTTTGTTTTCAAAGACTTTCATCCAAAGATGAAAAATAATTGAAGGCTTACCCAGGCTTTGCAAAGGAAGCACAGGCAGATTCAGGGATGAGCGAGCCATCCGCGTTGGTAATTCACTGCGCAACAAGAACAAAAAAGCAAACCAAGTTTATTAGTCAGGTTATTAAACAATGCAAAGTGAACGCCTGAGCAGTGGCAGGACCAAAGGCGGGACAGCCCCTGCGTCTCCATGGCGGCCCTGGCTCCTTCCTCCCCCCCTCCTTCCCTCCCTCCCTCCCCCCCCCC
>VYZM01009751.1:291734-333607 GCA_013398915.1 Dromas ardeola
GCTGCGGGGCGGCCTCTGTGAGGAGCGGCCGGGGCTCCCCCGGGCCGGACACAGCCGGTTCCAGCCGGTTCTGACCGACCCACCCCAGGGCACGGCTGAGCCCCGCAGACAAGATGGTGGTGGCGCCTCAGGGAAAAGAGAGTTGAGTAAGGGCAAAAGGAAGAAGGGACAAAAAGGAGTGAGAAACAGCCCTGCAGACATCCAGGTTGGAGAGTTCCATGTTGGAGAAGTTCGTGGAGGACTGTGGCCCGTGGGAAGGACCCCGTGCTGGAGCAGGGGAACAGCGTGAGGAGGAAGGAGCGGCAGAGATGAGATATTCCAAACTCCCTGCAACCCCCATTCGCCATCCCCTGCACCACTCGGGGCGGGAGGAGGTGGAGGAGTCGGGAACGAAGGAGTGAAGTTGAGCCTGGGAGGAAGGGGGAAGGAGGAGAAGGTGTTTTAGTTTTTGTCTTCTTTTCTCACCCACTCATCCCACTCTGTTATTAACTGGCAAAAAATTAAATTAATCTTCCCCAAGTGGAGTCTGTTTTGTCTGTGACAGTAACTCGAGTGATCTCCCTCTCCTTATCTCAACCCATGGGGTTTTCACCTTACTTTCTCCTCCTGTCCTGCTGAGGAGGAGGAGGGAGAGAGCATCTGGGTGGGCATCCGGCAGCCAGCCCAGGTCAGCCCAGCACACACGTGTATAATGAATGAAAGTTACACCGACTGCATTTCCGAATTTGATCTCAGCATAGATTTGGTCAAAGCATGCTCAACAGGGCAGCTGCAAGTCCCCAAATTATAGTGCCTGTCAGTAGTTGTTAAAAACGATTCTGCATGTAGTAGAACTAGTTCCATGCATGTTCCACAAGCTCCCTTGGTATAATGACAGTCTGACGTACATTCATGCTCCCACCTTCCACAAAACGGTTTTACTCACACCATGCAGGCTGCTGGCCCTGTAGTGCCCTTGAGTTGTCTCTGGTCCCGAGGCACTGTAATCACAGCCCTTTTGGTTCCTTTATCCCACCTTTGCTTATGTCCTCCAGCCCCCAGGTCCCTTTTCTATCCTAGATTAACCCTTCTTCCCTAGCTATTCTGCACTGCGGCCAGGCAGACCTGTGCACAGGGTCCCTGGCCAGCCAGAGCCCAAACCAAACAAATAACTGTTCAGATCATGTACCAGCCAGTGCAGGTATTTAAATGGGTGTTTGTCTGTGCGGGCTTTTATTCTGATGTCTTTCCTCTACTCAGCCACTGCTTTTTATGACAATTTTAAGAGCTTAATATCTTCGGGACTTCAGTAAAATTTTGGGGAAGTTGGCCAGTGACTTCAAAATGTATTTGTGGTAGGGGAAGTGACTGGCAGAGGGAGACAGAAAGATCACAAAAAAAGGAAAGCAGGCTAACAGTCTATTGAGCTATGAGTCTTTTCATCTTTAATGCAGAGGAAAAATCTGTGAAGACTTTAGAGACTACAGGTGCCATCACATAGCATTTCATCTTGATCTAAACAGCATGAAAATGTAAGTTTGTATATTTGTACCTGTGACTCCTGCCATCTGCCCCTGAGATCAGGCTGCAGCATTATATGCTGGGACTGCATATCATATTATGAAACATTACGTGCAGCGACCTTTAGTCTCCAGGGGCCACACTTCAGTTATTAAAGATGAAAGAGGCGGCAGTCTTCTCCATTTGATTCCTGGCATAAGATCTTCTCTCTATGCAAGGGATTAATATTATTTTTTAAATTATTTTCTATAGCGGTTATGTGTGTACTATGTCAGCTTAGTGGAATCATTTTCTTAAAAAAGAACTGAACCATGCATCCAAACCACATTGAAAGAACAAATTTGAAAGTTACTTTAAAATGAATGGAACAGTCATTTATGCTATGGTGAGTAAATAATAACCTTACCACTAAGGCTTCCTTGGAAACCTATTAAAATATATAACTGTCATCATAGTGCTTCCTCCTCCACTTTTGAGCCAAGAAGCTATCTGTGCCCCTCAGCCAACTCGTCATGCTTTCTCTAAGAAAGTATCTTTCTTCCTTCTGAAATGGGAAAGCGAGATTACAAATAAGAACACACTGTATTTTTATTGACACTCCATTTCTATTAAATGCTGCATGCAAACATCAGTGGAAGAAAATTTCTTCCAC
This sequence comes from Dromas ardeola, assembly GCA_013398915.1. Taxonomy (NCBI): domain Eukaryota; kingdom Metazoa; phylum Chordata; class Aves; order Charadriiformes; family Dromadidae; genus Dromas; species Dromas ardeola. The sequence goes on from VYZM01009751.1 coordinate 293,887, forward strand.
TGGTAAGGCCAATAGGGAACTGGGCATCTGAGATACCCACTCTGCCCAGGCTCCCTCAGGCCAGTCCTTAAATTCCTTTGGATATATCTATATGTCAGGACTCAGTGCTGTGAAAAGACAGCCAAGTTAGATAACATACAGGAGATATGATTAAACATTAATTTTTACAGTATTGTGCATGGGCTCAATACTGTATACTTAATGCTCATTAACAACAGGATATATCTGCTCTGGAGGAGAACCAGGGTAGCATAGCTACCGACTTCTGCTCTCCAGGCTAGCGCAGATGGCTCCACAAAACATGCTTTGTGCTGCACAGTCATATCCTGAGAATCCCAGTCAACAGAAGAGGGAAAAATAGCCCTCTTTGGAAGCTGGCTAGAAGTTAGAAATTCAACATTTCTTACTGCAGAAATGTGTACCATAATTACTGCAGTGTGAGATCCCTTCTACAATTCTTGTCAAAATGCAGAACAAAGTCTTTTCTATGGTGACTTGACAGGTATCACTTAAGTGCAAAAAAGGAACTGGCCTTAATGGTCCTGCAAACTGCCACAGAATTCATAAAGTGGGGTCTAGACCCAAAGGGACCCATGTCCCTTGTCGATCCCATGGGATTTTAATGTCTCAAACACACCAGCAGAGTTAGAGGTATACTCTAGTTTGCACTTTTTCTAATTCTTCCAACTTCCTCCTCTGATCAGAATTAAAGATTTCCACTTCACTGGGGGCTGGTAGGACCTTAAAGAAATTAGAAGAGGTCACAGAGAAGGTTTCAGAGTTTACTTAATGCCCATTAAGTCATTTATATGGTTCCTACATCGGGTTTAGAAACCGGAGTTGAGGCTGAAAGGCTGATTTTATCACACGTTAAACACTCACTGTGTTGTGAGGTAGCCTGTTCCTTTCATTTCATTGGCAAAAAAGAGAGCAAGTCCCCTGGGATGCTGAAAGCAGGCCTGGGCTAGTAAACAACCTCGGAAAGGTGAAATGAAACGCACGTAAAAGTGAATTCCATCCCAAAGTGCTCCATCTTCACCCACCTACTCTGCAGTCAGAATACCTGGTGACTGTGAGCAAGGCAGTGAGCTATTATTTTTTAAGACATGCTGGAAATTTTCTTCCTGCCTCCTGTTTTCTCCTCGCCCCCAACATATGAGGATTGCCCTTGATGCACAATGCCTCCAAGGGCTGCTTTTGCAGTGCCTCAGCCTGTGCCGCTTGTCTTGCTCAGGGCTGTGCCTAAAGACACAGGCTAGCAACAAACATGTCAGCATTGTAATCAGGCATAAGAACGTTTAACTGAAAGAACCACGCTGGCTCCGCTGCCTGAGCTGAAGGAAATAAGAAGTACGCATAAAAGTTAATTTAGTTTGCAAAAATTCTTTTAATGTCACAAGATATTGTTAGGCACCACATGGCATTGGTCGTCACACAGGGAAAGTATTTTAAATACGATTTTCATCTTTATGATGTCCTTTTAAACCCTCATATATGGACTCTGCTTGCATTGTTTCCAATCATTTTGGTCCTCAGGAATAGCTCTTCAAAGAAAGATATGACTGTAAATAAGGCACAGGGAAAAGCAATTCCCAACAGGCTTAAAACTATTTTTCTCTGTCTCCCCCCCACCCCAAATCTCCTCAGATGATGTGTAGCACAAATGGAATGCATAATGGCTTGTGGCATGAATTCCCATTTGATTTAAAAAGCTAACACCTGTATATTTTGACCAATAAAATGAAAAGTGCAAAAAGCTGTAGGGGTTTTTGTGGCACATAGTGTTTTCTAAGATACGTATAAGCTTGTCTTATCCTGAAGCCATATGTGTCTGTGCTTACAGATGTTGTGACCATCGACTACAGTTACATGAGGATCAGTTACATGAGTTGTTACCTGAGCATGTTCTCGCAGGACTGTATCCAATAAATCTTGAAGAGAGCAAAACTGTGGAAAAAAGCTCAGTGGAAAAACATATCGCAGCATTAAAACACTGCACTGAATAGCAACTGCTCATAATTTTCTTGATATGGCTCAATCTGCCCATTCTGTACATTTTAAACAATTTACCTTATCTCTTGCAGTTTTTAAGAAGGAAAGGAAAAGAGAGGATTATCAAGGGCATTTTGTATTTGTATTTCCTGACACTACTACAGGCTCTAAGACAACCGGCATCACACTGAAACATTAATACAGGATGCAACATGCCACATAATGAGGATGCCTCTCTTTTGTTTCCAGTCCTTTTCAGAATGCCAGGAGACAGATGCATTTCCAACACATGTGCAGGCTGTGTGGCACGCCAACAAAGAAACAACTTCTGCACAGTGTGGGTTTTCATCATGGAAGCATTTATTTCGGTTTCCATTTTGAAATGTATTTCTTTCTCAGTCTATGTCAGTCACCCTCACAACTGACAGGAGCATGTGGCATATGCCACCTTTGTGCTTTGCCTAAGGTCACTCTTCGTAAGCACTCTACTTTTGCCAAACTATCTTATCTCTTAGCATCCGTCCTGGGACAGGCGAACAGCCTCCAGTAGCATTTCAGTGTTTTGGGTGGGTGTGAGCATGAACTGTTTAAAGTCTATAAATTCCTTTAATTAGATATAGATAATTAGATACACCAACGAAACTGAAACACAACTGGACTACTGGTGAAATAAAGAGGTAAAGAGGCTACAAGAGGCATGAATGGTGTGTGACAGGCTGGATCCTCTGAAGGTTCAAATGGGAGAACGGGGAATGTGCTCTCTATAAATTTGAGATAACTAATTCAACATTTGCCTACCTATTTTAGCTTCTGCTGCATATAAATGACTATATATTATTCATAATATTTCCTTCATTATAATTTGATCTTCCCACTCGACTCTTAATAAGTCTTGGTTTTAATTAGGCCACCTGCAACCTGTAACGTAATGGAGACACAACTTTAAGACTATGAATTCAAAACAGTAAGTGCAGCCTTACATGAAGAAACTTAACACCAAAAATAATTTGACATTATTGTTTGAAGCTTTGCATTTCTGTAATGTGATAAGTGAGAATAATTTCCTCTTGCTGTAATTCTTATAGGACACAATGTTCATTTAACACAGAATTTAATAGAACAGAAAGTGCTCATGCAATGGGAAAAGATTAGAAAAAGAGGTATGCAGCATGCATTTCAATGCAACCTTTCCCACACATCTATTTTAGTTATTGCAGACCACCTGTTAACTAAATGCCTCATGTGACTAGACACAAGTATCACGTACCGGTTGTATCTGTGCCATTTTGGATACCAAGGAAGAGTGATGCCTGTCATTCACATCATTGGCTTGACAGAAGGTAGCAATCCAATTTTCTGATAGTTGATATGTATCTCTATGAAAGGGTACGCTGCTGAATTGTAATTTATTATTTAAAGGCACAATAGTCATTATACTCCTTGTTAAAACATTCAAGGGGTACCCTAATGATGTGTAAGTAAAGCCTAAGTAGCACATCGGGATTCTTAATGATTCACCACAAACAAGCACGCTTCAAAAATAAGGAATTTGTTTGCAAAGACACTCCATGCAAACTAAGGCTAGTGAGCTCAGTCCACATTCCGAAGTAATCTTGTTTCAGTTGAATAAACAAGGACCCAGACATGAATAACAAGAATTCACGAATAATAACAATTCATGAACAGTATTAATTAACTATTCATCCACAAGTTGATAAAATGTAGCTAGATCTCTGAATTGCAATTTATGTTTCTGAAAACACAGAATTTGGCAAAAACATTTAATGATCCACTGGAGTTTACATTTTTAATTTTCTTTTTCTAAAGGACAAAGTCTTTATAATTCCATGGTTTAGTCGTAAAAGAGTTATCTTTAAAAAGCAATGAGAACATGCTATGTAATAAATGCATTTGGTTTTGTTTATTTAATAACAATTTTTTAATGTAAGAATTAAATCTGGGAGCATGCAAACATGAAACAAGACATGACTTTGTGATAATACCAGTTTTTGTGAGGTCATGCTAACTGGATTGGTTAGAAATGTTGTATCTGAGATAAGCCTGTTTCAGAATCCAGTTCCATTGCTGACAGATTTTATTTAGTTCCCAAAGCTAAGTTTCCTACTTCCATATCACATCATTGCATGAAACTGTGGCAATTAACTCTGAAATTTTCCTTCTGCCGTTTTTTAGTTACATGAAACAAAACTTTCAATATGCTACCTATCACTCAACAATTAGAACTGTTAATGTTTTTAAGTTTGCCTGTGAAATTACTGTGTGATTACTTCTCACGCTAGCAGAAGAATGTAAATATATTCTCCTGTGAGTTTGCAGCACGTCAGAAACTTTGACACAATATTGTGCAACTATTGCAAGGCTTGAAAATATATGAAATCATTTTCTTTACCTCTGTGCCTGAAAATTGTTTCTACAGTTACGATTTTGGCTGAGCATTGCATGATTTCCCTCCCACTCATGCCTTTCCCCAGTCCAGAATCACTGCGTTTCCTGAACTGTTCCTCCTTTAAATCTGTTACAAGTTCAATAAAAGTCTGTGAGACGTTGCTTCAAGCCCTTCAAATATGCTTCAAGATGTGCCAAAGTTTGCCTAGACTTGGCAAGTCAGAGCATCCTTACTGCCTCATGAATTGAAAAACCTGGTTCAAAAGTCCCCCAGAGACCTATTATCTGTAGATCACTGACACAATAAACCAGAATAGCTTTCAAGGAACCATTCGGGTCAGCGGTGTCGCTTTGTACACAGTACCTGGGGAACCTTTAATCCATCACTCATTGACACAATTCGGAACCATTCCAGACTACTCAGGCTTTGCTTAGGGAGCACTAAGGCAATACATCTGTACAACCTCCTAAGCTCAGCCTCCTAAAAATCCTTATTGAAGTCTCTGGCTAAAACTACTGATATGTCTGTGGATGACCGATTTTTTGTGTGAAGTAACTTGTTTTAAAGCATATGCCTGCCACAACATAACCCTGTACACCACTCTGGCACCACCTGGAGACCAAGAACTGTGTCACCTTCCAGGAGTAACTAGAAGATGTCCAAGATTTTGTGTCCCTTATTTGTCATCCACAAGAGCACAAAAATGTTGAAAATGCCGTAAAAACTGCCACAGCTCAGGAGAACCAACAGGCTGTCATTGACCTGACCAGCCTCTAACTGTCTTTCTCCATAGTTGCAACTTTCATTCAACTCCTGCTCAGGTTTTGGCTAACACAGAGCTCATGCCAAGGCCTGATGTATGCTGGAGCAGTGCCATTAGGTCAAAGCGACGGCAACACATAAGCAGGACACGGTGGCCAGAAAGGGCTAAAGGTCATTATGCAGCCACCACCACCTGCAGCTTGCTGTCTCCTGCAGCCACAATCCTTGCATATTGATTGACTGGCAGTTTTCTTCAGAATCTGCTAACTCACAGAAATGGGATAGACCAAACTTCCAAGCTAGAAGGTATAAATACATCAGTTTACCCAAAGTTTTTGAAGCAGATCCAACAGCAGCTGGGCTGCTGAGGCTTTCATACGTGTGATACAGGGGATGCCCGCACCATGATGGAGGAGGAACGATGAGCACTCTCACCATTGGCTAGGTGACTATTTTACTCACAGGTGCACAAGTTACGAGTTATGAGTTGCGAATTATGAATTAGGGAGCTTGTGAGTTAGAAACCTCATGGATTAAGGAATGAATTAGTGAATTCATGGGTTAGACTAGTCTGTACAAAGGGGATTGAGCCCTTGTTTGTTGTGTTTGTTTGTTTTCTCTCCTAATGAGCTCATAAAATTAAGTTACAGAGTACTTTGTCCTGTAAGTTTGAAAGATCCAAATGGACCGTGACAGTAGTCATCCTCTGGGGTTTAACTGCCTGTGCTCAAGGTCTGCCTTGATCTGGTGCAGCCACGTAACCTGGGATAGAACTTCACAGAAAACAGCTAGGTTGTGAAAAAGGCCATGAAAAAACTCCTCTGGGGCCTTCCCAAAAGTGAGCCCAGACCCCCTCCTTTGGTGCTTGCTGGAGGCACCTTGCAGCTCTGCCTGCGTCCAGCCTTGTGCCCTGATGGTCTTAATCCTGACCCTGATTTGCCTCCTGGGCTTCCCAGTGGGGCCTTAGATCTGCCTTGTGGCTACAGCTCCATGGGGCACTGGGCTGCCCCAACCACAACCCCAGCCCCACTCACCCACCAGCCGCCTCCTGCCCAGCCCTGACACGACCCAGATCGAGAATATGTGTAAGGTCCTGAGGAAAGGCTGAAGGGTTGGGGTGAGACTGGAGTAGGTGCACAGTCGGGAAGACAACATTGTCAGGACTTTGTCATTGTCCTTCCATGGTTGTTTTCCCTGTGATGCCAGGCAAAGGCAGCATTTTCCTCACATCAACCCCTGTTGTGAAGGGGTTGTGACAAAACACAAGTGCAGCAGCAGCAGCAGCCTTGGGAAAGATCTAAACTCAGATGAAAAAGCTAATCCTATCCATAATAGGGTATAGGAAAGAGAGAGAGAGGATGGTGAGTCAATATGCTAAATATCCTACATGTCTCCATGTCATCGCCAGAACTGTGAAGCTAAATAAGAAGAGCTGGAAATCTTAATACATGATTAAGGATGTGACTAAATAGTCATAGCATGTATTTTCTGGAAAGTATCACATGACTCACTTGTCAATATTAAAGGATATAGGTTTTTCACTAAAAGTAGGCAAATAATGAGATATTACCCTATATACTCAGCACCAAGTTACCAGCTTGTAGACTCAGAATATGGAGAAAGCTGAACCAACTGAAGGAAGGTTTATTCAAGGTTAAGAAAATAAAAGGCCACTGGTACAGTCATGGGGAGCAGTTGATTACAGACAAGGAAAATTACACTGAGGGGTTTTTTTATCTGCAGGAGGTAGAAGTATGGGACCTTTAGGTAATGGGAAGTCTCAGCCTGCTGAATGTCTAGGGAAAGCAATCTAGCAGGACAGACTTTTCATACTCAAGTTAGGGAAATACGGTCTTGCTCAATCTTCAACTACATGATACAAAACTGGTTAGAAAACCAGAGGCTAGATAGTAGCTGACAGTAGACAGCTGTCAAAAATAGATGGATGTATGGAAGTTCCATTGTAGTCTGTCCTGGTTTTAGTACTAAGCAACATTTTCATTAAGAGTCTGAAGATTAAATAGAAAGGCTTCTTATGCTCTTTTTGCATTATTACGATTATTATATTTGTGAAATACAAAACTAAAATGGGCTGCAAATATCTTGGCTAGCATCGTTAGAGTTCAAATATTCTTAGCATACAAGAAATAATCTACTGAAGAACAGGAAACAATTCACCGTGAATAAATGCAAGTTTCTATTCTTAGCAATAATTGACTGCACAAATGCAGGATGTACAACATCTGATTTAGGTAGCAGTTCCTCAAAAATTGATCTTAGGGATTACAAACTGAACATGAGTGCACAATGCCCTACTCCCAAGAAGAAGATAACCAGTCATGGCAGAATTTGTAATTCAGAATACACGAAGACAAGTGAAATAGTCTTGCTCTGTCTAGCATGGATTAGGTTTCAGCTGGAATATGGGATCCATTTCTGGGCACAGGATTTCAAGAAAGTTGTAGCAATTTAAGCATAAAACATAAGGTATCAAGGAAAATGGAAAAGTGTGGTTATTTAATCAAATAAGACATGACTAATTTCGAAACGCGATTAACAGTCTTCATGTACATTGAGAGTTGCTGCAGAAAGGAACGAAAGACTCTTTGTTCATGATGCACAGGACAAGAAGTAAATGGCTTAAGCTGTAGCAATAAATATTCATGGTAGATACTGGGAAAATCTTACTAACAGTGGAGGATCAAAGCTCTTAAACAGGTTGCGTGGGGATGTTCTGAAATCCTCCATATTGGAAGTATACCAAAAAGGGTTATATACACGCTTCTGCCAGAAAAGATACGATACGTGTTACAGAACCCACCGCAGAAGTGGCAGGTCATTCTAGCCTTTTCCTATGATTACAAATAAAGTACCACAATGCTGCAGGGAAAAATTATATTTTTAATTATTCTTTTTCTTATTGTTGTAGCTCTTTATTTGGATTAGAAAAGTAGCATTTGTCATTATGACATTTTTTCACTTTTCATCCATTTACAATCTTTATAAAGTCTATTTCTTCTTTAATGAAGCAGGATTTTTTTAAAAAAAATTTTACATGGTCTAAACATTATCAGTCAGATAATATATCTGGTAGTTAAGTAAGATATATATTTACATGCAATAGGAAGGTTTTTAAAAATAAATTAATAAGCATATATGAGATTCAATATTTAATCTCCCAATAAGACCATAAGTATATTTTATATCCTTGTAGTCTTAAAGCTGTATATCAACATTATTAGGTTATATATTGTGTATATTCTCAGTATGGTTTCCTCAGCAACTATATTTTGGGTAGCTTTGCTATGGCAACCAAAGATGATTGCTTATTTTACTGTTTCAATTAATAATCCATGGCCTGAACCATAAAAGCGATAGTTAGATAATACAACTACAAAAGGCTAAATAAACATATGTTACACAAGTGCAAGCCTTCTGTAAGAGTTATTTCTCTGGTGTAGGAATAATACATAAGTACATCACTAATTAGACTCTCTATTTCAGTGCTTAAAATAGAAACACTGGGCTCAATGCTAGCCTTACATAGAGGAGGGCACAATAGCGGGTTTTGCAACATATGTGACAATCATCTATTATGTGAGAATCACATTATGTCAGAATCAACTCCCTATTTATGAAGGCAGGAGAGCGAATTTCCGAGTACGCCCTTCTGCCCCAGCCTGGCCCTCAATTACATGGGAACAAATCTATTAAGTCATAAAGCTGAAAGAGAATTGGGCCTTTGTCAGTTTTGCTTGCAGAATTTCTAACCCCGCTTAGCTGATCCACTGCTTTTCTTATATAATGGGCAATGTAAGTTTCTGTAAGACTTCATAAAACTGGTGACAAAATAGTCTTAATCAAAAGCATTTCAGATTTCAGGATGGTGAGCGCAAAAGCCAAACACATCCCTAAGCAAACATGACTTTTTGTCTTTAGTTTGGACAAATATAAAGCGTACACAGATGATCTTAACCCTTTTACAATTTCCACTTATATAAGAATTCTTATTTTTTTTGCAGCTCTCCTCATTTCAGCACTTTGTCATCTGACTATGAAGTGGCTCCCAGATTTAATTATAAATACAAGTCTAGAAGCCTGGTTTATGTTACCAGTCTGGATTTAAACATTGCTTTCATAAGCCATGTCTACACCATTTTTTCCTCATATCAGCAATGCCCTTACATTGCATGGAGGTCAGATCACCCACTCTTTCGAAGTACATGGTCAATCTATGTAAATTAAATTACGCAATGTCTGGAAATTAAAACATAAATCTTGAGACTTGTGCAAGTCTTAGTATATGGTCTTACTATAATAATTCTATCATCCTTCGATATATATTATGTTATGTCATAGCTGTGCACTTGGTGAACAGGTAGCAAATGCACACAATGCATAATTTCATTGCACATAGACAGCTAGGTACTGAGGGCAGTACCCCATGGTAGATCGTAGAAATCCAATGGAAAACACACAAGAATCTACACAACTATAGATACTTCTTTTTTTTTCAGGTCTTGGCCCCATTGTCCTGTGCCTCAACCTATCCACATGAACCACTTTCCTACCTCAAAATATTTAAGATTTTGAGCTATACGTGTGGTACAGTAGTAACTGAAGGTATGATGTGGTTACATAAGTAGCTATATTATTCTCTACGTCATTCAATATTTGACTGTTCCAGCTCTCACAACTCAGATGGGAATCCATGATCAAAAAAATCACCCCTCTCCACATAAACCAGGGTTCCATAGTTTCAATGATCTTTGATGCTCCGATCCTAATGGAAATGCTTCAGTTATTCCATGTATTTGGAAAACTGAATAATCCTAAAACAGCCACTCTCACCTAATCTTTTCTTTTTTTATAGTAACTTTGCTAGCTGATGCACTTTTCTACAATTACCCCATCTCTTTTTATAGAAGGTCAAACCAGAGCTGTCATTTTCTGAAGAGAACACAGGGATTTCTGAAAAGAACATTACCTCCTGAGTAATCTAAATGAAGGTGGAAATACAAATCAAAATCCTCATGTCTGGGTGCAGAAGTACCCACTGAATTTTCAAAACAAAGCACCTGTCTATACATTCCATGAATGAATACAGAAGTTTTCACTGGTCCATAGCACCATCATATTCAATGTCAAGATGACTTTATTGTTTATCATCAAATTTTCCAAGTGCTCTAAAATCCATATTCTGACCTAGATTGCCTTGAAAATCTGCAGACCTTAAGACATTCAGAAAAGAATGTCCGAGCAAGGCACAATGCAGACATATACCACACTAAAAAAAAACCACACCACAAACAAACCACATTCATCTTTTTTTCCTCCATACCCCAAGATACTATGTCTCTAATACATCTCAAACAAGTATGTTGAGCTTTTTTGCGGAAAACAATCCTCACAATTTTTTTCATGGTGAAAGTTTGAATATCTGCAGACTCCAGGTAAAGCTGATAAATAAGAGTTTTCCACGAGCAAAGGGCTGTTTTAAAGGTAGCCTGGTGATGCTATAGCAGTGTGACTCCCGTTAATGTGCATTAAGCACAGAATACCTGTCATATCCTATGAGTCTGAATCCCCAAAAGCCTGTTTACTAGGAGCACGTTATTCTCCATCTGTCCTTTACTGCAGTAAATTTCTCCCAAGAGCAAAACTTCTGATCTAAGAGATGATGGGTAAGATTCGTTTGCCGTAATTTAAAACATATAAAAATTTGGACATCAACGTTTGAGTTACTCACCCAATGACCAATGGAGAGATAAAGACAGTTTAAAAAGGTGTTGTCTAGTATCCCAAAAAGGCACCTGAAAGAGGATAAATAACTTATAGGGATGCTTACTTCCTCACTTGTGAGTAATTGGTGACAGAGTCAAGCTGATACATGATTGTGGCACTGGTGGGGGTAGGAGGAAGAGGAAGACATAGAAGAGAGGAAGGTGGAGGAAACCAGAAGTGGGAGCAGCCTTTATATAAGAAGTTATGCCCAGCTGGACAAAACTGAAGTGTTGTCAAGTGAGATGCAGCTACAATAGATCTGGAGGTTCTTGCCTTAAAGAAACAATATCAACCCGTGAATTTCCTTGTCCAGATACCATTCTCCATTAAACGGTGCTCCAAGATTAGAACTTCTCCTGGTCACCAGTGTTACATCCTGGCTTTTGCAGATACCAGCACAACAGTATATAAAGCAACTGTTTTATACTTAAATTGTTTAATTTTATTTTCATGGCATTTTCCTTGGGATTTTACCAAGAATATTTTCCTTTTATTTCAAGATGAAAATGCTTCTACTTTTACTTTGTAAACACATGTCATCTTTCATAATAAGAAACCCTTACCAAATTGTAAATGGTTGTTTTCACTGAAATTTCTGGACAGAATCACAATTAAATCACTGGAGACAAACACAAAAGGAAATTCTTCCAAAAAAATATGATAGCAGAATTGCTTAAGAGAAAGGAAAGGAATAGGAAGCAATTTAGCAACAAATGTAGCTGATGAAGACCTCCTACACATATTGGTTACCTTATTTTGAAATCAATTTTAACACTTTTTAGATGTTTCAGCAGTAAATATTACCAATTCTAATTTTATTTTTCGTGTTAAATAGCGTAACTCTGGCTTCTAGAATCACTTCCAAGAGGAACGCGTAACTGTAAATGTGGTTTGAGACTGAACTCCGTGCATAACTCATGTATTTATGTTGGTTTTCACACTCTAATAATTATCAAGCAACTTGCCAATGTTAAGCTTAATTCTTGCCAAAAGCCCCGTTCTTGTAGTAATCAATCAACACTTGCTTAACAGTAGTTTAAGTTCCACAGAAACATTCAAAATATTCCACAAAATGTAGAATTACTTGTGAGGAGAATGCTGCAGACACTATTTTCGTAGCTGACTGCATGATTCTTTTCCTGTTATGACCTCAGTAAATATGATAATGGTAAAAATACTGCTTTGAATTCTGCCTTTAACAAAAAAGATATTGCAAAGTGTAATAGGTGGTAAGCAGGCAATTAAGCCTTTGAAGTCAATTCCCTCACAGTGAGGAGGCAAAAACAATGGTGAAAATCAGCAAATGCTTTCCAGGCAACAAAAGAAATGTTGCCAGCTGAACAATGACCTCTTTAGGGCTACAGAGATTTGGATTTACCAGAGGTAAAAGATCTGGCTTAGAGAGAAAATGCTGAGGAAGAAGCTACAAAAAAGGAGGTCACCGACTTCCAAATTAATTATTGGACAAAAGAGCACTGAGCTGAACATTGAGGAGTGTAGCTTCAAATAGAGATCCTATAGCCAGGAGCCTGGACTAAGCCATTTATGGCCTTGATAGAAAATGCCAGTGCACGTTGTTTCTTGAGAATTATGAAGAAGGATAAGAATTTGAGATTGGGTTATCAATAGTGGGAATTTCTTCCTGATGACACATAAATATATAAAACTCACCAATTAAATGTTGGTATATCAACAATTATGATCCTGGGGAAAAATAAATATAAGAAATAAATACAGCCTAGGAGGGATTTTTTGTGATCTTATTGACAGCTAATGATGCACCACTAGGAAATTCAGAAAGGTTGACGTAACTTCTACAGGAGCTTATTTAAACGTGTTGATGATTTCTAGGTTATGCAGAGAAGTGACAGCTTGCTAGTATTCAGAACTGGCTGAGCTTAATAAGCAAAAGTTAAATTAAGCAAGAACAAGGTAATTTCTATTCAATTTACTTGGCAACATGCAACGCAAGTACAATGGAGAAGTTCTCAAAAAATCCCTAAAAAATAGGGTACACATCAATATTCAAAAGCACGTGTACACAAATTTCAGAGCATGAAGAACTGGAAAGGAAATGCAGAAAGTCCCAGCAAGTTCAAGAGCTATCCCAAGCCAGTTTGAAATGGCCACAGCTCCCCCAAAGACTCAAGGCAGTGGGAGAAAATAAACAAACTTTAAAACTTTTTCAGTTTCTAACAGAGCACACCAATAGTGGTATCTATGTCAGAACTGCACACCTGAGGCCCCCACCTTCAGCAGCTGTAAATTAGTCTGAAAAAATAGCCCTATTATCGCCTCTTGAAGTGTTCTGAATTTAACAGCAACAATGAACAAGACTGAAAGAAGATCTCTGTAATGTTGTGATTGTTGAAATAAAACCTATTTCTTATACTCAGTCTTAAGCTACTACAAGTACAGTGGGAGGAAATCAAGCTGTTCCATTGAGAAAATTGGTACTGAGGATCTGGGATCCCTTCAGTGGGAACAATGACTCCTATTACAGGGTGAGGTGGCTCCTGGCCATGATAAGCCTGAACTTCTGCTGCCAAAACATATTTCTAGCAGCAGATGGTCACTCTTATAATCTGCAGCTAAACTGTGTGTGTAAGGCCCTGAGTGACAAGTGCAGATATATTGGCTTTTCCTAAAACATCTGCAGGTTGTGACTTTTTTGGTGGGGCGTGGGCATGTGGATGCCCACAGGCATGTCCACACCTGACAGTGTGATGCTCTTGGTGTGCATTGCTGCTGTCCCTGCTTCTTCTAGCATCACATTCGCGTCAAGGTGCTGCCTCTGACATGCAGTGCTCCTTATGTCACATACAATACGACCCCATACCTTTCTGTACAAAACTCCTTAGCAAAGCCAGTGTTGTGTACAGGTGTGAACAACTGTGCCAGAATTTCTCAAAGATTCGCTGTCCCCTGTGGACTAAGAGGAAAATTTTTCTCTCTCATAAAGGACATTTCAGAAGGAAATAAAATATTTATCCGCCTTACTGCATCAGTGTTACATGCTCTTACTGCATCACTCAGGAAGTTAAAGAACAGCATGATATGTTTAACCATGTTAGACTGGGGGGAGACAATCTTGTCTTTGAAATTTTTTTTAAAGCAAGAAACTTTGCTAATACATCCCCAATACTTCTGTCCCCCATCCCTGTCCCCATGGTCAGGTACAGCCACAACCGTAGTAAATGTTCCCAGCGGTGGTATCTGGAAAACAAGAGCACTGAGTTTTATGAGGGCTGTTTACACACAGCTGTCTTTACGTTGTGGATCACGAAGACTGTCTTCAGATTGCTCTTATTTGGCCTTACCTCCACCACACGATATTTACTGTGACTGAAGTAAAAAGTGCCTGCACAGCTTTGCTCTCTGCAATATGTCTTCATTCACACTCAGCAAAGCACTGACGTGAAGACTAGTACTGCCGGGAAAGCTTTACACCCCCCCGTTCCCTCACATGGGGGCTTATGCCCTGACACTTGCTGTCACCCATGTCCCCAGCCTGTACTGCCCCTACCGCCCCCTCCAGCCTGCCCTGGCATGGTGGGATGGACACGGGCAGGGTCTGAGGACGTCAGTCAGAAAAATAAAGCCAAATTTGCAAGAATAAAGCTGACACAAGAGGGAAAAGAATCAGGCCCAGATTTGTGCTTCTCCACTTTTCTAAAGACATACATTAGAAAATGGGTTTATAGCACTTTGAGAATAGCAAATGCAAACTTCTACAGAAGTACAAAATATTATTATATCATTATTACTGTATTCTTTGAAAAGTAACATGAAAAATGTCACTTCTAATATCTTCCAAGAGGCCTTGTTTCTTAAGAAAATATTTAATTTAAGGTAGCTTAAAAATAAGAATAGCAGCAATGAAAACACACTCAGAGCATGGTCCCTGTGACAGACCTGATAATGGACATAGAAAAGAAGGGATGTTGCCTTTGCAGGGAGATAGCCATGACAGATTAGCTTCAGGAGATGCCTCTGCAGTTGCTGATGCAAGAGACATACCTGCAAACCTTTAACAGGGAAACACACAGGAAGTGCAAATCCAAATTATTCAGTGTGTGCGTTTGTTCTGCCGGAACCGCATTAGAATAGAGGAAAAGGCATCCCACCACCACACGGCTATTTAGTGTGCGGTGATGCCTTTGACATGCAATTTGTCTTTCAAAAGGGGGAAACAACCATCTGCATTTTAAAACTGTTTAAAAGATTATCCAGACTGACATACCTTTGTGTTTCCTCTCTGATCAGAGGTAGCGGAGTCGACAGTAATGTTCCCCGGTGTCACAATCAGGCTGCAATCATCAAGCTGCCCACTTCCAGAGAGGCGAAAATTTACCATGTTGACATATTCTTACTGGCAGTGTAGCTGTTTCATCTCACGCAGAAGGAACATACTGCCGTGTTAGGTTTTGACAGGTCTCCAGAAAAAAAATGCACTTAGCTGGCAACTTCTATGCAGAGACACTGCAATATCTAACCCACTTTCCCAAAGACCAACAGAAACATTTTCGCTATTATTGACAATATAATCAGCATGATATGGATTTTCATTATAGCATTTTCTTGTTACTAGGCTTTTAGAGAAGCTTTGAGATTAAAAATACTGTTTTACTAGTATCTGATCTCTACCAAGAAATTAAGGCCATCAATTCCAAACTCAAGACTAACATTTTCTCACAATCATGAGTTCCTTCCTCCATGCCAGTAGCTGACTGAAAGAAGTTTTGACGTTGTTGCTAACTCTGTAGAAGACACTGAAATCTAAAGTCTAGCGTGTTGCTGTATATGACCCCTTGTTTACCTGAGAGAAGTTAAATAAATAAAACCTCCTTTGTCTTCATTCCAGCATCTGATTAGAATTGCTGCACTGTTAAAAAAGCAATGATCATTTATTGTTAACACAAACATATTCTCTCTCGGAAAAGAAATGATCCTATTTCGGCATGGGTTTTATAGTCACCAAACTAAACAGCATGTTGCTGTAATTGGGGGATAAATATTCTGCCCCGCTGTGTGCCCTTTTCTCACTTTGTTGTTTTTCATGATGTTTTTCTCTGGGTCCTGAGCCAATTGTTTGTCCTGAGTTATCCTTGGTGTGATCTCTAACAGAATATTCTCCCTGCTTTACTCTACCGCCTGTGCTCTGCTTCTGGTTACTGAACAAGTCTGACTCTTGGGGGTTGTAGATGAAAGAACATGTTGGTTATAAAGAATAATAATAGTATGTGGGCCACATCAAAAACAGTGAACAAATATTACTAATTAATTATCTAAAGCAATTGGAAGGGCTTATAGATAAATATTTTGAATAGTAATTAGGCACAATTATCATCACTTTACAGCGAAGAAGCAAGAACAACATTGGGGATACAGGGATCTGCCCCAGTATATCTAAAAACTTGGTGGTGCTGCCAGGACCAGAACTGCCCCCGAGACAGCCTGCAAGGCCAGAATGAGGTGTATATTTGCAGTACCTGAGGAGGAGTCTTGGACCATTCAAAGACCTCAACATAGTGGGGTGAGATGGGACTTATGGAAATAGCCCCATTAAGCTGGTAGCACCCAGATAGCTTTTTGCTTGCGCTAAAAATTCCTATTTGCTCAAATAATGGTGGATGAATCTTTCCCATCAATGATTTTTTCTACTTGATGCTGTTCCTACCATACGGGCCCATAATTCCAGTAGGATAGAACTGAACCTGTGGTACTCTTGCAATTTCATGTACGAAGATCATCTTAATTTTTAGAACCCTCCGTACCACGGAGAAACATTACGTCTACGTTACACTGTCAGCTAGAGCAGCTAGGCCTTGGTATGCTTCACACCAGTTAAAGAACCTGGGATGGGTTTGCCATGCCCCAGAATGAGAGCTGAAGAGCCTGTGGTAGGACTGTGTAGGTGGAGATGAGCGTGTGTTGGTTTGCTAACCAGGAAAGAAAACTCATTAATCTCTGTTTAGGCCCTGCACTATCATAAACCTTCAAGTCATACTGACAAAGCAATGAAGAGAAGGGAAATTAATTATTTGTGATTCTAAACTGCAGTTTCGTAGTTTGTAAACATTGCCTGGCATGTTCATGGGAACCAAAGAAGGTTTGGAGTCAGATCCAAAAAAACACAAAAAACCTTTAAGCTGGGCAGCCCAGAGCACTGCAGCATTTTTTAACCACTCAGAATCAGAACTCCTGAATCAATCCCCTAGGCTTCCTCTGCAGTGAGCAGGGAGACATACAGCCCAAGGACAGGGCTCTTCATGAGAAGCTGGCTGAGAAAGGACTACCCCAGTGCCAGCCCTCCAGAAAAATCTGCAGACGGGCACATTTCAATCCCTGTTCCCGCCCAGGGATTAGGCGCGTCTGTCCTAGAGGAAAGTGCTTCCCCACGCCATACAGAGATGTGCAGTCCTGCACCTTTTCACATGGCCGGCGTTTAATTCGTTTAACCCGGGTGTAACACATAAGCACGTTCTTGTGTGGGCACTGGCCCTAGACCAAGCGCTGCCGGCAGAAGCTGGTGGAGGGCAATGGAGGCAGCCTAGCCGTCCCAGAGCAGCGCTAAGCCAGGACTACACAGGCAGAAACGGGAGCGTGGTGCCGGGTGGTGGCTGTGTACACACATTTCGGTCTTGCCTTAAAAACTAGATGCGGGGGAAAGACAGATATGGGCAAAAGACAGTTGGAGAAATACTACCTTAACACAACTCAAATATAACCCCCCACTGAACTACACTTCACATCCTAGGACTCTCCTATATGCTTTCAAAAAATAGTCTGTAGCAAATTTAAATTGCAAATGAAGCTACTCTAATCTTAGCTACTTTAAATACCTTACTACATGGATCCTTCAGGGTGACAGATGACTAGATTTAGATTTCTTTTGAGTTAGTCTCATGACAACCATTTGTGAGATAATACAATCTCTATTTTCCTGCAACTCTGTGGTAGGCTTTGTCTGTTCCACACACACTAAGGATGCTTTTTTCCAGCTCCTTGATACCCTGCCCAAAGGAAAGCTCAGCTACCCCTTCGTTCTTAGTCCAGGGTCTGTGTAAGCCTCTGTCTGTCAACAAAAAAACCCTTCTAATCACCAACATTGTGCAAACTATTGCTGAGCATATAGTAACTACATCATCCACCTGGATAATTACAGCATTTCTAGTGTCTAACCTTTCTGGCAAAGCACTTTGAGATTTCTAACACAGGGAAAATGTGGTCTAAAACTAAAATCTATTGCATGCTATTTATTGGTTAATCACCAAACAGTAAAGTTATTGGGACAATTTCTCAGTAAAACTATATTAAACTCAACTGAAACAATTTAGAGAAAGAGAGAATGCTTTGTGCTCTAATAGTTTTTTATTTGAGTGTTTACTATTGCTAAATTTTGTGTGGACATGTAATTTCAAGTGACATATTTCAAGCCCACAAATCTCATGCCAATATTGCTAAGAAAAAACGTCCTCTATTATTCCACATCTTGGTAGCTGCAGTGGGATTAAATCAAGGAGCAGAGTTCTAAATTGAGCCATTACTATTCTCGTTGATGTAAATAATACAGTACTTCAGAATTAAACCCACGCAGGGAAAAGTCAAAACCTGATTGTTTTTAGTTTTGCTAGATCACATCATAAAAAACTCCTATATCAATGTCAACATCTAGAAATTCAGAGTGAAAACATCTTTTCCTTTTAAATAGTCTGACAAAAAAAAATAATATTCATATTCTTAAAGTAGAACTAATGACCCATGCACAAACCCCAGTATTGTTTCCATACATTAGAAATAAATCTGATCTGATGACCACCTTTAAATAAAATATCTGTAGCTATGTTGTCACAAGGGACATTTCAAAGAGGACATGAGACTGCTGCCTTAGGACGATTGTCATAAGAGTAAATTACTTTTATACCATTTCCTACTCCTTCTACAGGTTTTGTCGGGAGAATGAATATATCTTACACTGCATTCTGTACTTGCTGTAGTCTGTCACAGGAATGAATTATCACCAAATTTTAATGCTTCAATACTGTGCATTTTTATTCTCATTATATTCTCCCTTTTTTCTCAATCTTGTGAGAAAAATTATAATAATAAAGAGAAAATAGCAGAACATTTATCCATTTATCCATTCCCTTGACACCCTTAAGATTGTAACCAGAACAGAAAATTATATGAAAATGATTTGTTCTTACACTAAATATAGACACATGGAAAGAAATAAGTTTAAAATTAATCAGTTCCCTGAAGAATATGAATCCTTGGTCCATCTTCAGTGCCCTAAAATGTACTTCTACATCGAGCATTGTCATCAATTAAAGATATAGACAGTATTAAACATTGACATCTGCGACTGTGATGTGGACTGCTGTGAAGTAAGACTGCAATTGGCCGTGATACCCCATTTTGGTACAATGAGGCACAGAGAAAAGAACGGCAGAGCACTAGACCACTGAAATGTTTTACAAAAGCACAGATGTTAGGAAATCTGAACTCTGCAAGTCCTTGTCTCTAAACCAAAAAGGGACACATTTCTGCTGAATATGCAGAATACGTTATTTCATGCTTTTTAGTCATATCTTCTTTTAAAACAGAATGAGATACAGGTGCATAAACTGACATTTTCTCAGTACATAACATTTTCATACCAAGGAATAAAAAAACCACCAAACATCTGTTTATGACAGTAACATTCTATAAACATTATCATAATCTTTCTCTTTTCAAAAATATATATATGTGTGTGTATATATATCTCCATTACTATATCTACATACACACAGGTATGTATAGAGAACAATGATATTCTGAGTAACAATAGCTGAACAACTTTTTTGCAGGTGAGCTTAGCTGCAAGCTAAGTATGCTGTCATAACTGTCTGTTTGCATGGCTTTACCCAGGGATAAATGTAAAGAAAATTACCCTGCATTCCTGCAGAGTATGAGTATACTCAATAGCAGTGACCATGGTCAAGTTCAAATTGCATCTTTATCTGACATGACTAGTTCACCTAATACTCCCAGATCTGCGCTGTAAGGCACTCTACCATCATGTAGAGAATAGTAATTCCTGTCCCAAAGAGATTATAAACTGTATCAGTAAGAAATCGGAGAAGAAATTGAGGCACAAAGAGGCACAATGACTTGCCAAGTGCATGGAAAAAAGTCAGCAATAAAGAATATGATCCAGGTTTCCTGACTGTCATGCCAGTATCCTTTCTCCTTCTAGAAGCCATAACATAGAATCATGAAATCATAGAATCATAGAATAGTTTGGGTTGGAAGGGACCTTAAAAGGTCATCTAGTCCAAACTATGCCCCCTCGCCCCCCTGCAAGGAGCAGGGACATCTTCAACTAGATCAGGTTGCTCAGAGCCCCGTCCAACCTGACCTTGAATGTTTTCAGGGATGGGGCATCTACCACCTCTCCGGGCAACCTGTTCCAGGGTTTCAACACCCCCACTGTATAAAATTTCTTCCTTGTATCTACTCTAAATTTCCCCCCTTTCAGTTTAAAACCATAACCCCTTGTCCTATCACAACAGGCCCTGCTAAAAAGCTTGTCCCCATCTTTCTTTCCAATCCCCTTTAAGTACTGAAAGGCCACAATAAGGTCTCCCTGAAGCCTTCTCTTTTCCAGGCTGAAGAACACTAACTCAGCGCGTCCTCATGGGAGAGGTGTTCCATCCCCCTTATTATTTTAGCAGCCCTTCTCTAAACAGCTATTCACTAACCTGAAAAGCAAGATAATTTAATGACTGGAGCTGATGTGAAGATTATTTCTGTGATATTGGTGGCGTGCATCCAAATGCACGTGATATTTTAACCGCCTTTAGAAAATACTTCATACTTCACAAAGTTCATCTGAAGAAGCCTAAACATTTTACAAATTACAAGTAGCTGCACTTAACTATCTATGAATTCAAATTCAGATTAGAAGCAGTGTGAATCGAGGGGCTGTGAATCAAATCATGGGACAGAGAAAGTCAGATCCCTTGGGTGATGCTGGGAGGGATGCTACAGCCTGTTTCCCTGACCTGGTAAATCTGTACATCTGTCCTGCCTCTGTACTCTGCTGGTAATATCACACCTTGTTTTCAAGGACTGCTGGTTACTAATAAAGTATATTAATTCTCTTGCCAGCAGTATCTTCCACTGGATTTTAAAAACATGAAACCATGTTCTCATAAATGAGAGAATAACTAG
Organism: Dromas ardeola; assembly: GCA_013398915.1. Classification (NCBI taxonomy): domain Eukaryota; kingdom Metazoa; phylum Chordata; class Aves; order Charadriiformes; family Dromadidae; genus Dromas; species Dromas ardeola. The sequence goes on from VYZM01009751.1 coordinate 315,053, forward strand.
GAAACTAGTTCTAGTTATTGTGTTGATAAACTCATGTTGATGAGTTCACACTAAAACGAACGCATTCCCTGATTTTAAGGTAACACAATACAGCATAAATGTGCTAGCTTACCGTTTCACTTCGGTCAGATAAACCATGATTCTCATGGAAGACTCAAAATGAACCTTTGGTTTGACTCCTAGTAAGCATAAGGATTTATCACATACCATATCTGGCATCCTCCCCACTTCCAATGCATTGTTTTTGCTTAAAGAGAAGTTTCCCTTTTTGAATTTAGTTTAAAAAGAGAAGTCCCTTCCTGGCACTAAATTTTATCATCTAATCCAGAACGTTAATTTAGGAAGGTCATAATAAATTCATTCATTATTGTTCTGAAATTAACTTTTGTGGATATACATCAAAAAATCTTCTTGTTGACAAGAAACAATTAACTACAAGTCTTAGCAGAGTCTTGTAGTAGCTAAAAGTTTACATTATCTGGAAAACTAATAATGAAGTCTGTTAGCCATGTATCTGCATTGTAGGTAAGTTTTAATAACTTAAAAATCAAATAAGATCTCCATTATTCCCAGAAAGCAAGTAACTGATTTTCATATTAATAATACAGTGATATTATCATAGCACCATAGTCAAGGTCTTTTTCTAATTATGCACTCAATAATGAAAATAAAGGAAGAATAAATCTATCAGTAATCAGAAAGAAAATGTAACAGTATGGTCACAGTCACAGTTGCAAAAGATGTTAGATCTTGTGGACACAGAAAACATAGTTATCCTCATCATAATTATGGAAACATCATAAATTATGGAAAGATCATAAATTATGGAAACATGGGTAACATGGCCTGAAACCATAGAGAAAGAAATCACAGTTCTAAGTTTCAAGTTCACTTCTTCAAATTTGTCATGAGGAAACGGTAAACGATTTATTTCAGAAGGAATCATTTCCCAGCTTTGGTCTAAACTGTAGGAGAATGATTTCTGCCACAATAACTTCTCATGAAATTTCAATAAACTTTGTGTATCAGACGTGTGGGTAATACATGAGAACAGCAGTTCTTGGAAATCTGAAAATGAAGGACAACATAAGTGAATGAAACTCAGTATCTAAATTAAAACCAGCAAACCTATGGATTTAAGATTTTCAGAAATGGAAGACCTTAAAGAATAAACGAAGACCAATGTAAAGAAGCAGCTTTGCATTCACCACAAAAAATAAAAAGGTGACTTAACGCCTTCTTCACTCTTAGAAAATGACAAGAGACTTGAAAGAAGTGGCAAGAAAAATGAGACTTAAGATCAACAAAGGTAAAACCAAATTTGTGCTTGCAAACTCACAAGAATAACTTGATGAAGGTTATCTAATAGTCAATAACCAGGAATATCAATGTAAGCATCTTAAATACCTAGCAACATTGATTATTAGTAACCATTGGTTGAGGAGGAATATTAAGACACAAGAATTTAATTTTTGTCCTCTCAGGTACTGTTTAATTCTAACAATCACTGAAGAGAAACGATTTTAAGACAGCTATGCAAACCTCCAACAGGAGACCCTCCAGATGTAAGATGTAAGTACTTCTTTACAAGAAATAACTAAATAAGAATTGGAATGAATTTTGGGGCCAGTAAGAAAATAAGATTAAGAAAAAGATTTAATAAGAAAGACTCAGGGAAAACATCTGTAGCAAATACAGTGAAATTCTCTCATCCCTGATCGGTGAGCAGTACACCGAGTTAAGACATGATGCATATTCTCTATGAATATGAATTTCCCTCTGTTAGGACTTTGCAAACTGTTTAAATACCTACCTTTTATGTACCCTTTAGAGACCCTCTGTGGCTACCACTGTGTAAACTGAGACAGAACGGGTCAGGGTCTCTTGGAAGCACCTTCCTCTGTCTTTTCTGCTGTGCAACCAAGAAAAATGATCTTACTATGGATTATTAGTATTCAGGAGAAATATGCTTTTAGTGGAAAGAGATACAGTGAAACCGTGAGAGCAGAGAGGGATATTTCAAGTGCCCAGTTAGAGCATGCCAGGAGTCTGCCACGCTAAACACATTGTTCTAATACACCAGGACTTCTGGTAGGACTCCTCACTACTTCCTTTCCTGACTATGGTGAAAAACTGCTGGCTTCTCCTCCTCTTCATTTCTCCACCAAGCCAAACCGCTCACCAGAGCTTCCTACTTCTCCGTAGCCCTATGTGACCTCCAGTTTTTGCGCTCTTGGCTGTTCTGTTCTATTTTGAGGGTCAGTTTATCTGGACACCTTCAGTTGAGTACAGTCTTTTCAAGCAGGATATACATGCTTAAAAGTAAAAAATAGTTCCATTATAATGCCTAGCTATTAGGCATTACTACGCTTACCAGCCCTAAAAAGTCTTTGCAGGCTGCGAGGGCCCATCCTCTGCAGCTGCCTGGAAGGGATCCTCAGTGTTGCTGAGCTGCCATTCCCCAAAACCAGCTCCATCGGCACGGATAACAAAGATGACTCAATTCGATGACCCTATGATTCCTCACTAACACTTGACCAACCTCCTTGGGTTTTTCCTTTAAGGTTTTACACCTTTCCATGCTGTGTTTTCCTCTTGAATGCTTCAACAGCTAATAATCCTGTCTCCATAATCTTACTTCTGTAGGATTGTCTTCTGTAGGATTTGTACTTCTGTCCAAAATTTTACCTTTCTGACCTTTCTGCAAAATTTCTCACAGCTCGCTCTCAGCACTATGAGCCAAGGTCATGCATCAGAGCCGTAATGGAGCTGGGACTTGAAGCCCTGGACACAGACGCAGGATCCATGGGTTCTTCTGGGTGCACAGGTTGTATACTCCTTGCTATTCTTTGCCAACTTCTGGATCCCATTTGCTTAATACATATTCCTAGGAAAATACTGTCTCTGTATCTACAAGAGCCGACATAATAACCTCAGGCAGACTGGAAGAGAGTGCAGATCCCTGTCCATTACCAGGTCCAACTCAGGGTCAATCATCTGAGATGACAAAGTCCTGAAAGACTGGGAATTTTTAGAAAATAAAAAGTTGTTTCTTTCCAAGAACAAAGTGAGATCTACTGCTAGTTCTGGGGCTGAGATTGTGTCTTTTAAGGCCTGGATTCTTAGCGAGGAAGCTTTGATGTGATATTCAAAGCTTTTTCTTTTTTTTTTCTCACAGCCTGTTGTACCAAGGGACCGAAGTGCAGCCATATAACTAACATGATATAGGAAACATGGCAAGCTTTTAGCAGTATGATGCTTCACAGATGGTGTTTAATACAGCCCCTTGTTCAATCAGCTGTGGCAGAACACATCACCAACCAGATGCTGCCTTCTTCTGCAGGACAGGGAGGACATGAGTGGTCAGTTTTCTCTCTGTCCTACCAGAGATTTATACACTCCGGGGGTCTTGGCATGTGTGACCGGTTATGCACTTTCTTCAGTGATCATGGGAGCGTCACTTTTTCATGCCTGACTGGGAGGCTACACATTAATCACTGACATAAGCATTATTTCATGTACACATGATGGAGAGTTATAATGTTTGTAGTAAAGCTGCATTTGCCAGGCTTGGGAACTGTGCTGAAAAAGTGGTTTGAAACAAAGGAAGCACGTAAGCATCTCACTCCTATTCTAACTAGCGAGGGAGTGAGCAAGCAATCACTGATCACTCTGGTTACTTTTTGCTCAAGAAGCGCATAGTCAGCGTGAGCCTTTTGACTACCAGCTGCAATAAAATCAGGCCACAGGATTTAGCATCACCACGGCCTACAGGTTATAATATCAGGGAATAGGGCTGATATTTTATCAAATTTATCAAATTTATCAAATATATTTATCACGTATTTTCTCTAAGGCATTCACAAGGAAAAGGATCTGGGGGTCTTGGTAGACAGTAAATTATCCATGAGCAAGCAATGTGCCCTTGTCGCCAGGAAGGCCAACGGAATTCTGGGCTGCACAGGGAAGAGTGTGGCCAGCAGGTCAAGGGAGGTCATTCTCCCCCTCTACTCTGCACTGGTGGGGCCACAACTGCAATACTGTGTCCAGTTCTGGGCTCACCAGGTCAAGAGAGACAGGGAACTACTGGAGAGAGTCCAGCGTAGGGCAACAAAGATGATTGAGGGCTTGGAGCATCTCCCTTACGAGGAAAGGCTGAGAGAGCTGGGACTCTTTAGCCTGGAGAAGAGAAGGCTGAGGGGAGACCTTATTAATGTTTACAAGTATGTAAAGGGTGGGTTTAAGGAGGATGGAGCCAGACACTTTTCAGTGGTTCCCAGTAACAGGACGAGGGGTAACGGGCACAAGCTGGAACATAGGAAGTTCCGACCAAATATGAGGAAAAACTTCTTTACGGTGAGGGTGACAGAGCACTGGAACAGGCTGCCCAGGGAGGTGGTGGAGTCCCCTTCTCTGGAGACTTTCAAGACCCATCTGGGTGCAGTCCTGAGTAATGTGCTCTAGGCAATCCTGCTTTAGCAGGGGAGTTGGACTAGATGATCTCTAGAGGTCCCTTCCAACTCTGAAATTCCGTGATTCCGTGATCTGCAAGGATCTGGCAAATGCCTTGAGAAATACTGAATTCTGTTGCACAAGTGTTAAACATCTTGGGAAGATGTTGGGTTGGAGTTTGGCACCCAAGAGTTTTCACCAGAAAATATAATGTATTTTTTCCTTATAAGGCCTGCATAAAGGACATTTTCATCTGAGGAAAACTGCAAAAACAGTTTAAACTGCTAAACAAAAGCAACATATAATTTTCATTCTGTGTTTTGGAATGAAAAGAACTGAATAACACAGAATGCAAGGGTGTTTCATAGTGATCTGAGGCTTTACCACTGTGCCTGCTTCGACAGACAAGAAGAATCACAGAGATTCCTTCTAAGAGCCATCAATGTTCCTTTTCTAGCTGTCTGTACTGGTAAGCTGAAATCACAACTACAGGAAGATACACAATGGATATGACATAGTGGTATTAATAAAAAGTTTAAGTTACACAAGAAGTTACCTAAAAGAGTCATCTGTCCTGAAATACAATGGCAATAAATATACAATTAAATACTCCATGAATATATCCAGATGAAGTACTGAAGAAGATCTGTTACCACAAAATGATCAAAATGAAAGGCCAATGTTAACGCCATGATATCTAATTAGTTCAGATTTTTACACTGATTGGCAAGAATGAGGTATTCCTAGTACATTTCCCCAAGATAGCTACAGCTACAGTTAAATAGGAAATTTTTCCTGTCAAATCCGCTTTTGCCAGACATGCTATATCTGACAGCAATGTCTGACAATGAGCTTATAGTTTGGAGAACATGAATTTAAGCAATTTAAAATTATATATGTGTCTATATACATGATAGTGAGTCCATATTAACTCCCAATCCAGAATAAAAAATGTTAAAACAATGAACAGGTACCCAGTGGTCAATCTGTCTGTCTTGGATGATACAGAAGGTGAGGGATGCCAGCCACTGAGTCCTCATCATGTCTCCTGGGCTCTTCTTAGGTTGGTGATGACATACTGGTTTTGGATGTGCTTTTGTGTATTTTCTATGAAAGAAGTGTAATTCCTATTCCTTCTCCATCAGTTATTAAGACCTACTCATTGTCCATTGACTTCTGATCTAGGTGTCCTGAGAATCTGTATATGGATGCACTCAGATCCTGGAGACCTGCTAATACCGGTATCATCAACACATGTCATTTTTCTGTTGTTTCTTATGGTGCTTCTCCATTTCCATTCACTCTCCACTCATACCAGCCTTCACGGTTTGTTATAATTCCTTGCACAGAAAATATAATCACAAAATTATATCAATGAATCATGTGCTGACAGCTCCTGACACCTCACTAAACAAAAACAAAACACCTGCATAGTTAGAAAACAATGTCAGAGTCACTGAAGAACTGAGAAAGGATGAGAAAGAGACAAATTTGATTTAAAAAAGGCCTATCGGTATACTAGGAGCTGCAACCACTTCCTGAAAACAACACTGTTCATCTCTGTAATGAGAAACTATAGTCATCAATGGCTGTTTCTCAGGAGGTTGCCCCATGGATTCCCCAACGTCAGGCACTTTTAAGATTCAGCTGGACAGGGTGCTGGGCCATATTGTCTAGACTGCTTTTGCCAAGAAAGGTTGGACCAGGTGATCCTTGAAGTTCCTTCCAACCTGGTATTCTACGTTTCTACGAGTTATGCAAGAGTCGTTCTCAGCAGACAAATATGAGAGACAGACAAAGGTTTTTAGGAGACAGGGGAGAAGGAAGGACTGGGAAATGTGCCTGAGAAGGCCACAGACAGGGACCAAGCACAGCAAATTGGCCATGGCACAAACTGGTATCTGGACCTGCCGCCCCCAAAAGCAGCCGTGCTAAGGGACCAGCAACTCATTCATCCAAGAGCAACTCAAAGGTTACATGAACATGGTTAGCATAGTATTGACTTGGATGTTTCTTAATGTATTTATAATGGCACAACAGATTACTGCTATTTTTAATATTATTATTAATCGTCAGCAGGAAAGGGAAAAGGTGACACTGGCCAACAGCGCTTTCAAAGACTGAGCTTCCCTGGCAGAACGTCTGCATGCAGCGCAGCAAAGCCCTTGAAGCTCCATCCTGTTGACTGGATCCAAACACGGACTAAGTCTGACCCCTGACAGGATCCCCAGCACTGCACAGCCACAAGTGGAGGACACTACATGTTTCTTAGACGGTGCCTAGCTCTGGGACGTTCTTGGTCATGCCTGGAAGCTGATTACCAGACATCTATGCCCTCTGTCACCAGTGCTGGGTAATGTTGGAACATAAATCCACCCTGACATAGCACAGTCCTGGGCTTCTCCTTGCCCCTGTGCTGCGTGGAGTGAGGGGAGGCAAGAGATGTGGTCTATGAGATCCTCAGAAGCCATGTAAGGCTTGATTGCACAGAAAAAAGGTTTGGTCTCAAGCAAAGCAGCTGACCTTTCCCGGGACACACACTCATTTCTGCCTGGAACACTAAACTGTACATTTTTCTGTATCTAAGGACACTTTGCCTTCCGAAGAGACAGAGCAGCTTGGCAGCCAGGATGCCTTTGTATTATGTGCAAAATGCAAGTTCAAGACCCTACTTTAAATCAGGCCCAAGTAAAGATTTGAGGATTAATTTTCTGGCTCAAGGTGTTGCTCCATGTGGTACACTACTCTGTACACACACTGGCATTTACATCCTTGGTCCCTGGGCTGTGGTGAAAGCTGCATCCAGCTGAAGCACACCTCGAGCACAGCCAAAGTCTGGAGATACGCTGACATGGTGGAGACCCTTCCAGCTGCATTGAGGATCCCATTTCTGGAGCTGTCAGTTAACATCTCTCTTGAATGATTAATGGGCAGCTCATTAACCACGGAGTAGTGTCAACTCACACATGGTTCTGTACATGCCTGGTGGGAAGATTATAGACACTTATGGTTTGTGACAGCCAGGTAGTACCAATGACAGTGGTATTACATGGAGATACATATAGGACCTACATATAGGAATTCTGCTTTATGAATTTGACCTACATTTGCCACGATTATGGCTGCAGTGTGTTCAAGGTTTGATATTTTGGATTATCTAGTGCTTTTCCGTCAATAAATTGCTATTGTTATTGATAAAGCTGTCAATACTTTAATTCAGATTCAGTTACTCATAATCAGATGTCACAACTGAGACACCAAAAACAACACTCAGAGCTCAGTTTAGTAATTCATAGAAAAAGTAAGCATAAAGAAAAAAAGAAGGTGCTATGCCAAATTTCCCTAGATGATCACAGGGAGGATTAAAGAACATTAATTCTATCATCACTCATCTCATCATAAGGTCAACTGCATCTAAAGGGTAAGTAATACGCTTTTCTGTAATACTGAGATCTTCAGGTAAGTGTGATCGCTGCATCCTGTATCAGCTGGGAAATGTCAACTGGAGGAAGTGAACCAAACAAGCCAATAAGGTTTATTCTACTTTCAGAATTATACAAAATTTAAAGCATATACTTAGAAAACTGTTAGAAAGAAAAATAATAATAAATGTGTTCCACTGCTAGGACTTAGTTACGATTCTGGAATCAGCTAAGTGGGGGAAAAGACTTTGTACTGAACTTCTTCAACACATTAACTCCAGATGCAGCCCAAAGCACTGATCTCTCGTTCAGACTTTCACTAGGGTTTGTAATGCCAGCAGGTAGTAACACTTTTCCTACCTCAAACTGACATCAAGTGCTTATCATTCGTCCTTCATGTAGACAGCAGGACAATTGACACTCCACAGAGACACGACGAATAAAGCCAAACACCACAGGATTATTAAATAGTCCAGGTAACTTTCCTCATCTTCCTAAGAGCAGTTTTTGCACACTATAATGTTCTACAAATATATTACTGTCACAATGACTTGCTGTTGAGATTTTTAGTCCAAGCATAATGAAAAAAGTGATCCTGTGCAAATCGAAGGACTACAGCGTGAAGAACTTTCAGTAATAGTTGCTGACCTTTCACTGTAGAAAACTGTTAGAGCAGTAAAACTAGGAATGAGGATTTCTCAGCGGCTGCTGAGGGGTTATGCAGCCTTTCATCTGTGTACTAATTCAAATCCTGCCTGGACCAGCATTCTTCTTGCAGCCACACTCAGCTGACAATTACCCTGCTAAAGTGAAATGATTGCCATCAGCTTGAGTGTGGAAAAAAATGTTAACTCTTAGTCTTTTTCTTTTCATATTATCCAGTATAATCCCAGTTCTGTGGTACTTCCCAAAACAGCCTCAGCATCATAGTAGAAGGCACCTGGTCCAGTAGCAATGAAAGTTACAGAACTGATCAGAAATTATTGCTTTACAGCAATAAATTTAGAAGGCCTCCATATGGCTTCACATCTTAAAACTCATCAAAATCAATCTTCTGTTTTCTTTTCCATAGTATGAAGAATACACTGCAGCTTGCAGTGTAATCTTCTACCCATACTTCCCGCCAGGCACCTAAATGTCAATAGACCTTGACGTAGCTTTTGCTTTAAATCAAAATCCAACCTTTTCACTCTATACCTACTGTTAAAATACCAGTCCATGCTCCTGTCATTTCCCTCTTTGACCCATATGACCTTCTCCTTTATGGCCTCCCCATGACCCGCATAAATCTTTCCTGTTCCATCGAAAATAATAAAAAAGCATGAAACAGAAGGACAATGTTTGTAAGGAAAGTGATGTCTAAACCAATCTGCATACAGCTTTTGTGTTCCAAAATCCACAGCCTAATGGATATATGCTTTCTAATTGCCTGCAATCATGGATAAATAAGAGGCTACATTACTACAGGCTGGTGAAGAGAAGGTGTGACTTATTATCTCTATTTGGACTGCAAGTCATAAAAGAGGCAGAATAAATTTTGAATCCCTCAGTGCTTGACACTTCCAGAAGATGACAGATACTGGCAAAAGGAGTCCCTAGAGACTATGAATATGAGCAATTAGCACCCCCATTAAATATTTTCAAGATTTTCTGCGATAAGAACAGATAGACAATGTGTTTACAATTTAGTCAAAAGCACTAGAATGCAGATGCTCAGATAAAATTGGTTTCAGACTTAGTAATCTCCTGTCACCCCTTTTTTAGGAGTTTATTCTCCACGTCCTCGGAAGCATTACACATTAGAATCCATTTTCAAATGGTCTTTAATGTAGTTGCCTTTTCTACATGTTTGCATGTAATTACAAAGTTTGTCTGAACAGTCATTGCTGGTTTGTGTGCAGAGATCTGCGATGGCACGTAACACTGAGGCATAAAACCCGGCTTCTACACACTGAAAATCCAACCTTCATACTTAAAATAGTCTTATCAAAAAGCAGGATGCCAGATGCAGGAACTTATTGCCTCCTCTGTTTGCTGGGATACGTGTTTAGGGCTTTATCTGGCAGGGCCCTGAACATGCTGCTCCTGACGCTGTGAAGCAATCAAGGATGTGGGTAAATTAAAACAGCTGGCTCATCTCATTGAGCGTCGGGGTACCACGTATGAGCGTACAGGGTAGCACAAGATTAAGGGCTTTGTGGGATGTCAGCCAAAAGGTGCACTGTCACACGGCTCAGACTAAGGGGGAAGTGAAACATCTGAAATAGTTCAAGGGTGTATTTGTATTTCTGTTTATGCATATATATACACATACATTTTGTTTACATACATATAAACACACGTTTGATGGTTTATATATTTATATTATCATGGTTATTGGGTATTTTGTCTAAATGACAATGTTTGAGCCTTACTCTGTTCTAATACTGATGAGTTCACAGCCATAGATTAAACGATTGCAGACCATATTTATAGACACTTCTGAAGAGAAGTTACACTTCCCTAATGCATAAAATATGTAATTTACTCTACCCCTGCTCTGGAAAAAGGACTGTGATTACACAAAACAGCAAATAGCCCTCTAAGTGAAACAGCCTCCACCCCATTTGAATTTGAGCATTGGTAAAATACAATGTTTTGTGATCTAAGATGTTACCAATAAATTTTGAAAATAGAGACATAAGTATCTATCTATGTTGTACACTTCTTTACAGCTTCTATCACAGTCATCTTTGTATCTCTGCTGGAACATAAGGCCAGTCAGCGTGGAAAAGGTTGAACTTTTCATTGCAAAAGACATCCCCCAAGACATTCACGGGCTGTGTGGTTTTGGCAGGAAATTCCATACATCTTGACAGAGAAAGCGCATTTTCACGAAAGGATTTTCCTTTTCTGTTTCCACAGAAATCTGTGGAAGTTACCACCAGCTACAATGGTAACAGAAGGGGCAAGAATAAGAAGGCACAGGATCCTTTCCTGCCTTTGCTGTTGAACTTCTGCAAGAATTTCAGTAATTCGTTTCATATTTCCATGTCTTAATTATTCCAGCTGTAAAATGGGGATGACCATCCCTGCTGTCCTTCATAACATGCCATGAAATCCATGCATGAAAACTAGTATTTAAACATCACCTATCACTAAATCTATGAAAAAAAAAAAAATCAATAACCTTTTGTGGGTGAGTTTGGATTGAGTGCTCTAATACGAATCTGGCTGTTACTATTATTTTATTATTTATATCTATATTATTACTAAACATACACATAAAAAATATATAGCTTCCATGTTTCATGTGTCTTAGATTTTTATCACCATGGTCACTTTAGCCATTAAGGTGAGATATGTCAGTTTTAATTACATGTATTTACAACTGCATTTCTCAGTTTACACATCACGAGTGATATTTCTCACTGCATGGATTTTCAGACTGGTGACAGAAGCTAAATGCATTTTCCTTTAAAAGTTTGTGTAATCTGTGAAACACAAAGGCATTAGGCAGTTATATTTTTCTGAATCACGGTGTCTTTTGTAATGACAGCTGTGTATTTAGTTCAACAGTGAAACTCAAACTGTTTTGCTAATGAAAAGGGAGCCAAATAACCAAGTGCTGGAATGAATTGCAGGCTATTGAAAGCGGACAGTTGGCTCATTAAATGTACCCCTCATGAATGATGTCCCTTCCCTTTTAGACTGGCGCTGAAATAACCCAGATTTACTTTGTATTATACAAAGTATTTTTAGGGCCTTCTATGATCAAGATAAGATAAGATACAGGAAATACATTCCACAAATAAAATGCAATTTGTTAGCTTGCAACAGCAAAACTTCAGCATTTACCAAACAAATGCATGTAGCTTTTAGGATAAGTGACTTTCAGTGTATAGGATTTCCTGTGGGCTTACCACTACCATTGGACTGCTACATATGCACTAGAAAATTTATGAAATTTTGGCGATATTGGGAAGAATGATTGCCCCTGTTTTTCAGATACAGGTGGAATCGTGGCCTCACTGGAGGCAATGGGAAAATTCTAATACGTGTCAAGGAGACGATACTGTAGACAGAGAATTCAAGCTCAGAAACGCTAAATAAAGATGTCCAAGATGAACTGAAACATTTTAAGCAGTTCTCAGTAGAGTCAGCTGCAACTATGGCACTTTCTTTTCCTTTGAAAAGTTTAGTTTTATTCTCTTTGTCTTCAGCAACTCTCACACCGAGTTCCGCTTGGTGTGGCTGAGGTATTTTTACTTTTTCCCGTTTTCCTTCTCCAGGCTTTGTTCATTTTTAATTATTTGTATAAATTTAATTGCTTCTTGCTTCGGATATGCTTCCATAAAAATCCATAGTCATCTCAACCTCTTGGTCATTTCGTGGCAGGACTGTTCACTCTTCATGAATAACAGCTGAGCAGCCTGGTCCCTTTGACACTGGTCCCTGACTAAAGGGTTCTGAAAGATCTGAGTCAGCCCAAAAAGTTCCTCTCGAGCAAGTGCTAAACTGATGAAGAGAAATACTGAGCTGCCTTTTTAAGGCCCCATTACACAGAATACACGAAAACATGTTCTAATTAGCACCCCAGAACCACAGAGCATTTAACGAGCGTGATAACTGGAACAGCTGTCGAGGGGTGTATGAATTACTCCAAAACCCCTCTACTCCTCAGTTCAGCGTAAAATTTGGAGAGCACAGCAGCACTGTAGGACCGTACCATTTGCCAACAGCATTCCGGGCTGCATGAGGAGAAGCGTTGCCAGCAGACTGAGGGAGGTGATCCTTCCCCTCTGCGCAGCACTGGTGAGACACATCTGGAGTGCTGGGTCCAGCCCTTTGCCCCCCGGTACAAGAGGGACATGGATATACTGGAACGAGTCCAGCAAAGGGCCACGAAGGTGATTAAGGCTCTGGATCATTTAGGGTGTGAGAAGAGATCAAGAGAACTGGGATGGGTTCGTTTGGAGAAAAGAAGGCTCAGGCAGGTTGTTAGCAATGCATATACATGGGGGTTAAAGAAGACTGAGCCAGGCTTTTTACAGTGATATCCAGTGACATTCGGTGAAGGACAAGAGGCAATGAGTTCAAATTGAAATAAACTCCATGTAAGCATATTAAAAGAACTTTTTTCTGTGAGGGTGATTGAACACTGACACAGGTTGCCCAGAGAGGACATGGAGTCTCCATCCTTGGAGCTATTCAAAGCCTGATTGGACACAGCTCAGCGTATCCTGCTGCAGCTGATCCTGCCTTGAGCAGGTGGTTGGACGAGGTGATCTCCAGAGGTACCTTCCAGCCTCAGCGATTCTGTGATTCTCCTCCCCAAGGTAGTGAGTTTTGGCATGTAGCACAGCTACGCCTTCTGAATTCTGCTCCTTCTTCTGCCAAAAATACACCACCTTGAGCCTGACGCTAACCTCCTATTTTCCCAAATTACCTTCTAATCTCAGCAACCTTCCTCTTTGGGCACCGATCTTGAAAAAAAGTGTATTTTCGGCATGTGAATGTAAGGGACAATTTTTATAATACCAGTTTTCTCATTTATGACTAACACACTCAGATTTAGATGGCTAGAACTCCCTCCTTAATTAGGCAAGCTTTATGTTTAATAATACCTAAAGCTAGAAAAAAATAAAAAAGGCTATTGACATGTTCCTATAGATAAACAGGTATCCAAATATGGATTAGATCTAGATTTGAAGCATATGATTATACAAGTTTATTATGTTTAAATCAATTTTTATTTTCATGAAACTTCTCCTACTTATTACAACCACATGCACAGAAGTCAAGAAAACATCTGACAACGTAGCTTGGAAAAAAAAGATGTACTATACAAAACAATGTGTGGATGACAGCTGCTACTCCCCCCTTAAATCTCATTCTGTCATTCTTGTGTTGAATAGTATCTTCTTTTGCTTACCGTTCAATACCGATGAAGGTGGCATCGCCAGGCCCTCTGAAGCTGAACTGCTTGTGCTATATACGTTTTCCTTGCTAATATTGTACAATAATTTAGTTTTCTCAAAAAGAACCAGACAAACAATACACAATACTCAACCCACCTGTGGAAACACTGATGAACAATGTGAGAACATCTCAATAGCTTACATTAGTACAAAGACTGAAAATCAAGAAGACTGGATTCAGACTTTACTTCCTCAAAGCTGGAGGGAGTTTGGATGCACCATTCCAGTTGAAATCTACCTCTACTTTAGTATGCTTCTAAAAATCCCCTGAGAGCCTGCTCCTCATAATCCAGAAAAACCGTAACAGCGCTCACAATAATCGCAGGGAATCCCCAGATTTGCCGTTATTGATGGGTAGCGCTCACATTCCCCTGCAGAGTTCAGCGGGGAAGTCAATCAATGGGTGTTTAACTCTGGCTGGCATCCTCTGCACTCACTCCCGCGGTTTCGCCGCTCCCGCCTCCTGCCAGCACCAACTCCAGAGCTTTTTTCTGCAGGGCTGGCAGCCGCCTCCATGCTTCTCTGCTCCAGCCAGCGCTGCACAGAGATGCCTCTGAAGTGCTGGCAAGAGAACTCAAAGAGATTCCAGCAGGCAGAGGAGATCCCCCGCCAGGCTAAAGAAGCAAAGGACTTAGGGAAGAGGAATCACTGGGCTATTTAATCCTTTATTTTCATGTCTGCATAAAGGACAGCGGGAAGCATGTGGTACCAAAGGAAAGAATTTTCCATCAAAAAGTGGTGTGATTCTTTCTGTAAGCCTTTCTGTGCTCTCAGAAAGAAGTAACTTTTGCTTCTCAGAGGGATCAAAAAGAGTCTGCCAGGGGTGACAAAAGAAAGGTAGAAGTTAACCTCCTGACATGGCAATAGGATAAGCCAGTGTGAAGGAAGATTATACTGCAAAGACCTTCCAGGACTGAGGAGAAAATTGTCTTTGGTTCAGCAAAAGAAGAAATGTAACAGCGGAGGATTAAGAAGTGAGGGAACACAGTAAAAATGTCAAAACAGAGAGAGGCCCCTTCGCAGTAGCATTTTGAATAAACAAAGCTGCAGGGGTCACAGCGAGAGACAAGAATAACTGTCAGGACATGACTTTAGGTCATACAGTCAGAAGAGAGCTGTTAGGCCCAGGAGCTGCTCGGCTACATGCAGTAAGACTTCAACACCATCGAGTGGGAATGAAACGAGAAGGAAGACAAAAAAAACATGAGTTGCAATATGGTATCCAAAGCCGTATTTGTTGATAAGGGCAGACAGGGAAAATATATAGAGTCAAGGGGAAAAAACACAGATGGAAACCTAGCACACTCTCAGCAGCAGAAAATGAAGATTCAGCACTAAAGATTCAAGAAGCAGAAGTGAAGAATTGGGAAAGTTATTTTTAAAGGAAGGGTGGGTTTTCTTTAAGTTTTTCTAGATTTGTGAAGAGGAATGAGAGTTTCAAAAGCAGTCCATCAGTCAATAGACAATGATGAAACACAGGCCTTCATGTTTGAGATGCTAACTAGAGATACCAACGTGAGCAGCTCCAGATGACGGCAGAAGGAATGAGCCACACAGAAGGAGATGTAGGACATAACTAGAGCAGTTTTGGACAGCATTTTGGAGAGGTTAGAGATGACAGGAATGATAGTACAGGAAGGGAATCCAACAGGTGTTTTCATGACGGGGAAGGTCAGTGACTACATTTATTTGAGAGAAAACTTAAGAACCTTGAGAAATAGACGGGAAAAAAGAAGGCAGGGTGACACATGGTGGTAAGGGAGTGGATAATGAGAGAGGAAGGAAGAGAAAAGATGCAGTCAAAATTTCTATGACAGCAGTCTGAGAAGCAAACGTGGAAAAGGTTAATGATAGAAGTCATTCATGCTGCATTTTAACTTGTTTTTTTCTGCAGAGGCAAATGAGGTGGTTGTGGTCGAATACTTTCAAAGAAAAACACCCAGAGACGTACAAATAAAGCAAGTCATGGGTTTTGTAGGAGAAAAACTGGACGCATATCTGTGAGTGAAGTGAAGAGATGAGGACACAGTGACAGACAGTGAAAATGTCAGATTAAGTATCATCAGGGAAAAGTAGCTCAAGGGTGAACATGTTGATGTAGAAGTGATAATCATTGCCCCGTAGTCAATGTCTTATCGGTAATCAGAGTTAGCATTTCTCATTACAGCAGTACAACTGAAGTCCAAAAATTGATCAGAAAGCTTCTCAGATCAGTGTGGTCATGCAATAAACAAATGGCTCTCAAAAGAAGATGAACCAAGTAGGATGGAAAAAAAAAACAACTTGAATACCCTCTTCAGGGTGTAGCCTTGCTCTGCTGATTATCTCATAACTTTTTCCACTCCAGAAAGTGCACTTTATGTTCAATTCCCAGTCTCATGTATACCTCCTCAGCCTTGTGCTCAAAATTTACAAAGCTTTAGCTTGCCAGCTCTGGGAATTCTCCATCTTTCCTCTGAATATTAGTTACATAATAGCTAGAGCTAAGCAATCAAAGTGGTGATAGGTCAAAAGGAAGATTTGCCTGAGGTGATGCAGGAAGTTGATGGCAGAGCTTGAAGCTGAATACACATTTCTCTGCTATTCAGACAGCACAAAAACCCCGCTAGAGCCTCCTTCCCTGTTTAGATTTTGTTGGCTTTTTTCCAAAGCAGCAGTTTCTGAAGCCAAACTTAAGAAATACAATGGCATTGAAAGAACTAATAAGCCAAAGAAATATCCTCAAATGGCACTGCTTTCTAGCTCTCAGTGGCACTTCCATTATATTACTAATAAATTATATATCTTACAATCAATATTTTCCACATCCCTACTGTACTTATCAGTGTCATTTCAACTGCCTGTAAAATTCTACAGTTGTTGAGAAGAATAGTAAGGTGAGCACGTTAAGCCCAGTCTTCCCCTCGGATTTTACATGCCTCACCTTCAAAATATTCAAGTCCAAAGATGCCATAGCTCTTTGGTACTGACATTTCCAGATATAAAAGATAGCCTTGAAAGTCATTTTTCAACCCCGTCACATCTGTTTTGTGGGACTAAATGACAACTATTGAAAATCTTAGTTGGTAAGTGCTGGCGACAGCAAATATAGCACTGAAATTTACAGGGATGATTTAAACATTTTTTGACATTGCAGAACAGTGCAACATTTACCTGTCAAGAGTGCAGGATGCAGTAAATAGGCCAAGCAGGGAACTAAGAGGGACAGGACTCCAAGGCTCAGTCTCTGAGAAGACAGCGGTGATCAAGATGACATCTACCTCCTGTGCTTGAAATTGCCACTCTTCAGGTTCTGTAGGGGTTAAGATTTATCCGTGATTCATTAAAGAACCGGCCCAGCATTGCAGTATTACTCTCCTCCATGCCACAACAACTTTCTCAGAAGTTTCAGGAATTTCTCTAGTGGGTTTATCTGGCATCAGCTTCTTGAGAAAATGCGTTCAGAACTGAACATGAAGCATTCAGTATTTCAGATCAGAAAAACTCTGAAATAGGTGTTTCATGAATAAAAGGGATGTTTATCACTTATACTGATATTTATTATTATTATTTGCATTATCACAGAGTCTAGGCACTGCTGCTTATAAAGAAGCTTTCATGCTACTTGGTATAAAGAGGGAGCAAAAAGACTTCCTGTCCCTGGAAGTTCGTAGTCTAAGATGATTGACAGCTGCTGGATCCAGACAGACAGGGGAAAAAAGGGCATTAATAAAAGAATGATGATCAACACAATGGTAACATCCCACCTCAGAATTAGAAAGTTCCTTTAAGCATAAAGAATGGTTACTCAAGGGCAATTACAGTGAAATTATATAAGACAGAGGCAGAGCTATATGTATGTTGAACAATCCATCTGGATTTCCACTGCTTTTTAAGAGGAAAGTGTTTCTGTAAAGAAAAATGTTTAAAAAAGCTGTTTTCTTGCATAAGTCCAGGGAAACATTATGAGAACATGAATCATCATGAATTAATGACTGAAGTCATGGAGTACAAATTCTAGGTTAATTTTGCCATTAGATTAGCACATTTTTTTCTGGTTATTTCTGCAAGCATTCTGAAGACACATGTACTTTGAATCTGCAATGATTGCTTACAGGTCTTTTATCCAAACTTAAGCACACACATTTTCCACTGAAAAACAAAAACTGAGTTCTGATTAGGAGCTAGCTAGTATGCCCCTGTGGCACTTACAAGGGAGACGTTTTAACCCTTATCTGTGTAACAGAACAGCGTAACATAGTATTTCTACAAGCAGCTTTGTCCAAAGAATAAGTAAGATAAAAATCAGGACAAGCTTGACTTAGGTTTTGGGGGTGACCTCAGGCAATTACCTGATAACACTTCTCTGCGTCTTCGATTTTTGTTTTACACGGCACGGTGCTGCTCTCCGCCCTATAAAACCGCTTTAACTGCTTTCCTCAGAGCAGGAGTTGGTTACCGCGGCACTGATCAGTACTTGTTACCGCTGTTGCACAAGAACCTAAATCTGAAGTGAAGTAGGCACTGCCTGTAACTCAAACTAAAGGTGGTAACTTGTGCTCTTTTTAGGGAAAAGCGCAGACAATCAGCCCAAGCCGGCACATTTGTATGATTTTACTTCAATAAAGCCGCAGGGGGAGGCGCGGCCCCCTCTCCCTGCCCAGGCGCCCATTAGGCCGAGGTTCCCAGGCCCGGCCTCCACCGCGGCCCTGGCTGGAGCCCGCTCTCGGCGAGGGCCCGGC